>JBBBDQ010001955.1:117500-595000 GCA_037127315.1 Ascarosepion bandense
CTCCGATTGCTTTTTTACCCAGGATTGAAACCCGACCGAAACGGCGTCAGTCGGCGACTCTACCCCTGGGCTATGGGTGTTCAGTGGAAGTAGGTAGACTTTTTAGCACATATCATTATATACGCCCAATAGCTAGAGCGCTCTAATTCATTTCACTGAATGAGCGATGCGTACATGCCAGAGTAGCTACTGTTTATCAAAGTCTACTATTTTTCCAGAGTGCTCAATCAGGGTGTGAGAGCGTAAATATTGTCATCCGCAGACAGATCTGTTTCGCCGTATCACACCTCATCAGTATGGTTAGACTGATTGCCTTTTTTACCCAGGATTGAAACCTGACTTAAATGGCGTCAGTCAGCGACTCTACACCTGGCTATGGGCATTTGGTGGAAGTAGGCAGACTTTTTAGCGCATATCATTATATGCACCCAATAGCTAGAGAGCTCTAATTCATTTCACTGAATGAGCAATGCGTACATGCCAGAGTAGCTACTGTTTATCAAAGTCTACTATTTTTCCAGAGTGCTCAATCAGTGTAATTTCCAAACATAATTTAGTTAAATTATCTTTTGACTGGTGAAAAACATTTTGTGTACTTTTGTCACTGTTATTTTGTATTTGAAATTTCTTCTTCTATATGCTGTTTCCCTTCAGGTTGTTGGTGATCATGACTCTCCACAATTTCCTGTCATTTATAGCTCTTAATAACCTTAGTTTTTTTCTTATCTTTCTTAAACCTTACTTTGCCATCCATTTACTTAAGCTTGCTAGGTAGGCCATACTTGTTTTCCTCTCTCTTATCTTCCAACTGTCCTGTCAGTAATAATTTTACAAGTCTCATTATGTAGCGCAAAAATTCAACTATCTCTTTCTGATGTTATATTTAAGACTCCTTTTCATTTTCTCTTAACTTCATCACAGCTCACATGTTCAGTCCATGATATTCTCAGCATCCTTCTGTATAACTATATTTCTATTGCTTCAGTCTCTCTTCTTTATCTGTGAGATTTTCTTGAATTCTCTGTACTGATATTATATAACATTTCAATAGTTTTTTCTTTGTTTTCAATGAAACTTTCCGATTTCTTAACAGTTTTTTTAGCTTTTGGATGGCATCTTTTGCTATCCCAATGTACCTATGGATTTTGGTTTCATACTTTCTGTACCATGTTAAAACATTTCCCAGATATTTAAATCATTCTTCTTCTTCTATGTGCCCTGTCCCTTCAGGACGTAGGCGATCATGGTTCTCCACGTCTCCCTATCCCTTGTGGCTCTTAGTATGTTTGCTCCTGTTACTCCTGGCAACCCCCGTTCCGTCATCCACCTGATCAGGCCCTGCAAATATGTTATCCGCTGCCTTCCTCTGTCTCTTTTGCCTTCTATCTGGCCAGTCAGTATCAGGTTCTCCAGGCTTTCCTTCCTCATTGCGTGTCCCAGGAACTCCAGTTATCTCTTCCTGATGCTCAGTATTAATTTCCTTTTCATTGCCATTCTTTCCAACACCTCATCGTTGCTTGCATGCCCAGTCCACGATATCCGCAGCATCCTTCTGTAGAACCACATTTCCACTGCTTCCAGTTTTGTCCTCATTTTCGATGATATTGTCCAGCATTCACTGCCGTATTGAAGAACTGATATCACATAGCAATTCAGCACTCTTTTCTTTGTTTCTAATGAAATTTTCCTGTGTGTTAGTACTTTACTCATCTTCTGGAACATGTCCTTTTCCATGCCAATTCGCCTTCGGATCTCTGTGTTGCATTTTTCATCTCCTGTTAGAACACTTCCTAGGTATTTAAATTTTTGTACTTGCTTGATTCTGGTTTCCCCCACCTGTATTTGGCATTTTGGGTTGCACCTTTTACTGATGACCATGCATTTAATTTCTTAAAGTTTATTTGTCGTCCTTTTTTGTCACTCTCCACCGCTACACTGGTTTAATTTTGGTATCTCTAATTTGTAATTTAAACTTTGAACATGAACTCACAATTAACTCAAGATAGTTAAAGTCACAATTTCAGTCAATCAGTTAAGTACCATACGTGATACATACTTTGGGCGATCATGTCTCGAAAGAGACATGACTAATGGAGCAGAAGATTATCCCACTGTAGGTTTGCCATTGCTTTCTGTGGTAGACTGGTTGCCAGCCAAGGCTAAAGAACCCATTTTGTCCAATTATTTAACCCATAACTGGAGAGAAGAGATGAATTAATACCTTTCCCAAGGGTACTTGTGTGTAAGTGAATGTGAGCAATTCAAGTGGAATTTGAACTCGGCTCTCCAATTTGTTGTTTTGAGTTGACATCCACTGCACCACAATGCACATCCTAAAGTAACAATTTACTTTGAAATAAAAAAGTAAAAAATATTAATTTTAAATTACTGTTTTTAATTAGTTGCATTCATAATTTTTTATGTCAAGTCAATCTACAAGTAGTTCTGGTACTATGTAACACAGTAATACCGGCTTCATCTCCAATTTGATTGACAACTGAACCAGCATTTCTAATGAGGAGGATGTTGAGACTTCTTGCAGGATTAAAAACAAGACCTGTCAATTCGTGGCGGACAGACATAATCTCGCTGCTGACCTTGAGCGGGATCTATACTCTGTGGTGAACTGGGGCAAGAAGTGGCTTGTCAACTTTAATTCCTCTAAGACCAAGCTGTTGTCTGTCAACCATTACAGGCAACCTCTTCTGCCTCCCATAAGCATGGACCAGATGATTCTCCCGGAGAGTAATACACTACGCCTCCTCGGACTTACCCTGTCCTCAGACCTCAAATGGAACCACTATATTGAATCCATAGCAAAATCTACTGCTAAGAAGATTGGGTCACTATGTCGATCCAGGATGTTTTTTCCACCTGAATCCATCCTGCATATATACAAGTCAACCATCCGTCCGTGCATGGAGTACTGCTGCCATTTATGGTCAGGTGCCCCTGCCGTTCTCCTCAGTGTTCTTGACAAGCTCCAAAGGAGAGTCTGTAATGTGATAGGTACTGATCTGGCGACTCGTCTGCAGCCACTTTCCCATCGTCGAAATGTGGCCTCCCTCTGTCTCTTCTATAAATACTTTCATGGCTTCTGCTCGGATGAGCTTAAGTCACTGATGCCTCCTCAACAGGTGTTTACCCGTTCAACCAGACTGGCAACTGGGTCCCACCCATTCACAGTCAGGTTAGCCAAACGCAGACGACAATTCTACTCCTGCAGCTTCCTCTCTCGCACTTCCCGCCTGTGGAACTCACTCCCGTATTCTTGCTTTCCTGACGGCTACGACCTCCAGAAATTTAAAAGCAAAGTTAATACTCACCTACTAACCACTGGCCTCTAGCTCTCTCTCCCCTCCCCTGTATAACCTTCCCTTTCTCTCCGCCCATGTACCTGTCATTGCACCTGCTTTCTCAGTTTTCTATTGTTCCTTTCTAACTAGCTTGTACTCCTCACTCTTTTCTAATTAATCTTTCTACATTTATGTAACCCCCTGCACATCAGTGGCGTTTCTGCCTTGCTCGGGGTGAAATGATTAAAAAAAAAAAAAAAAAAAAAATATTTTTGTTAGGTCAATGGCCATCTAGTACAATGGAGTAGACTGCGCACTATAGCTATGTGTACAGCCAGTGCAGTGATGACATGGCATAGCTGGGCTAGAGAAGTTCCTAGACTGTTGTAAGTGGCTAAGGTGAAGTTTTCACCAATTAACAACCACATGTTTATGACTGAGCTAAGCCTTCAAGTTAAAGATGTGGTTTTACCAGGTCTACTTGCCCATGACACTATGCATAAATGAACACCTGTCTAGGTCTCAATATAAGAAGGAAACTGGTCAGATGCTCAGTGACCTTACAACTACACCTGGTGATGATGTATGATGATTCATTGTAACTACTCTTCTGATTCCAATGTCATATTCAAAGATGGTCACTGTAAATCTACATGTTTGATGGCTGGGCATTTTCAGATGAAGTGAGAGTTGAAGATTTGTTTGAAATTTTGTAGAATTATTAAATTCTATATTATTACTAAATTATCTACATATTTTAAAACAATCTATATATATAAATTTTTTAATGTAAAAGTTTCAATGCGGAAACTGGAATTGGTAATTTAAGATCAAATTGTAGTCTAATCTTTTGCATTCACTTTCACACAAATACCTTTAAAGAGGAATGGATCCATCTCTTCTTGCTTCAGTTAAATATAAAGGTTAACTAGTCTCTCTAGCCTTGAGTGGCAACCAGAAAAACACTAAATTCAAAACCATGTTGAAGACAACAAAAAACAACTGCACTCTCTTTCCCGAGAAGCAAGAGAATTCTCAAGTAATAATGAAGAAGCTGTAGTGAGTCAAAATCCTTTATTTGCTGAAAAGACATGGCATTAAAGAAACAGTTACTACACACTGATTCTCAGCTGAGAATACAGATAATTCAGACTAACATTTTAAGTGCACAGATACTACTGTTTGATCCTTAGTAGTGTTTTAGAAAGTAATTAATGTAGGATTGAATCTATTGGAGTAGATAGACTAAACTATCACACCCCACCCACGTTTATTGAACAGCTGAAGAGGCTCATCCCTTGTTCACTGTTTAGGATGTGGTTTCCGGCTTTCTCTTTTCCAATCTTCTCACTTTTTTTTTTCAATTGGAGTAGATAGATCTAACTAACACCCGGTTCACACTACACACACTTTTATTGAAGAGGTGAAGAGGCTCATCCCTTGTTCATTGTTTAGGATGTGGTTTCCGGCTTTCTCTTTTTCAATCTTTTCACTCCTACGTAGCCCCCTGCACATCAGTGGCATTACTACCTTGCTTGGGGTGATATGATTAAAAATAAAATATAAATATAAAATTCAGAGTTCTAGAAATACTACCTTGTGCCAGAAGTTGCCATGTTCAGCAAATAAATATAAAATGATTTATACTGGTAGTACTGCTTCTTCATGTATGGATGGCAGAACAAGGTCAAGAGAGACAAATAATGAGAAAAAAGGCTTGGAGAATTTAACACTCACAGAGCATATCAAAGGCAACAGAAGTAGAAGTAAGTAGTGAGTAACCTAAATGATTTATACTGGTAGTACTGCTTCTTCATGTATGGATGGCAGAACAAGGTCAAGAGAGACAAATAATGAGAAAAAAGGCTTGGAGAATTTAACACTCACAGAGCATATCAAAGGCAACAGAAGTAGAAGTAAGTAGTGAGTAACCTAAATGAGTCTGAGTTAATGGATGGCAGAGCAAGAACAACAAAGAAAAATAAGGATGAAGAAAGGCTTGGAGAATTTAAATATCATAAGGCATATTAAAAGTAAAAGAAGCTGGGGAAACAGCAAGAAACCTATTTAACAAGTCTGAGTAAACAGATCACTGAAACAGTACAATAAAGATAAATAATGCAGAAAGAAGGCTAGGTAAATATCACAAGATATTTGAAGATAAGAATTTGATGAATTTGAATTGAGTTGAAGCTAATATAAGAAGAAGGTGGAAGAAAAAAGTTATTTGGGACAAGAAGAAACAGGAAGTTGTGGAGAGTCATGATCATTGCATGAAGAAAATATATTGACCATAATAAATGTATTTAATCTATTGTAATTATCATAATATTAAAATAAACTAGTTTGTTAAAGTATATATTTTACTGCTATAAATATTACTTATTTTACTAAGTGATGACAAATAAACATAATATCTATTTTAAGTGAAGATATTAATCATTTTTTATTCTTTTTTTTTTTTTGTCATTTGTGATTTTCAGTCTTCTCTCAAAATATGAATATGAATGTGTATTTTTCATGAGAAGCAGCCACAAAAATTGGGTCATGTTCTTTCCAGAGAAATTTTGCTTTGTGTCAACACAGATTCTCTTTGTTTCGGCTTCTAGTTGACACGAGGGAGTTATTATGGCAACTTTTCACGAATGTATTCCCAAAAAGATTTTGAAGGAAAAAAAAAAAGAAAGAAAAACCTATTTCTCTTCTGAGGAACTTGGCAACTAAGGAAAACAGCAAATAAATCATAGCATCAACCATCAAAGTGCTCCAGATGACCTGATCTTGTAAAAAAAAAAAAAAATATATATGATCGAAGTTCGATAACAGTAATCATAACAGAACAATGGACACGTGCTGTAAACAAGAATGTCCTTCTATTCTCAGTTTTTTTTCTAAAAATGCTGACATGACACGAAAATATATTCTGCTCTACATTCCCAGGAGCAGCAAGCAAAAATATTAATGCTACCTTCAACAATATCACTGAACGAAGAAACACAATCATAATATATGGGTTGCTTCAGCTAAAACCTTACTTTATTTTTAACAATGGATAGGAACCTTTTCAAAAATTACTGATTAAGAAGCAGATAATGCAGATTGATCCTCACTGGGTGGCACCAATCAAACTATGCATTGAGCTTAAGTCAAACTATGCTTATTAAATAACTATTAACCCATATGTTGGAACAAAAGCATTTTCAAATAAGTGGCATTTCAACACGTGATTTCATTTCTTGTGTGACTGATATTTATGATGAAAATGCATCATCACTAAATTCACAATTCAATATCTATCTTTATGATGAGTCTATGGATTTCAAATGTTTGGCTAAAAGTTAAAATGGAGAAAAATAAGATGCATTTTCATTGTGTTTTTTTTTGTACATTCTTCAGACTGTTGTCCTCATCTTTGTTGCCATATTTGCAATATTTCGGCTGTTGTACACTCTAACCTTCTTCAGGAATTGAAATTTTGAACTAAACTATTTATTTCACTTACTGGGGTAGATTTTTCTTGTTCCAAGTGTCATGCTACTTCCAGATATCTCAATTGTTTTCATTTAACTTAGAGAGTAAAGTTTTTTGTTCATCTCTGCTGTAACCAACTATTAAACTCACAACTCTTTGGGTCAAGACACTGGATCCAACTAACGCTTTTACTAATGGGCTATGTTTATACACTTGTGTATGAATTTCTGATACCTATGAAGCTAATGTCTCAGTAACCATTTTTTACCAAAGCTTATATTACAATCTTGATATGTGTAATTACTTTTTGCTGTTCATCTGTATGACTAGTTTCTGTATTGTATCTTTTTTATGCTTGGCAAGCTTAGGAGATTTTTGTAGCCCATCATATGCACTGGTTCCTTAAGTTTTCCTATTTTCCAGTGGTATTCTCTGTTATTTCAACTTTATCCTAAAGGGAGGGGGAATCTCCCTTTTCCTTCTATATGTGGTCAGCTATGCCTGATTTTTCTGTCATGTTACAACCTTGCAGTGTTCTTGCAGTCTTATCTTATGGGAATAGCTTGTTTCTTGTTTATATTTCTTTTCATAGCTACATGGGATGTCATACGCACAGTAATATAGGCAAATATTGATATTCTTTTATATCCAAAAAGGAAAGAAAAAGCAGTACCAACAGCAAAAAAAATATGAGCCATCTATGGAGATGGTACAATAGCTGATAATACAATTTGTGATTCAGAAGTTAAAATTTTTCTCTGAAAAACCAGGACCATTCCAGCATATTCACATTTCCACCTCAAATTGCTGATTAAAAACGTCTCTGCCATATGATACATTCTGCTGGTGGTCACTCCTTATTATGGTAGAAGGGGCTTACATGGTCCAATGACTCTGAAAGTAATACCATCAGGAATTCTAAATCCTTAGTGGCAAGGTTGAAAATGAGGACCCAGACTAAGTACAACCAAACCCAAAGACCCCAATGGTAAATGATTACAACAGATCTCAACAGTTGAGCCAGCAAAATAAAGAGGGCTATGCATGACGTACATGCTACAGAAGGTGCCACTTGAAATTATGACAGAGTCAACAGCAGTCTAGTTTCCTATCTAGATTCTGTATGTCTCATTTCATATGCACTGGAGGAAGGTAATTGAATCAACAGTGTCATCATTTTATGACAAGTTGAGGTTCACTTTAAACAAATTCATTCCTTCGATATTTTCTTCTCTGATTTTCTGTAACCTTCAACCAACTCTTGTAATGCTAAATGGCAATAAATAATGTATGACAGGAACTACGATTTTGCAAAACTGGAAGCTCCTAGTACTGAGCCTAAGTGAATTTAGTCATTAATATCATCATCATCATAAAGAAAGTGATCCACAAAAAAATTAAATTCTTGGATACAAGACAAAGCCACTGCCAACCATCCAGACTTTCATGTCAATAATCAACCATTATCTATCTAAGATATACTCATAATATGAAACCCTTACAACATCCAAATCTAGTAACCCTCTACCTTGAGTGACACGTAAGCCTTGTATTGAATGAACAACAGTTAAAATATTATTAGTTGTTGTAGCGATATTCCTTCTGGAATTTTGAGATCAGTTATTATTACTTCTAGAACTCTTTGTACTAGTGAACTAATTGTTATATATAGGAATTTTTGTATAGACTATAGTTCACCCATTACAAGGCCCCATAGCCACTCAAGGTAGAGTGTTACAAAAAAGGTTTTGTAAAGGCATACAATGAGATAATAATTGGTGTATATTGTGATGATATGTATTCTCATATATATCATCACAATATACACCAATTATTCTCTTGACTGATTGATTGGCTGGTTTGTTTTGTCCAGCTTATCCACTCTTTGCAGGTTGTTTAAAGCCAAAAAATATTTTTTAGATTTTATTCATTTGATTGGTGCACAGGTTTTAATAATAGTTTCATGTTACAAGCCTTATTGATTAATACATAGCTGAGAGAGAAGAGATGTATTCATACCTTTCCGAAAGGTATTTGCATTTATGTAAATATAATGAATCCAATGGGAATTAGAACCCAGATCTTCAATTAACAATTCCAAGCCATTATCCATTACACCACCCATACATCCAAGATTACTGCGCCTAGTATTTCCAAGTGGTTTTCCATATTGACCAGATTTGATGTTGCTTAATTTCAGTGATTGTATACGATTTGGGGTTTCAGTCTGATAGATAATTGTTGAAGTGTTTAAGTCTGCAGGGATCAAAAAAAGTATCCATTTGGGAGTTTGTTACATAAAGTAACTGCAGTGGAAAAAGAAGATATCTGAGTGGAAGATATCTGCTTATAAATAGAATATGAAGGGAGGAGGGATGACTTGAATATGTATATGGAAAAAACCTGTTTGCTAACAAAGATTTCCGACAAAATTTTCCACAGTTTTCTTCAGGCATATAAACTCAAATATAGTAACCTATATGTATTCTGTAAAAAAAAAACAAAGTTTCACTTTCTTCCCTTTTGTACATGCAAAAGCAGTCATAGAATATAGCACAGAAAATGAGTTCAGTTGTTTGTACAACTATTGCTGCCATGGGTCCTAGGTATGATGATAAACTGCATCTGGCAGCAAGGGCTCTGGCTGGGAAGTTTTTGAGGAGCATAGAACCACTTATTATTTGCTGTTGTTACCAGGTCTACCCTGGCTCAGGGTGGCAGCACTTGTTAGAGTCCCGGCTATGGGCAAATAGTTACCTCCCAAACTGGGATCAAAACAATATGAAAGTATAAAAATAAATTTTTATAGTAAAAATTCCAGTAATACTTTCTTGAAAAAAAAATATTACCAGCAATACCTTTTGAAAGAAAATCAAAGGAAAAATATTACCTGTAATTTTTTGTGGGGAGAAAAACAAGCATACGAGCAATACATCTGACTCAAAACACTAATACAAAACCAGAAGATATCTTGAGCTTTCTAAAAAAAAAAAAATTGTTCATCAAAATCTGACAAAATCAACATTCTCAATATAACCAAACATTTAAAAAATCTTAAAAACCCACCCTTTCTGACATTAAATAACCCAAGAGGTTATTATGCGATTAAACAAAACTCAAACTCTTGCTGTCATCTTATATATATATTAAACAATGCCATTTGTTTATTTTTTTTCAATTGGAGTAGAGAGACTGAACTATCACCCGGTTCACACTCCACCCACGTCTATTGAACAGGTGTAGAGGCTCATCCCTTGTTCCCTGTTTAGGATGTGGTTTCTGGCTTTCTCTTTTCCAATCTTTCCACTTTTCTCTTTTGTTAATTTTTTTTCAATTGGAGTAGAGAGACTGAACTATCGCACGGTTCACACTCCACCCACGTCTATTGAACAGGTGTAGAGGCTCATCCCTTGTTCCCTGCTTAGGACGTGGTTTCCGGCTTTCTCTTTTCTAATCTATTCACTCTTACATAGCCCCCTGCACACCAGTGGCCTTACCGCCTTGCTTGGGGTGATGTGATAAAAAAAAAAAAAACAAATTTGAAGGGGCTCATTCATTACCATCAAACCCATTACTGAGTGTGGTCAAAGCATTACAATAGTGAGGAGGTTTCCAAAATATCCATTTAAAATATGAGATATATATCATTCAGTTCTTAATTTTCTTGTTATACATTGTCTTGAGTGTTCTTTCTGTTTTTTGTAAAATCAATAAAAATGAAAAATCTTTAAAAGGTTAATGTTTAAAAATGAATTGGCAAATTTGAAAATATTTAAAACAATTTCTAATCAAATGTTTTATTTTTCACATTCCTAACAATGAACAAGAAAGTTACTCTGATCTTTCCATACTTTTCTACCACTTTTCTATAACAGTTTTTACTTTACAATCATGTGCCTGTAATTTGCACAAATATTATGACTAAAGCCAGAAACTCTTTGTAGTTATTGGACAGAAATATTCTGAAAGCTATGTGACTAATCATGAACATTTGATTTGCCATTTGTTAAATATAGTAAAACAAATTTTGTTGGGTGTTCTAACAGATATAAATAAAAACTCTGCAGCTAAATTTTTTAAAAAATTAATTGAGGTAGTATGGTAAATCATCATCATCTTGATTATGCTATTATTTAGACTTTGAGTAGTATATGCTATCAATTTTAGCTATTGCACCTGTTGGAAGTCTTTAAGGGACGTGGTTTCTGCTATTTGGTAAAGTTCTTTGTGATTCTGTAGCACCATTCTATAAGATCCAATGAAGGATAGTTCTCTTCAAGATCCACAAAATTTTTAAAAACCCCATTTAAAATTTTATAGATATATCATTTAGTTTTTAATTGTCTTATTATATATTGTCTTGAGTGTTCTTTCAAGCTTTTATAAGATAAATGAAAAATAAAACAAAAGGTTTATTTTGAAAAATTAATTAAAAAAGCAATATTAAAAAATTAATTTATTAGTTTTCAAAGTTCAGAAAGAGATTTCATTTTATTTTCATTCTGATCTTTTAAAGCAATTTCTGATCAATCTGATTCCTCCTCAACTTTTTTATTTTTCACATTCCTAACAATGAACAAGAAAGTTACTCTGATCTTTCCATACTTTTCTACCACTTTTCTATAACAGTTTTTACTTTACAATCACATGCCTGTAATTTGCACAAATATGACTAAAGCCAGAAATTCTTTGTAGTTATTGGACAGAAATATTCTTCGTGTTTTTAACAAATTTTCTTTTGTTTTAACCCAAGATTATAAATGTTTGATATTCCAGTTTGTGTAAAAATTATACCTTTGAGAAGTTCAATCTTAATCCATCATTTTCAAGATTAAAACTTATTTTTGAAGCTGAGAAAACATTGATTTTCATTTTTCTTTATTTAATCAAGGCATTTGTTGTTTAGAATGTCATCAATTAAAATCTTAGACACCTTACAATTATTGACAGAAGTATTCAGAAAGCTTCTTGACTAATCATGAAAATATAACCTGGCACTTGTTAATTATTAACGAAAAGCATTTTGTGGGCTGCTAAAACATCCACTGGTGCTAACAAAGAGTTAATCATTATTTTTGATGATCGGAGACATCATTCACATTAAAGTTTGTATTTGTGAGTTCACAATAAAAAAAAAACTAAAACAAAAAGCTTGCAGGTATATTCTTGACTAAATTAAACAGGTATCAGAAAACCTCTTTATTGTAGGTGCAAAAATTTACATACCTAGAAAGTGTATCTAACAGGAGATGGAAAGTGCAACACAGAGATCCGAAGATGAATTGGCATGGCAAAGGACGCATTCCAGAAGCTGAGTAAAGTACTAACACACAGGAAAATTTCACTAGAAACAAAGGAAAGAATGCTGAATTGCTATGTGATATCAGTTCTTCAATATGGCAGTGAATGCTGCGGATATCGTGGACTGGGCATGCAAGCAACAATGAGGTGTTGGAAAGAATGGCAATGAAAAGGAAATTAATACTGAGCATCAGGAAGAGACAACTGAAGTTCCTGGGACACGCAATGAGGAAGGAAAGCCTGGAGAACCTGATACTGACTGGCCAGATAGAAGGCAAGAGAGACAGAGGAAGGCAGCGGATAACATATTTGCAAGATCTGATCAGGTGGATGACGGAACGAGGATTGCCAGGAGTAACAGGAGCAAGCATACTGGGAGCCACAAGGGATAGGGAGACGTGGAGAACCATTATCGCCTACGTCCTGAAAGGACAGGGTACATAGAAGAAGAAGAAGATGACTCACACTGACAAAACTACTTTGGTGTCCCTCTCATCACCAAGAAACCACCAACAATAAAAATTAAACATTTGAATGCTATATTCACGACATAAATATAAGTACATTTTACTGACATCAACTGATTAATACTAATAGTGCATGTTTCTACATGTGATTTTTTGGGGTTTATTTATAAAAAAATATTTACATTTCTGACTATTGACCTCTTCTTTGTTGTTGTCATTACAACGTTTCAACCATTGTGCACTCTGGCCTTCATCAGATGTATATATCAATCTGAGTAACCGACAGTGAATTCCAGACTAAACATTTTATTTTATGCATTGGGATAGACAGTTCTCATTCCACTGTCCATGTCTAGTCTACTTCCTACATTATTTCTCAACCTTTTCCATCAAGTCCAAGTACACACTTCCTGGCCCAGAGATTAAACTTATGGTTACCATGTTACCAATTTCACAATACAACATGTTAATCCAGTAGACTATTGTCCCATAAAATGTACACAATATAAATAAGGATAACTCATTATAACAAAATTTCAGACAAAAAAACTATTTTTAATTGTGTTCAAATATTGTAAGAGAGTTTTTTTTTATAATCGTATTGCCCCAATCAAGGCATTATACTGCCACTATTGTGCAGGGGGTTACATAGGAGGAAAGTTATGAAAAGGAGTGACAGAATACAGGGGTGTAAGGAAGTAGATAAGAGAAAGATGAGAATAATGAGGAGATGAGATGAGAGAGAGGTAACTGATGAGAGCGGAGTGGACAGGGAAAGGAGCGTGAGAGAGAGAGGATGCAAGTTAGTGAGATACGATTGACTATTGACTTTGCATTTAAATTCTTGGCAATTGTAGCTGTCAGAGAATCAAGTAAACAGAAGGGAACTTCACAGGTAGGAAGTGCAAGAAAAGAAGCTGCTGGAGTAGAATTTACATTTACATTTTATTGGGACCTATTTGTTAATCTTGTGGCTCAAGTAAATTGGTATGTAGGGGGTACCAGTAAAAATTGGTTGGTTAATACTAATTTTCTTGTAAAAGCTGTGACTTGCATAATAAAATATATAACAATGTATGTGTCTCTCCCTCTCCATATATATATATATATATATATATATATGTGTGTGTGTGTGTGTGTGTGTGTGTGCAAGTTTTGTACAGTCCAAGTGCTGAGCCTGGAACCACATCCACAATACAAAAGACTTTGTTGTTCTGGTTTCCATAGCAAGTAGCTTTTTTTTTTTTCATGGGACAGAGTTGTTAATCATGATTTAAGTGCTCAGTGTGTCCTTGTCATTGTGTTGTGGTGCAGTGGATATCGACTCAGAATGAGAAATCAGGTAACCAAGTTCGAATTCCAGTTGAGTTCATTGCATTCACTTATGTGCAAATACCCTTGGGAAAGGTATTAATCCATTTCTTCCCTCCAGTTATGGGTTAAATAGCAGGACAGATTGGGTTCTATAGCCTTGGTCAGCAATCAGTGTACCGCAGAAAGCAATGGCAACCTACTGTGGGATAACGCTCTGCCCAGTCAGTCGTGTATCTTTCGAGACATGATCACCCCAAGCGTGTATCACGTATGGCACTTGACTGACTGATTTACATAAAAGTGAAAATAATGACCTCAAGTTGAGTTCAAATTCAATGAACAGTTTTCTCATTATTTTCATTAAAGTAAAAGTAATGAACTTAACTGGAATCTGAACTTGGCCCATCAATTTCTAATTCTGAGCCAGCAATCATCACATCATCTACACAAATATTATTTCTATTATTATCTTATACATATTCTGTGTTTATCTCTCAAGATTTATCAGCAGACAAACATCTTATTTTCTCATTCTCTTATTTGTCTGGGTTATTTTTACAGTCAAAACTAAATTAAAGATGGATTAATTTGTGAATTGTATTCAATAGATAAATAGTGCAAGAGACTGCACTAATTACTCTATTTTGAAGAATTGATCACCTCAACATGGCGTAATGGTTAACAAGCTTGTCTCATAAAAACCTATTACAACTAACTAGTGGGTTTGATGCTCACTGGGTAACCCATAATTTTGGTCTTGTGCCACATCTAAGCAATGCTTATAAAATCAACTCTGTTTTTAGGATTGGTTTTGATTGGTTGGATGTGCATTGTGGTGCAGTGGATAACTGCTCAGAACGAGAAATCAGGGAGCCGAGTTCAAATTCATGTTGGATTCCTTGTATTCACTTGTACACAAATACCCTTGAGAAAAGTATTAATCCATCTCTTCCCTCCAGTTATGGGTGAAATAACAAAACAGATTGGATTTTATAGCCTTGGCTGGCAACCAGTCTACCACAAAAAGTAATGGCAACCTACTGTGGGATAATCTTCTGCCCAGTCAGTCATGTCTCTTTTGAGATATAATTGCCAAGTGTGTATCATGTATGGCACTTAACTGATTTGATTGGTTGGCTGTGATGCAATATAAGACATCCAAATTTCTCCAATGTTGATAATTTTTGATGGAATAAATTTAAACCCAACTTGAAGAGAAGACAGATTTGAATTTTGTCCTCTACTGTAAAATCTTGAATTCCCCATGATGTGAATGCAAAACTCTAGTTTAGTCATTAACATTATGTCTTGAAAAAAAAAACCCAAAAAATGAACAAAACTCAGGTGTTAGGAAATAATCAGTTTAATGAGCTGATTACTGTTCTTGGAAAACAACACCTGACTTCTACTACTTCTTCATTCTGCTATTATTATCTTGTGTTCCAAAACAAGACAATTACCAACATGATAACCCTGAAATGTACCATATAACCTATCTTTTGCCAACATTCTCTATAACAGGTGGGCACAATCTATGACTACATTATTAAATTTTATTGTGCAGCCAATCCTGATAGAAATAGTCATATCAAAGCCACCACACATCACTACTTATGATAACTTTTCTTATTAATGAATTTCTATTTTCACAAAGAAAATCAAAGTCAAAGCATTTTTAATCTTATCCATTTATTTGTTGGTGCATGCAGCCAAAAATGGCAGCAAATGAAATTCTCTCTTTATTATTTTTATTCTCCTCACTTCTTTCATGGCTTTCATCTTTTTACCACTTGGCAAAGTATAGGTCTCAGAACGGTTCAACCTGGGTGTTCTCTCTTGCACTAGAGTAGCTAATGCAAAAAATATAAGAAAATAAAGATAAAAAGTTATGGGTATGGCAAACAAAAATCAAGGTGTATAATATAGCAAAAATTGTCTTTGTTCTCATTTAGCAGATATTTTTTTTTAATCATATCACCCCGAGCAAGGTGGTAACACCACTGATGTGCAGGGGGCTACATAAGAGTGAGAAGATTGGAAAAGAGAAAACCGGAAACTGCATCCTAAACAGGAAACAAGGGATGAGCCTCTTCACCTGTTCAATAGACATGGGTGGAGTGTGAACTGGGCGATAGTTTAGTCTATCTATTCCAACTGAAAGAAAAGAAAACAAAGTGGGAAGATTAGAAAAGAGAAAACCAGAAACCACATCCTAAACAGGAAACAAGGGATGAGCCTCTTCACCTCTTCAATAGACGTGGGTGGAGTGTGAACTGGGTGATAGTTTAGTCTATCTACTCCAATTAAAAAAAAAAAAAGTGAGAAGATTGGAAAAGAGAAAACCGGAAACTGCATCCTAAGCAGGAAACAAGGGATGAGCCTCTTCACCTGTTCAATAGAGAAAATAAACTGCCAAACCTCTGACAGAATTTAATGAAAGAAAGCAAGACAAAAGGACTAAACAAACTAAAAGAAGACAGAATACATGGTCATCAGCAAAAAGAGGAGCTCAAAATGCAAATTACAAGGTCTGGAATACTAAAATCACACAGGTATAGAAATTTAAATACGTGGAAAGTGTTCTAACAGAGGACGGAAAGGGAAACACAGAGATTCAAAGATGTATTGGGAAGACCAAAGATGCATTCCAAAAGCTAAGCAGAGTATTAAGAGACAAGAAAATGTTTTTGAAAACAAAGCAAAGAATACTGAACTGTTATGTGATATCTGTCCTCCTGTATGGCAGCAAATGCTGGACAAAACAGACTTGAAGTAAAAGAAATGTAGTTCTATAAAAGGATACTGAGGACATGTGAGCCAAGACAAGGTTTTGGAGAGAATGGAAACAAAAAAAAAAGGAACTTATACTTAACATCAGAAAGATTTATGGGACATCTAATGAGGAAGGAAGCCTTGGAGACTGATACTCACAGAGTGAATATAGAGAAAGAGGGACATACTGTGTGATATACTTAACAGGCTTGAGCAAATGGATTACAGAACAGGGTTTGGGGAAAATAATAGATAGAACAAATTTATTAAGAGCTACAAGAAACAGGAATATGTAGAGGGCCAATGTCATGTATCAGTCAGTCAGTTAAGTGCCATACATGATACACACTTGGGCGATCATGTGTCGAAAGAGACATGACTGACTGGGCAGAAGTTTATCCCGCAGTAGGTTGCCATTGCTTTCTGCGGTAGACTGGTTGCCAGCCAAGGCTATAGAACCCAATCTGTCCTGCTATTTAACCCATAACTGGAAAGAAGAGACGGATTAATACCTTTCCCAAGGGTATTTGCACGCAAGTGAATACAATGGATTCAACTGGAATTTGAACTCGGCTCCCCAGCTTCTTGTTCCGAGCTGATATCCATTGTACCACAACGCACGTCATGTATAATTTGTATATATTGTGTGATATATATATTCCTGTTAATACATCTTTATTCTTATAGTAATCTTTATTTCTTTAATCAGCCAGGCTCATGTTTCTGTAATTTATCAGGGAATATGTATATAGATTAAATAATATATATTTATATTGATTGCATATGTCATGCTTATAATCTCTGATTTTACGAATTGTTTTTTGTTATAGAATATAATATTTTCTTAAAAAGAATATGATAATAAAAATCTGTCAGATTAACAAATAAACAATTCATTCCTGTTTTTACGAATGGCATTTGTTACATGAGGATACAAAACTGATCAAATATGTTTATTTCAAGAGTCAGATAAAATCAGTGTTTTAAAGTCCCTTTACCACTTTGCCTGTTCATTGATGCAATCTGGAGTTGAGAGGTCAATGCATGCCAGATTTAATGATGAATTGCCCCAGGGAAAAACAGGTTTAACTTCTGCCAAAAAGCACATATTTTTCCTCTAAGATTTCTTGAATATTCTGGCCAAAAGACAAAAATAAATATATTGTTAAATATACACAAATAAAGTATCAATTTAAAGTAACATTTAAGTAACAAAAATCTGTTGGATTAAGTAAGAAAAATTCTATTGTGTATATTAGATGTGTATTTATTTAATACTATATATATTGTTATCTTGGTACACAGATTTATGAATTTTACAAAGACAGCTATAGTTGATCTCAACATTATTTTTGCTAAAAAAAGTTTTTTTTACTGTTCATGATTGCTTAAAGTGCTTATGAATGAAGTTTAAGAAAATTTTCCAATATTTATTTATTTATTATCATTAAGAGGTGGACTAAATCATATAATGCTATGCCTGCATGGTTTTTGTATACATGTATATATATTTTGTATTTGAGCGACAATCTCTCTAATGTTGGTTTCATTAAGAATAACAGACAAAGTATCATTAAGTTTTTGATATAATTTTTCATGTGTTCTTATGTTTTTTTTTTCTTTAAGAAATTTTTAACAGCACCAACTTTGTATCTAAGATGACATTAACTAATAAAATTAAAGTGGCAAGAATTTTTGATTGTGGATTTCTTATTTACTGATATCAGTGGCGTTATCGCCTTGCTTGGGGTGATATGATTAAAAAAAAAAAAAAAGTGAAAGTATTATTATTAGAATCCACAAACATCCAAAAATGGGATTCTTTTTTTTTTTTTTTTGGTTAAACTTATATGTGAAATTGTGAACAGAAGTTTTTCCAAAAGTAGTTTCAAGATTATCAATTTCGTTTCTGTCGTGAGCTAAAACAAAAATATCATAAATTTACCGAACATAAATTTTTGATTTGGTAACTTTTTTAAAAACCATGTTTTCAACATGTGACATATAAAAGTTAGAAAAGCAGGGACCAAGAGGGCTTCCTATTTTTACAATATTAGTTCCAAGTAGGCATCTATGCAGATGACACCCCAATTTACTCCTGCATCAGTAAGAAATCCAGGGAGGTGGACAATTATAACCTTGCAGTTAATTTTGAGAAGGATCTACTCTCAGTGGTGGACTGGCATAGAAAGTGGCTTGCCTTTTTTTTTTTTAATCATCTCACCCCAAGCAAGGCATTCCACTGCCACTATTGCGCATGGGGCTACATAGGGGAAGGTAAAGAGAAGGAGTGGTTAGACATAGGGATTGTCAGGAGGAAGGTGACAGATGAGTAAGGATACCGAGGATGAGATGGGAATCGTGTTTGATAGAATGGGAGCAGGTTAGTTTGTTAGGAGGTGTCTATTGACCTTACATTTAAACTCCTGGAGATTGTAGTCGTCAGGGAAGCAATCGTGTGGAAGAGAATTCCACAGTTGGGAAGTGCGAGGAAAGAAACTGTTGGAGTAGAAGTTACGGTTGCATTTTATCGGTTTCACTGTAAAAGGGTGGGATCTATTTGCTAATCTAGTGTCTTGTTCAAATTTGTATTTAGGGGGCACCAGTGATCTAAGCTTATCGGAGCAGAAGCCGTGAAAGTATTTATAGAAGAGACACAGGGAAGCCACGTCGTGCCGGTGGGAGAGAGACTGCAGGCGGTCTACCAAGTTGGTATCTATCACATTACAGACCCTCCTCTGAACCTTATCGAAACAAAACTGCTGTCAACCATCACAGGCAACTTCTCCTGCCTCCCAATAAGCATGGACCAAGCGAGTCTCCCTGAAAGCAATATACTGCACCTCCTTGGCCTTACCCTATCTTCTAACCTCAAGTGGAATCATTACATTGAGTCAATAGCTAAATCCACTGCTAGAAAGGTTGAGTCACTGTGTCAGGCCAGGAAGTTTTTTCCACCTGAATCTATCTTGCACATATACAAATCAACCAACCATCCATGCATAGAATACTGCCATCATATAGGGCCAGGTACCCCTACTCTTCATCTCAGTGTTCTTGACAGGCTCCAAAGGAGAATCTGTAATGTAATAGGTCTTGACTTGGCAGCTTGACTCCAGCCATTTTCTCACTAGCAGGATGTGGCTTCCCTCTGTCTATTCTACAAATATTTTCATAGTTTCTGCTCCAATGAACTTAAGTCACTGGTACCCCTTCCACAAAAATTTACTCATGCAACCAGACTCGTATGAAGGTCCCACCTATTTACAGTTAGATTAACCAAATGCAGTCGACAATTCTACTCCAGCTTTTTCTTTTCTCATACTTGCCACCTGTAGAACTCCTTTCCATATACTTGCTTTCCTGACCGCTACAACCTCCAGGAATTTAAATGCAATGTCAATACCCATCTCTTATCCACTTGACTCCTTTCTACATTACCCCGTATATCTTGTTCTTTTCTTTTCTCTCTACCTTTGCAACTGTCTTTACATCTGCGTTCCCATCCTTCTTTTGCTCTTTCACTGTAACTGGTTCGTCTTTCTCTTCACTCTCCTCCTGTTTAAACTTTTACTCTTATGTAGCCCAAAGATGCAATTATTTGATTCTTAGGTTTTACGGAATGGAGAATCTGTTAGGGTTAGGGTTTTTACAGATTCTCCATTCCGTAAAACCTAAGAATCAAATAATTGCATCTTTGGATGTCCAAAATTTATTCACAAATGTTCCTGTCCAGGAAACAATTGACATCATTATCCGTGATGTATACAATCATGCTACTCTCCCATCAATCAATATTAAACCCACTATATTAAAAAAACTATTATTAGCATGCACCACACAAGTACCCTTTCACGATCCCTTAGGCAATATTTATACACAAATAGATGGTATTGCGATGGGATCTCCTTTAGGTCCCCTCTTTTCTAATTATTATATGGCAAATCTAGAAAATAAAATAATTAATGACAACAATAAACCCTCTATATATATAAGATACATAGACATCTTTGTTTTAGCTAAGAATATCGATCAAATTAAATATCTTAAAAACAAATTTGAAAGTCACTCTGTCCTCAAATTTACATTAGAACTTAATTTTAATAACAAACTCCCATTCCTTGATGTATTCATTGATTCTATAATAGTGAATGCCCCCAACGATATAAGTTAGCTGTTATAAAAAACTTACTTCAACGCACACAAATGATATCTTTTTCCAAATCTATATTTTATGAAGAATTACACGACATTAAGCAAACACTAGTCAATAATGGATTTCCTAACTCCGTTATTGATCAACAAATTAAAATGTATCTCAACAAAATTAACAATAGCTCAAACAATAATGATAATATTAATAATAATGGTTTACATCAAAATAAACATAACACTATTAACTTAACCTGCAGATATTGGAGGCCATGTACATCAAATCCAAACAACCAACACTCAATAAAATCAACTTTAAAACAGGAAATAACATATTACATTGCATTTGACTACATGGTTTTGTTGTCATTTTGTGCTACCCCGCGGTGTGACGTCATAAAACCACATCGCAAACTTAAGAACTGCGTTTATTATTTTTGGTAACTATTGCTGTTGCCAAGCGGAGTTTTATGTCAACACAAAATAATATCGTCGGTGATGGTGGATTTTATAATATTTCAGTTTAAACAACCTCTCTGAAGATGGCTCATGTGAGCCGAAAGCTTAGAAGAAAACCAATAAATAATTATCCAAATGGTGGAGAATTTTTGTCTTTATTTTCAACTGAAATTAAAGCAAAAATACCATGTTTAGAATGGCTCATGATTAAACATAATAGACATTCATTGTCTCTTATATTTAACAGCGTATGTTTAGAAAATTACTTGCTACCTCGATATACTAAATATATATATATATATATATATATATATATATATATATATATGACCTCATAACTGAACTATATTTCACTAACTGATGAAGTTACATTGAGCACCAAAACTTCATAGCTTTTGAATGTCAATATGCTCTTATTATAATAACTATATATCTATAAATGCTCTACATCTTTATTGCTCACTTTATAAAAGTAAACATTAAACTCTGAAATATATATCCATTAGTTTAAATCATATATATATATATATATATATATATATAGGTATGTTAGATTAAATAATTTGCAAACATTGTGTCTGCTTATTTTTAATAAAATCCATTCATACTCACGGATAATTTTTCACATATTATAATGGAAAGATGTCAGAAATGAGCTGTAACATTGACAAATTTTATTTTCATTCATATCTCAAGGTAACCAGGTACTTTCAATCTCTTTCTGAGATGATCTTCAGGAGTGTGAGTTATTGTAAAAAAAAAAAAATAACTGCAAAACTGTGTTGTTAAATATACATATATATATATATATATATATATATATATATATAGTTTTTAGTTGTGATTATGTTTAGCACCAAGATTGTTGTTTTTTCAATAGTTTTACTGATAAAAAGTATTTTGGCAAGCAGATTTTTGTATTATCAAGATGGAGATAGAGCATTGATAGGTTTAATGCTAAGAATTTGTCACTTTAACTGAGCAGGTTCATACTGGCTGCAAAAAGTCCAGCCCCATTAAGTGACGACATTATAATAATGAACTCACAAAACTTCAAAGTCGACATGAATCTGCTCAGTTAAAATGACAAATTATTTGCATTAAACATATATATATTGTAACAAAGTTATAGAACTCGTAGGTTTTTTTACCTGCTGTTCATGCATTTAATTTTATAAAGAGTGCTCGATACAACGTAGAGCATTACTATATATATAGTAAAATATATTTTATAGAGAATAATATATATGTTAAAAGTATTTTCCTTATATTTATATTTAATATATATTATACTTTGCGATCATATAAATTTGTGCATGTGTTTGTACCTGTGCAAATAGGAATTTTGTTGCCTCATATTTGCTGGGTGTGTTTTCAGTTTAACATTCCTGTATTTTTTTTTGTTTATTAATTTTTCCTGATGCCAGAGGCCTTGCTCAGAAACCTACTTAGCCTCAGGTGTCTGGCTTTTGAGGGTGACAAATTGAAAATTTTGTATTGATTTCTCTTCATAGAAACTACAAGTTGCACATTGGATAGATTTGGTTTGGGACTGACTGCAGCTCGGAGAATGGAAATAATCTTTAAATTTTCTTATGAATACGAAATTGGTCAGGAAGTCAGTTCTTAATCTTAAGCCATTTAAGCTGCATGGAAATGTGTATTATTAAATGGCAAACATTGCTCAATTGAATATAACTGAGGGATTTAATTCAAATGATTATATTATATTTCATTTTATTATATGCAATAATTCTCTACTTCCCTCTCACTATATATATATATATATATATACATACACACATATACATATTGGCAGCACATCTTCATTCAAGCATGTTTGGTTGAAAAATCAGGACATATATCTATTTTTATTTTAATCAACTTCTTAATGTTGATATTAAATTCATTCCATTATTCAGACTATTGTTGCCAGTTGTACAAAGAAAGCTGGAGCATACAACGGCCGAAATGTCGTACAAATACCAACAAAGATCAGGACAATAGTCTGAATAATGTAAATACTGCAAATACTACCTCATCTCAGAAATATAGACAATTATCATTAAAGAAGGCACTGTAGTTTTATCTTTTATTTTCTCTATTACTTTTAGTCTCAGCCAAAATCATTTTCAGGGGTGAACTGCTAAAAAATAAATTAATGTAATTGACAGTTTTGATCTCTGTTGTAAATGTACTAAAACACATTCTGTTATAATCACTTTAAACATGCCTGATTTAGCTCTGTTATAATTAATTTTTAAATTAACTGTTAAAGATATTATTTTTTAGGGGTTTTATCTAAGGGAGGTAACTAATTTTATATAATTATAATTTTAAAAATATTCCTATTATATTAAAATCATATTTTTCTATATAATTATTATTTCATAGACATTGCTATTATAGACATCTTGAAACATTCTTGCTATACTCATATCTAAGCTTATTCAATGCTGGTCATAATTCCCTTATATTTGAAAATTTGAAGTGTGCATTCTTATTTTCATTATGGAGTATACATGTATTATCAATTAATATTTTCCTGAATTTTGAATTTGGATCGGTATATGTGTTTAAATGTTTTGTAATAGAACTTGAATCTGATATATATAGCATAAGTTTCTTGATAATTACGACAAAATGTTTCATGCGTATTTGGAAAAAAAAAGTCACAGTTATCAATTACATAAATTTTTTGTCTTAGTAATTGATTCCTAAAGATGATCTCGGGTGAGATTGAATGTACTAGGGAAAATAATATAAAAAAACTATAGCTCTTTCTTAATTAATTTAATATCAACATTAGGAAATCAATCAGATAATTTGAGATGATTTAAATAAAATTATTCAGACATGCATTCATTCATTTATATCCACATATAAATATTGTGTTCACACACTCACACATCTATGAAGAGCAAGTCTCTCTCTCTCTCTCTCTCTATATATATATATATATATATATCACTTATTCAGTCATGAATTAGAGCACTCTGGCTATTGGGTGTGTATAATAATAATATACATGCTAAAAAGTCTGCCTTCTTCTACCGAGCGCCTATAGCCCAGAGGTAGAATTGCCGACTGACGCCAATTTGCTTGGGTTTCAATCCTGGGTTAAAAAGCAATCGGAGTCTAACTGTACTGATGAGCTGTGATGCAGTGAAACAGATCTGTCTGCAAATGACTATATATATATATATATATATATTGTGTGTATTTTGGCAGCATTTTTTCATTAATGCAGATTTCATTGAATAATATATATTGATGATATTCTACTATTAATTAAAAATACCGACAAAATCTTACAACTTCAAAAACAGTTTCAAAATAACTCAGTTTTTAAAATTCACTTATGAACTTAGCAATAACAAAATTCCTTTTCTTGATATATTAATTAACACTGACAACAATAAATTTACTATCTCACCGTATAAAAAACCCACTAATAAAAATCCCTCCACACTCAATTATATTAGTGAATGCCCCCACTATTACAAAATAGCCATTATAAAAAATCTATTATATTGTGCAAAAGTCAATTCATCTACAAATCAGATCTTCCACAGTGAACTAAAAATCATAAAACAGACACTCATCAATAATAATTTTCCCAACTACATAGTTGATGAACAAATACGTTATTTTCTTAAAAAGCTTAACATGGAAAAAACAACACATGATACTAACCCAACCAATCCTAAACATATCACTCTCTTATACTGTAGCCAGATGCACTCCAACTACCAACTAGATGAAAACATCCTAAAAAAACTCATAAATACTAATATTTCTCCGACAGACTCTAACAAAAGAATTAAGTTTATTATATATTACACTAAATCCACTACATCTAATTCATTCATCTGCATCGACTCTTCCCCCACTGTTAGTGATTTGCAAAAAACCAATGTAGTATATAAATTCATATGTCCATTTAGAGAATGTATCTTTAACAACCACAATAATATCTACATTGGCCACACTACAAATTCACTCTCACGGCATCTGACATTGCACTTAAATGAAAATTCAAATATATTCCGTCATTTAAAACAACATGGTTATCAACGCACACTTCTGAGAAAAACGCTCATTGATAACACGTACATACTTAAACAAGAAAATAATAAACAGAAACTAAAAATCCTCGAAGCAACCTACATTAAACAATTTAAACCTGGTTTGAATACAATCAATTTTGATATTTCCAATAACGTACTCAAATGCCTGTAATCAGATCAGGGACCACAACGCCACTATTTTGTCACTGTCTTCGGCCATCCACCACGGTAGGGATGGACTTATATTTTCATTTTAATTCTCTTTATTGTTAATAACTTAAATGTTCTATGTTTACTGTGTGTTAATATTTACTCTTTGATAATGGCTTATGTGAGCCAAAAGCTTACACCCGATAAAAAAATCAACAATTACTGCGATTTTTTGTTGTCTTTCAACGATATCACCATCAAGTATATCAGATGGTATGAACGGATCCTACACAAAATTAATAGACAAAACTTGTCTATATTATTCAATATATAAATATATATATATATATATATATATATATATATATAAACAAACCTTTTAACATCTATCTATTAATTTTTTATCTCTGCTCTCTCTTGTTTTCTTTTTATATATGTGCTCACTTAGGATTTGCATTGTGGTGTAGTGAATATCGGCTCGGAACGAGAAATCGGAGAGCAGAGTTCAAATTCCAGTGGAATTCATTGCATTCACTTATGTGCAAATACCTTTGGGAAAGGCATTAATCTGTCTCTTCCCTCCAGTTATGGGATAAATAATAGGACAGATTGGGTTCTATAGTCTTGGCTGGCAACCAGTCCATCACAGAAAGCAATGGCAACCTACTGCGGGATAATCTTCTGCCCAGTCAGTCATGTCTCTTTCGGGACATGATCGCCCAAGCATGTTTCACGTATGGTACTTAACTGACTGACTCACTTATAACATGTGTATATATAAGAACAATGTGAGCTTACATACACATACATTTCCACTCTTCTCCCCCAAATGATGTGGTATGTTTCACCTATCATACATCATAACAAATATTACATACATATACCGACATATATCATTCAGATTTCAATATTAACATGTGTATACATGAATTAACTGATCAATACAAAAGGGTATAATCAATTCAGGAGAGTACAATCAACTACATGCTTAATCCAAGATCAATGCAATCTACATATATTCAGGTGCTCCCATACGGAAGAAAAACATACATAACTAGGGGCACTCTTATACATGAAGTATACTTATAATTAGGTGCACCCATATACATGAAATATACATACAATAATGCACATAGTCATCATATAACCATAAATATACTTGGGTGGCCCTACATATATGGAACAAGCATATAATTAGGGGCAACCATGTGGCCCTACATATATGGAACAAGCATATAATTAGGGGCAACCATATACACAAAATAATCCTATATATAACATTACAGTTAGGAGCACCCTTATACATGTGAAATATTTATATTAAAATACATTTTCAATCACACATTGAAAAATAGGACATTTTTAAACATAAATAATATTGTCATTGCATACATATACTAGCATGTCTACCCATTACATGGTAGATCTCCACATTCACTTCTTCAGTCCGTAAAATGTAAGTTATGAATGAATTGGCAAGTGTGACAGAATGGGGTAATTCTAAGATTCTATGTAATAGATAGTTGAAATTTATTTTTATTATGGCATTTGAAAATTATTTCAATTCTTTTTAATAAATTTTTTATTTCATAATTGGCTAGTTTCTCTGAATTTAATAATTCTAATCTTTTCGTCTAAGCATAAATTGCATCTGCTTCTGAATCTATTAGGGATTTGTGATTTCCCTATAATCTTTCATTCAATCTGTGGGGAGAGATTTCTGTCTTTCAATTCCCAGAAATGTTTTGAGAGAGCAGCTTGATATTTTATGTGGGGTTTAGAAAAAGATTGCTTATGATTATATAGGCGTTGTTTCCATAGTAATTCTTATATATGCTTTTTTCTTATTTCTGTGTTCACTAGGATAAATGGTTGCTTGGTGTATGACCTTTTTGGATCTGCGTATACCTCCAACTGGCATCTGTTTTTGACTCTACAGTTACAGGAGGTTGCATTATCTGTTTGTTGAGTGTAATAAAATTTATTCAGTATACTATTATTGTGTGAATTGAAGATGCTATTAAGGTTCTTAGTGCAGGAATAAGTAATTTTTAAGGTTTTCCTAATGAAAATCTTCCTTTGTGGGTTGTTCTGCTTAAAATGCTTATCAATCAGTTTCAGAAAATGTTGCCCGATATCATATTGCTTTGAATAACATTCATTGAGCTCTCTTTACAGATATAACACTTAATATTTTATATTAAGTAGATCTTGTTGCATTGTTCTCACCATTCATGAATTTGACATATATATATATATATATATATATATAAGTCTGTTTCTTTGCCTCTCTCTCCATATACACACACACAGACTAGTATACATTATGTTCCTCAGCATTTGGTACATCACTATGTACTACTTACACACACACACACACACATATATATGTGTGTGATATATTATTAATAAAGAAATATATATATATTTCTTTATTAGTAATATTTCACACACACATCTATATATGTTGCCCTCTCTCTCTCTCTCTGTATGTATGTATATATATATATATATATATATATATAATGAAGATATTGTTTTAAAGTATGCTATCACTCAGTTAAGTGCCACACATCATACACACTTGGGCAATCATGTCTCAAAAGAAACATGACTGACTGGGCAGAAGATTTTCCCGCAGTAGGTTCCCATTAATTTCTGCAGTAGACTGGTTGCCACCCAAGGCTATAGAACCTAATCTGTTCTATTATTTGACCCATAGCTGGAGAGAAGAATGAATTTATACCTTTCCCAACAGTATTCGCATATAAGTTAATGCAAAGAATTCAACTGTAATTTCAACTTGGCTCTCCAATTTCTCATTCCAAGACAATATCCACTGCACCAGCCACGCACATTCATTATATTTGTTTGTAAAAGAAGTGAAAGTGTGCAATCAGAGAGAAAGAGAGAGAGCACATGTAAATATAAAAATAGACACCATTATGTATACATGTATTTACATACAATTGATAGAAATTTTTATATAAGATATTAGAAGCAGTTATTTTTGAAAACAAGGAGAGGGTGAACATTTTTTTTTATGGAAGGCTGCATCATTGTTGTCTCTGTGTAATGTGGTTTGTATCTCATTAACAACACAATGACAAATTTAAATAACAAGCATACATGAGCTTCTTATTTGCTAATAAGACACATTTGTGAAAAGATTTCAGAAATGTATAAAAAATTAGTTTAATATTTTATATATTTATTATTAATGAAATTCGTGCAATGGGGAAAAATCTTTTTACAATAATAAGAAGTTCTTAATAAATCTTGTGAGATGTTTATAGCAAAGTACTGAAAAAAATGTTCTAAGTGTATCTTCAATTAGAGGACACACAGATACTGAGATCCCTAAATCATTTATAATGTGACAATAATTGGGCATTGACATTAGGACAGTGTTAGACACAGCGATTCCTGTGCTTGTCGGACTATGTAAATATGTCAGTTTAGTAGAAAGTAAGTTTCAAGAGAACTGGAGATGACTAATAAATATACATATATATGGAGTAATAAATTGAATCAATAAAAATATATGGTTTCCATCTTTGTTCATATTTTGAATGTATTTTACAATTTTGTGCATTCTTCTTCTTCTATGTGCCATGTTCCTTCAGGACGTAGGTGATCATGGCTCTCCACATCTCCCTATCCGTTGTGGCTCTTAGCATCCTTTCTCTTGTTACTGCTTGCAAACCTTGCTCTGTCATCTATTTGCTCAAGCGCATTAAGTATATCATGCACTGCTTTCCTCCTGCCTTTCTTTCCCTCTATCTGTCCTATGAGTATCAGATTCTCTAATCCCTCCTTCCTCATTACATATACCAGAAACTTCAGCTGTTCTTTCTTGATGCTAAGTATCAGTTTCTTTTTCATTTCCATTTTCTCCAAACCCTTGTCACTTATCACATATTTGGTCCTTGGTATCCTCAAAATATTTCTGTAGATCCACATTTTGGTTGCTTCAAATCCCTTCTTCATCTTTGCTGAGATTGCGCTGCATTTGCTGCCATATTGAAGGACAGACATCACATAACAAACCAGTACATTTTCTTTGTTTCCAACAAACATATTCTGGAAACAAAGAACAGAACCATAGGTGATTATACCGTATGTATCAAGTTTCATACAAAAACAATGGGAAGAGACAATGTATATCAGGAAAAGTGTGAAAGATCCTAGCAAGACATTATCCATTTTGTTTCAATTAATTTGCACAAGGGTGTGTTTATATATATATATATATCAGTTACGTGCCATATGTGATAAATGCTTGGGCAATCATGTCTCAAAAGGGACACGACTGACTGGGCAGAAGATTATCCTGCAGTAGGTTGCCATTGCTTTCTGCGGTAGACTGGTTGCCAACCAGGGCTATAGAACACAATCTGTCCTATTATTTAACCCATAACTGGAGGGAGGAGATGGATTAATACCTTTCCCAAGGGTATTTGTGCGTAAGTGAATGCAAGGAATTCCACTGGAATTTGAACTCAGCTCTCCAATTTCTCATTCCAAGCCGATATCCACTGCACCACAACGCACATATATGCCCTCTATTTTAAATTCCATTAAAAGAGTTTTGATACACATAAAACATAACATTTTTGTTTTATTTACCCATTTACAGCACCATTTTAAAATTAACAGAATCAACACTGTGTAGTGACTGTCAGTTTTATACCTTAGAGTGATCTTTGAACTTAAAATAGGAATATCATGATTGACATGATTTGAAGACTTTAATGTGGTGTGTAAGTAACAGTCACCAAGCTGAGTACTGACCACATGTGTTTACTTTTGGTACTAGATTGGCACAAGATTCCATCCTTTGACCATCAAAATAGTTAAATCAAACCATCTCTTCTAATCTAATAGTTTCTTTTCTCACATTTCCTGTTTGTAGAACTCACTTCTCATTGCTTGTTTCCCTGATAGCTACAATTTCCAAAATTTTAAATGCAACATCAATTGCTTTCTTTTATTTTCTTTATTCCCATCCATCTCTTTAACATCAGCTGTATCTTTTTTTATTGTTACTGTAACCCTTTGTGCACCAGTGGCAGTTCTGCCTTGCTTCTTGGAAAATTATTAAAACATTTTTTTTTTAATCATTTCACCCTGAGCAAGGCGAAATGCCACTGATGTGCAGGGGGGCTACATAAATGTAAAAAGTTTAATTAGAAAAGAGTGAGGAGTACAAACTAGTTAGAAAGGAACAATAGAAAGCAGGTGCGATGACAGATACATAGGTAGAGAGAAAGGGAAGGTTATACAGGGGTGGGGAGAGAGCTAGAGTCCAGTGGTTAATAGATGAGTATTGACTTTGCATTTAAATTTCTGTAGGTTGTAGCCGTCAGGACAGCAAGAATACGGGAGTGAGTTCCACAGGCGGGAAGTGCGAGAGAAGAAGCTGCAGGAGTAGAATTGTCGTCTGCATTTGGCTAACCTGACTGTGAATGGGTGGGACCCAGTTGCCAGTCTGGTTGCACGAGTAAACACCTGTTGAGGAGGCACCAGTGACTTAAGTTCGTCTGAGCAGAAGCCATGAAAGTATTTATAGAACAGACAAAGGGAGGCCACATTTCGACGATGGGGAAGTGGCTGCAGTCAAGCTGCCAGATCAGTACCTATCACATTACAGACTCTCCTTTGGAGCCTGTCAAGAACATTGAGGAGAACGGCAGTGGCACCTGACCATAAATGGCAGCAGTACTCCATGCACGGACGGATGGTTGACTTGTATATATGCAGGATGGATCCAGGTGGAAAAAACATCCTGGATCGACATGGTGACCCAACCTTCTTAGCAGTAGATTTTGCTATGGATTCAATATAGTGGTTCCATTTGAGGTCTGAGGACAGGGTAATTCCGAGAAGGCGTAGTGTATTGCTCTCCAGGAGAATCGCTTAGTCCATGCTTATGGGAGGCAGGAGAGGTTGCCTGTAATGGTTGACAGACAACAGCTTGGTCTTAGATGAATTGAAGTTGACAAGCCACTTCTTGCCCCAGTTCACCACAGAGTGTAGATCCCGTTCATGGTCAGCAGTGAGATTATGTCTGTCCCCCATGACAGGTTTCTTACTGGTGTGGAAGTATATTGTAGTGTCATCTGTGTAGATGCCTACTTGGGACTTGATCTCATCTGGGAGGTCGTTGATGAAAATAAGGAAGATCGTCAGGCTCAGGATAGAGCCCTGTAGGACACCAGCATTCGTGCTGTAGGACGAAGAGGCATGCCCATTCAGAACAACCTTCATTTTGTGGTTATTTAAGAAAGATTGGATTAGGTCAAGCAGGCGACCGGTAATACCATAACCGCGTAGTTTGCATAGGAGGCCAGAGTGCCAAACCCTGTCGAAAGCCTTGGAGATGTCCAGAGTAATCGCGCGAGCCTTGTCAAACTCATCAAGGGCCTGCAGCATGTACTCCATTATGGTTGTTAGCAGGTCAGCCATGGACCTGGCAAAGCGGAATCCATATTACCTGTCAGAGAAGAGTTTGTGGGTAGTAAGATGATGAACTATTTCAGCATTGATTATAGCCTTGAATACTTTCCCGAATATCGGTAGAAGACTGATAGGGCGATAGTTGGATGGGTCCAAGGGTTCACCACAATTCTTAAATACAGGAACGACTGAGGAGAACTTCCAGCATGCAGGAAAGCAGGAAGCAGAAAGGCAGTAGTTAAATAGTTTAGAGAGGACAGGGGAAAGTTCAGGAGCACACCTCTTAAGGACTATCACCGGGATTCCATCATCTCCACACACCTTATTGGGGTTGAGTTTTGAAATTACTCTGGATACTACTGTCGGGGTAATATATACGTCGTGCAGTTTGGCCTCAGTTTTAATAGAGAAGTCGGGTGGGTGTACTCTGGATGAGTCGAATGTGGAGTTGGATGAGAATCTGTGGGCAAAGCACTCAGCTTTGTCTGCAGATGACGTGAGAACCTCAAATTCATGGATTAAAGGAGGTATTGAGGATTTCCTATTGTTGAGCACTTGTTTGCAAATCCTCCAATAGTCCTTGGAGCCAAACTTATGGTCAGCTATGCACTGTCGCATTCTCTCAGCAAGCAACCGTTTGGCGTCATTTAGGGTTCTCTTGCACTCATTGCGAGCAGATATGAACAGGCACCTATTGTGATCAGTTGACTGTCTCCGGAATAGATGGAAGTAATGGTTCCTGTGGGCAATGGCGGCTGAGCAGGCCAGAGAGAACCATGGAGAGGAATGAGGTTTTAAGCAATACTTCCTGGTGGGTATGAAGGCATCAATGCCAGCTTTCACCCATGACAAGACCTCAGAGGCACAGTCATCAACTGATAGGTCGAACACTTTTCCCCAAGGGACATCGCAGAGGAAATCTCAAAAGGCATCCCAGTCAGCTTTTTGATAGAGGTAGGAGGTCCTATAAGTAGGGGGCTCCTGGGGGGAGTGAGATTGGAAAGAAATACTGAGAGAGACTACAGCGTGGTCGGAGTTGCCGAGAGGGCAAAGCTGTGAGACTTGACAGGCGTCAGGCGCAGAGGTGAAACATATATCTAGTAGTGAGGAATGACCCGAGGGAGTGCTTGGGAAGTGAGTGGGGAAGTCCACCACTTGCGTAAGGAATTGGGAAATAGCGAAGTTCATGGCGTGAATGCCCGCTGGATCAGTAATGGCGTTTTCAAGCCACTCAGAGTGATGGGCATTGAGGTCTCCAAATACGAATATGTGGGCGAATGGGTGATAGGAAATAGTCTTATCTATGTCGTCAGCAATGCTATCTAGTAGGGAGCAGTCAGGAGAGGAGGGAGAACGGTAAAGAATGAATAGGTAACTAACTGAACTGAGGCGAGACAGGCGGAGACATATGTATTGGTGGTCAGTAGATTCGAGTGAAGTCACCCTAGCTATGGGGACGTGTTCGCTGACATAGACACCTAGCCCATGCATGTGGACAGTGGAATCCTTCCTTAAAAGGGAAAGATAACCAGGGATGGAGAGGTCAGAGGAGGAAATAGCTGAGTTGAGGTTAGTTTCACAGAGCGCAAGGATGTCAGGGGACTTTTCATGCAGGAACGCTTCTACACTAGGAAAGTTAGTACGAATGCCCCAGATATTAGTGAAGGAAAGGTTAATGGGTTTAGGTCATTTGGATTTAACTGGTTCAGGGTAATTTCTGATTTTGTTTATATAAAGGGACCTAGGGTAGAGGATACAGGCGGTCATTATCCATGATCTGTGCTGGGAGGAAAACTGGCTAAGGCTGCAACAAGGTGTGGCCTCGGGGTTTCCCTCCGAAAGCGCTTGCAGGGACACCTATCCATGCATGACATGGCACTACAAGAACCCCAATATTATACAACTGTTGATCAGAGCAGCCGCTCTTGACACTACACAAGAGTTAGGGCTCCTATCTACCAGTCAGAAGCAGCAACCAGGAAACTGCCAACCTGGTACCCTCACAGTGATAAGCCATTGCCACCAACCGGCCAGATCGCAGGAAACTCACAGAAGCACCAATACCAAGGTCTGAAGAGAGAGAAGAGAAAGCCAGAAACCACATCCTAAACAGGAAACAAGGGGCAAGCCTCTACTCTAGTTCAGTAGACGTGGGAGGTGTATGGACCGGGCGATAGTGTGACCTATCTACTCCTATTAAAAAAAAAACTTCCAAAGGTGGAGAGTTAACTAAGTTTTAACTTATTTAAAGTCCAAATGAAGCATGAACGCCAAATCTGTCTAATCAGGCAGTCTACTAAATAACTGTCTACTGGCTTAATCAGTACTTGTGTTACTGCTGTGTATGCATATATATATATATATATATATATATATATATATATATGTTTGTATATATGGGACATAGACATAGAGGAATAAACTGGAGAAGCATTTTTAATGACATGTCTCACATTCACATATTAGGTTAGTGTCTTTAGGTCAAAATAAAAGGCGAAAACTGAAATTCTATCTAAAATCTATGTTGTCATAAAAACACTTTTCCAGTTTGTCTCATGTCTCCACTTTTGTCTGGATATCATTATACATCCTACTAATATATATGTGTGTGTGTGTGTGTGAGTGTGAGTGTGTGTGTGTGTGTATGTGTGTTACAAAAAATTCCAAAGATTAACAAAATTTTTTTAATAACTGACATATTTGTTTGAACATTATTTTTAATTGAAACTCATATTTGTGTAGATATTCTGTTTTTAATCAAACATTATACCTATATATTTATTTCTACCAGCCTGATTATTTATGATAAATTTTGTTACAAACATGTGTGTCATTCAGCACAATTTGAACCTGCGACCACTATGTATATTTACATTTGTTGACATTATGATACACTTTCAGAGCAGAGATGGTTATTTACATAGAATCAAAAATTGTGTTATATTAGGATTGATTTGACTTCGATTAGACTGTGAAATCATTCTGGTTGAGTGGTCTAAGATGCATCAGATCAATTCCCCTATGTTACTAAGTGTTGCAGGTTCAAATCTTGCTGAAGGACACGCATTTTCATAACAAAATGTATCCTAAATAATCAGGCTGGTAGAAATAAATATATACATGTACTGTTTGATTAAAAACAGAATATCTACTCAAATATGAGTATCAATTAAAAATAATGTTGAAACAATTATATATATATATATATATATATATATATATATATACACACACACATTACTCTTCACTCTTCAGCAATGAATTGAGTTCTTCCGGTGACTGGCATATGTATACACCACTTATATATAACACGCTCAAATTCCCCCTCTCTCATTCTATGCACCTATGGTTTAGGGAGTAGCGATTCCGACTGATACCAATTTGGTCGAGTTTTGATCCTGGCCAGAAGCAAGTAGATGTCTCGCTATGATGAGCTGTGATACAGCAAAACAGGATTGTATGTGGATGACTAATATATATCTAAGTACAGCAGGCTTAATCAATTCAACATCAGTGTCTGCTCAAGTTCAAAATGCATGACCATGAGCAATGACATACTTTAAACTTATACTTTGACAAAAATTGATCCCAGAATCTTTATTTACACTTCTCAATCAATACTTTGTACCATTAATTTTGACCCTCCATTACCCCTATCTAAAGTAAGTGTTATGCTTTTTCTGTCCTTTTGTATTGCTGTCAAATTATATCAGCCATTCTTAAACAGAGCACATCACAGTTAACTCACTAGCCACAAAATGTACACAAATGACAAATGTGACCTAGTCTACATGGCAACACAGTACCATCTACCATAAGGTTTCTTTTAACTTAATAACTTAGAAGTGAAGGATCTGTGAACATAAGTTTATATGGGGATTTTGTTCTTGTTTTGGTTTAAAGAATTGCCCCCACAAAGTTTGTAAAAGTATTTTTGATACCCAGTGTATGTGTGTGTATATGTATATATATATATATATATATATATAAACACACATATCAAATTCAGCAGAAATTTTTTGAACTAATGTAAATTGCCTATTTATAGGTAAATTTTTCACATCGCATTTTATGCTGATGAAACATTGCCTCCGTTAAATTCATTTCCATAGCATGACAATATGTATAGTGTATTTCCACACAGCTTCATTTTTTTTATCGCCATTTATCAGAAAGAGAGTCATTTTCTTTTGTATATAATTTTCATCTGTCAGTGAGATTAAAGAAAAAATTAAAATAAAATATTTCCATATTGAAAATAAGTCATTTTCTCTTTTCTCGAATCTTCTTACTCTTTTCATCATATCGAAAGGAGGTAGCGGTGGTGTAATGAATAGCAGCTTAGAATTTGAAATCAGAGAGCTGATTTCAAATTCCAGTCAGGTTTGTGACATTTGCTTTCATGCAAATACATTTGGAAAATATATGAATCTATCTTCTCCAGATAGCTTTAGGTTAAGTAATAGGAGTTGTATTAAAAAGAAATCTTGAAAAATATATTATTCTTACCATCCAAAATATGTCTCAGCTTTAAATGACTGACAAAGGGTTGATAAGTCATAAAATAAATAGTATAATCTGAATCTTCATATTAAAACTGAAGATATAGTAAATTTCACAAAGTACTAAGTTGTTGTGGCTGTTAGGGTCAAAGCCTTTTCATTTCCTGTGTCAGATTTGAATCTACCATTTTTATGCCCTTGAAACATCTAAAAACCAAATGAGAAAGTTAAAATTTGACGTATGGCGTGTAACTTGACATTAAGCTATCTTCCATTTATGACTTTCTAAATTCGTTTTCAAATAACTGGTGAAGTCTGTATATGCAATATTTTTACTGAGATTTTTATAAATTGTGTGTGTCTATCTGTATTTTTAATTTTCCACAAAAATGTAATATTTACACATACTCAAATACTTAATAAATTCAATAAATTTAAGCATGAATATATTTTTCTGAAGAAAATTGTCAAAAGAAAAAGTAGAAGAAACCTTTTGATCTCCTATAAAAATAATTTCTTCAACCTCAAATTTTATCTCCAAAGAATACAAACATTGCTTTTTTTGTGTTTTCCAACCTAAGCAAAACTATCAAATCTCATTCATATTGAAAAAAAATTATATATGTGTGGTGGGTGTTTTAGTAGAGTGAATACAATTATACATACACACATGTAAAAATTATTTATTAACAGAGTAGACAGTAAATACAATTATACACACACACATTTCGTTTATGACTAGTAGTGTGAATAAAATTATCCATACACTCATAAATATAAATAATGTATATTTGGGCAGTGACTTTTCTTTCAAACACGTTTCATTCAATATGACAGAAAATGACAGTTTGATGAATTTTTTATTAGGATTTTATAAGATGCTTAAACTTTTCCAGCTAGTGGTAATAAGGGAATGTAAGAAACAACTGAAAAGACAGCTGTAAAATGAAATTAACAACAAGCCTTGTGAAAATGGCTAAAGAAGTGACCGAAAGCACTTAGGACAATAGACACTACCAATAATTTTTACACTTCCTTAGCCCCAACAAAATTTATATGATATATATATATGTACACACACACACACATATATATATATATATATATATAGTCATCTGCAGACAGATCTGTTTTGCTGTACCACAGTTCATCAGTACTGTTAGATTCCCAATTGTTTTTACCCAGAATTGAAACCCAACCAAATTGGCGTCAGTCAGTGATTCTACCTCTGAGCTATGGGTGCTTGGTAGAAGGAGGCAGATTTTTACCGTATGATGTATTATACGCCAATAATCAGAGTGCTCTAATTCATTACTGAATGAGCGATGTGTAAGTGCTAGAGTAACTTCTGTTTTTTCAAAGTTTATCATTCTTCCAGAGTACTCAATCAGGGTGTGAGAGCATAAATATATATATATATATATATATATATATATATATATATATATATAAGGAGAGAGGTAATGTGATAAGTCAAGTGTTTAGTGAATATAAGTGTCTAGTGATGTCAAGGATTGTCATGACAAATATAATACATTGTAAAGTAAACGTCAAAAAGAGTAATGAAGCTGTTCAAATTCCTACTATTCATACTACATATATATATATATCTATGTAGTGTATATATATATGTAGTATGAATCATACTACATATATATATATATATGTAGTTTGAATAGTATAGTGATAAGTTTGTGTTTTTATATATATATAAACACAAACTTATCACTATACTCATATCAAAAAACCCTCTGTGTATATACGTGGAAGGGAAAAATGGTTGTGAAAAAAGAAAGAGCTAAGCACAGGAGCATCAGCCAAAGCAATTTGGACCGAGCCAGCACGTAACCCAATGAAAAAACCTGAGACAAGTAATCAATCACAAAAAAAAAGCCAACATTTCCTGAAGATCCATTTAGGTGAAATCTTGGTAGGTTTGTTGGCTCACTAGGTTTAATTTACTTATATATATATATATATATATATATATATATAGTTACATTAAAAACAACTGACAAGAAACTCTGCTTAAATTTTTTCTTTAATTTTTCTTGCATTTTTATGATTTTTTTCTTTTCTTAGCATAAATTATATCGAAACTGTCTGAAATTTGTGTATGACCAATTACTTTTGGCTATACTTTAAGCCATTATCAAAGATGATTTTATTTTTACTTTTAACTGAATGTATGGATTGCTTTATATATGTATCTATAGTAATGTAAAAAAAATGCTAAATATATTGGAAGCATGATTAATAATAAAAAGAAAGGCCAAAACTCAATAACATCAACTATGAACACAGCCAGAGTATGCTCACCGAATTTGGAAAATAAAGCATTCCATTAAATTTCAGGATTCAATAACCAATAACGAGTTAGTATACAGCTAAACAAACAAATGGTAACAGCTCAGAATTGAAAATTGAAGAGTTGAGTCCCAATTCTAGCCAGGTTTGTAAATATCACTGGAAAAGGTATCAATCCACTTAATCTTCAACCAGTAAAAAATTACTATCTTTTGAAAAAAGAAAAAGTTCAAACAATCTGAAATATTTCTGGCTTTATATATACAACTTGCTTAAGGCTGCTAAGCCATAAAATACAAATCAATCACTCACAATATATATATATATATATATATTATTAAAATACTTTAATCCAAACGGAGAGGTAGGAAGGTAAATCCCAAAAACCTGATCCTAATTAATATTAAAATTTTAATATTAAAAAATGATACAGGAGGATTACAGGCTCTGTAATTAAAATTACAAAGCTAATATAAAATAAAATAAATTTTCAATATTCAAAAATGTTGAATGAACATTTCAACATGAAATCCCTAAGAGAGATTTCACATTAGGGATTTCATGTTGAAATGTTCATTCAACATTTTTTAATATTGAAAATTTATTTTATTTTATTATATATATATATATATATATATATATATAGTAATATTCTTAATATAAGTTTATAATAAAATATAGCTTAATCTAACAGAAGAGCTGTTGTGTCTCAGTGCCTCCTTATTAGCACCTTATCAGGCAATGAGATATTTCTGTTAGGAATCATTATATATAGAAACTTAAAAACAAGATAATTGTTACCATATCAAAACAATTAAGTTGAGTTGGAATTAGGAAAGTTTGTCCCAATTAACCAATAGAAAGCCAGGTCATGATGGATAGGAAGAATAAGACTATCAGTGTAGCAGGGTAGAGAATTCAAATGACATTAAAACACAAACCCTTTCACTGTCAGAAATGAAACATTTAGATATATACATATGATTCTTAGCATGTCAGAAATTATGTCAGGTGCATTCGTGTAACAGTTACAGGATTTTTTTAAAAGTTGTTATCACTTAAAGTGGTGAAATAGATTATGAAAACAGGTAAGTTTTAAAAATATAATACACACCAAACATCAACCTAGTAAGTGATCTATCTGTTAGCCAAAACAAATTAATTATAAGATGATGAGAGAATCAATATATTTATGCTAGTGGGTAGATTATACATTAAGAGATCTAGTTATATTAGAAAATAAATTAACTATACTTTAGAGTATATATTAGACAATGATGATAGATATAAGTTACATCATTACATTTGGTTAACAGGTTTAATTTTGGGAATTTAATAATTTGCAATTTTATCTGCAAACATAGAAAATATGGCTCATGTAAAGATTTACAAGCTTTGTTTCTTTTTAATATTCATTGTCTAATATATATAACCTAAAGTATTGTTAATGCTTTCTAGTATAAAATAACTAGATACCTTAATCTATAATCTCCCCATGAGCATAAATATATCAATTCTCTAATCTTCTGATAATTAATTTGTTTTGGTTAACAGTTGATTTACTAGGTTGACTATATATATTGCTAGCAGTATAGCCCGGAGTTGCTCGGGTGTCATGAAAGCTTTAAAACTAATCCATGGTCCAGGAGCTCAGACTCTTTGGACATTGGCACGAAAGACTAAAAAGCAATAGTTGTTTCCAGTTAAAGTGAAACCATAGACTGAAAAAAAAATGAATGGATGTGAGTCAAATTTTGATTTCCTGGTATCGATATCAAATAAGTTTTTTGTTGTAAATTGAATTTTGAAGGCTAGATAAGTCCTCTGAGTAAATGGTATCATGGCTGAGACTAAGAACTACAATTATACCCAAAGCAAAAACTAAAATAAAAGAGCTGAAAAAAATACAGATATACAGGCAGATAAACAGACACACACACAAACATCTTGCCTTTTATATATATATATATATATATTATTGATTTTCTGCACTATTGTAAGAACTGCAACCTTGAAACTTCTGAATATCGTTTTTTATGTCTTTGTCTATGAGTGTATCAAATTTGATTAAAATCGGACCACTCCTTCTATAACCAGATGTTTTCGATTATCGATTTTCAATATTTATCGGAGGCATCTTGACACAAAACCAAGCCAAGAACACTCGCAGATGCTTATAGTACAACTAGTGTAAATTTTCAAGAAAATCGGTTCAGCCGTTTTGGAGTCTATGGGTAATGGACACACAGACAAAGTTCCATTTATAAATAAGTTTAGATTTAGATTACATTAAAGTTTTAACACTTTCTTGTTTTTATAATCTGTTTCACCACTTTAAGTGATAACAACTTAAAAAAATCCTGTAACCATTACATGAATACACATGACACCATTGCTGACATGCTAAATAAGATACATATGTAAAAATTCAGTTGTTTCCTTTGTGACATTGAAATGGTCTGGGTTTTCATGTCATTTCAATTCTCTTAAAGTCTCATTCCTCATATCCATCATGGCTGGCTTTCTATTGGTTGAGACAAACCCTCTAAATTCCACCCACTCTTTAATTGTCTGGATATGGTAACAATTGTGTTCTTTTAAAGTTTCTATAAATAATGATTCTTAACAGAAAAAATATTTCACTGCTTGATGAGGTGCTAATGAGCAGGCTCCAAAACACAACAGCTCTTGTGTTACAGTAAACTATGTTTTTATTATAAACACTTAACCTAAAAATATTACTATATCTAATGCTCTACTAAGTATCTAGCACTCCTAAAAAAGCAAATTACTACAAACAGAGTACCACTAACCCATTAGTTTGTACTAATTATAATATATATATATATATATATATATGGAATGAATTATTTTGAACATTATTGTCAGTTGCTTATTAATTTCCGTTATATATATATATATATATGAAGGGTGGACAAAATAATGGAAACACTGTGAAATTTCAAGCAAATTTATTTCAACATGGAGTAGGACCACTTTTGGCAGTAATTACAGCTTGAATTCTACATTGAATCATCTCATAGAAATTTTGAATTGTTTCCAGTGGAATTTTTTTCCATTCTTCAGCTAAAACAGTTTCTAATTCTTTCAATGATGATGGTGAAGGATATCGACTTCTCACTTGTTTTTTCAAAGGGAAACATAAATGTTCAATGATGTTGAGATCTGGAGGCTGTGGTAGCCAGATAAGATGTTCTACTTCACTAGAATGTTCCTCATTTCTTTCAGCTACAACTTTAGTAGTATGAATGAGTGCATTATCATTCTAAAAGGCAGAATTTCTCTCTGGAAACAGTCCCTGAACCATAGGATGAAGTTGATCAGTTAAAATTCTTAAATAGTACTAACTGTTGATTTTAAATAAGTATTTGTTTATATTTCTGAGATGGGGTAGTATTTACACTTTACATTATTGTTCACATCTTATTTAAATGTTATTTCATTCATTCGTCTATTTAAATAATATCTGTAAAATAACAACAATTTTAGCATAAAAATAAAGCACTACTAATATCAAACCGACAAATATAAGAATAGACAAGCTTTTGAAAGTTTAATCAAATTTTCAAAATTATGCTATTATATTACCAGGTGTTTCCATTATTTTGTCCACCCACTTTATATATATATATATATCTAAATCTAATCTAAATCTAAACTTATTTATAAATGGAACTTTGTCTCTGTGTGTGTGTGTGTGTGTGTGTGTGTCCATTACCTATAGACTCCAAAATGGCTGAACCGATTTTCTTGAAAATTTACACAGTTGTACTATAAGCATCTGCAAGTGTTCTTAGCTAGGTTTTGTGTCAAGGTACCCTCAATAAATATAAAAAAATCGAGTTAGAGAAAGAGTGTTTAGATTTTAATCAAATTTGATACACTCATAGACAAAGACATAAGAAATGATATTCGGAAGTTTCAAGGTTGCAATTCTTACAATAGTGCAGAAAATCAATAATATATATATATACATATAAAAGGCAACATGTTTGTGTGTGTGTCAGTTTATCTGCCTGTATGCCTGTATTTCGTTCAGCCCTTTTATTTTAGTTTTTGCTTAGGGTTTGGCTCTAAGTAGGTATAATTGTAGTTCTTAGTCTCAGCCATAATACCATTTACTCAGAGGACTTATTTAGCCTTCAAAATTCAGTTTACGATGAAATAAAACTTATTTGATATTGATACCAGGAAATCAAAATTTGATTTACATCCATTCATTTTTCTTTCAGTCTACGGTTTCGCTTTCACTGGAAACAACTATCGTTTTTTAGTCTTTTATGCCAATGTCTAAAGAGTCTGAGCTCCAGGACCATGGATTAGTTTTAAAGCTTTCATTAATGTCATATATATGTCACATTACACCTGAGTAATGCCGGGCTATACTGCTAGACTAAACTAAATTATCGCCCGGTTCACACTCTACCCACATCTAAAGAGGCTCATCCCTTGTTCCCTGTTTAGGATGTGGTTTCTGGTTTTCTCTTTTCTAATCTTTTCACTCTTATGTAGCCCCCTGTGCATCAGTGGCATTACCGCCTTGCTTGGGGTGATATGATTAAAAAAAAAAATATATATATATATATATAGAGAGAGAGAGAGAGAAAGAAAGACAAAAGAGAAACTTTTCATGGTCTTATGTTTTCTAGTTACATGAAGTAGAGTGATTATATTAAATCAATTGTTAAGTTAATATTTATTAATGTAAAACATATCAATTTTGGCACATGGCTGAAAGGGGAATGGGGTGAGGCCCATCAACACTTTCTATCTTAGACCTAGGTAATCAGATTTGTGACCCAACCACTCATTACAATATGCTCATTCACCAGAATATGTTGTTCATCATCTTACACTCTTACATAGCCCATAATACCACATATGCACAGGGGCAACCTAAAAAAAGTGGGGTAAACCCATGATGTAAAAGTTTTGTTATATATATATTTTTTTTTATCAATCATTAAGTCTGCTGCTGACAAAGTTGGTGTCGTTCCAGACAATTTTTCTTATCAGAATCCATTTATGCATCTACCATTCATCAGTGAATATTGCTAACATATCTGGTTTGGGGCTACATATATATATATCCAAAGAGTCTGTAATGTTACCAGTTCTGACTTGGCATCTTGACTTCAGTCACATTTTCACTGTTCTGAGATGGCTTTCCTCTGTTTTTTCTATAAATATTTTCATGAAAATTGTTCTAATAACCTCTCATTTTTGATATCTTGACTGCAAGAATTTAAGAGCACTACTAGATTGGCAAATTTACCTCATTTTTTTTTTTACTGTTGAAATAGCCAAATTTAAGTACTATTCTTAAAATTTTCACCTGTGGAACTCTCTTCCAGTTTCTTGCTTCACTGTCACCTACAATTGCCACCTTCTGTCTTCCTTGTTTTTCCATTCTTGTATTGTCATTTCTTCTCATAAAAGTCTTCTCATTCTTTTTAACTCTCAATAACCCCTTGCTTCTTAGTGCCATTAACATGCTTTTGATGAAATTATTCAAATAACTTCATTTTGCTTGGTTGTACACACAATACATGATGGATGCAGATGATTCAAAAAAGTCTTGTTTATTTAGTCAGATGTTTGACAATGGTTCAGACTAAGCTTTTATTAAAAGCTTCTAGCATTAAATCTACTTTTTTGACTGAAAATCTTTGGCATCCTCAGTTACAGATTGTTCTTCTTTTTAATTCAGCTTTAATTATCTTTTAATGACCCTCATAAGTAAAAGAGTTACATCTGTTACATGTTAAGTGTAACAAAAGGAACTGTTACGTGCTAGGTGTAACAAAAGGAAAAAAAATGATTGACCAAAACTCAGAGATAAATCACAGACAAATATTTAATTTACAAAACACACCAAATAAAATATTTACAAATATACAATTTATTACATTCAAAACAAGAAACAGAGTTTATTACTGGCAAGTGTCACGAGGAGAGAAAGAGAAGGTAAGATCAGTATCTTTTTCTTTACCCAGTTAAGTAGGCTAGGAAGTTATGTGCTATACTTTTTGAAAATCCTCAAATGAGTATATAAAGAAATATTTCAAGTATGGTCAATGAAATATTCAAAAATTTGTATTTACCCATGTAGTTCCATGAGGTTCTTTTTCAGGTTTTTGTTGGTCGGCACTTCTTATAAATCCTTATGGCTGGATATAAATCCTGAATCAAACCAGAGTTGATAACATCAGCAAACCTTGGTAAAAACTGACAGTTCTCTGCTCAAAACCTATTTTTATAGGGGCTAACACCTAACTTGCATATTTCTAGAACTTTTAGAACCCTCTCGATTTTACTGGAATGTTCTCAATCATTCTAGTACCTTCCAAACGTTCTATTTCTAATTTCCTAATTTTTATGACTACTCCATGAATTAAAACTTTTTTGGAATAATACATAAGACTCAATAGAATCCATTACTATAACTTTCTATACATTATTAATATTATTTTTATATATCAATGCAACCTTGTAACACATCAAAAAATAATATTTGCAAATACTTTGCAGAGTTTGATGTGTAAAAAAAAAAAAAAAAAGACAAAAAATAATTATGCACCGAGACTTTCAAAGAACCAATTTTCTACAAGAAATAAGAAGCAGAAGTGCGCTAGTGTTGTCATAAGAGCCAGTTACCTTCCTTACTGTCATGAATGGCCTGATCCATTCATGATAAGTTGTCTAGAAAGAGAAAAAGATAATAGTATTATAGTAACTTCTCCAGCTGATTACTGAAAACTACTATGACATATGAATCTGTCAAGTTTAGTGTTGTATTTTGCCAGACCCCATATCATAACAGAAAAAAAAAAGAAATTATTGAAGAAAGGGAGCTAAAATATGAATCTATTAAAGAAAGAGGCTCATCCCTTGTTTCCTGTTTAGGATGTGGTTTCCGGTTTCCTCTTTTCCAATCTTCTCACTTTCTTTTTTTTTTTTTTTTTCAATTGGAGTAGATAGACTAAACTATCGCCCGGTTCACACTCCACCCACGTCTATTGAACAGGTGAAGAGGCTCATCCCTTGTTTCCTGTTTAAGATGTGGTTTCCGGTTTTCTCTTTTCCAATCTTCTCACTCCTATGTAGCCCCCTGCACATCAGTGACCTTACCGCATTGTTCAGGGTGATATGATTTAAAAAAATAAAAATAAAAAAATAAGACTGTTCTGAAACACAGGGCCACAAATTCGCCATGTTTTGATGTTGTTACAGTGTTTTCTGTAGAAAGTATTTTCATTTTTAGATGCTGGAGTTGTTAGCCCCATCCACAGTTGGTTCGAATTCAGTCCTCTTACTTTGAAACTGATTACCAAGCAAAATGATTGTTCCCAATCTCACCTACTAATAAGGCCTCACAGAGTACAAAGATAGCACAAAGAACTCTTACATTAATCTATCATGTGACATGATAACTAGGCGTATATTAAGGTAAAATATGTATTTTATTATTATAGATTAAAATAGAAAATGGTTAAGAATAGAAAATAATTTAAAAACATGTGTTTCGTTTAACAAAAGTGAAAAAGAAGAGGAAAAAATAAATAAATAAATGCTTTTTCTTTTATAAGGAAAATTGTGGTAGAGAAAAGGGTATCAGATTACTGTGTTAAATCCCACCAGTCTTCCGGTAAATATTTGACTCAGTGATTTAATGTGATAAGAGATAAAGTTCAGGAAATAGGTTTTTGAATGACCAGGTCAAAAACTGTCTTTTACTGTATCTTGACCACACATTAAGAATTTTCCAGCGGAAGCTTTATTAAGATAAAAAGATTAAAAAATCATGGAAAAAAATACTAAGGCTAAGTGCAGACTGGGTGTCTGCAGGATGTTTACATATCAAAAGAAGGAAAATTTAAGTACCCCAAAATTTCAGACTTACATTTGCCAATGGTTATCACCCGGTGGTCTAAAGCATTTCCGGATTTCCGGATTAATTTTGAATAGAGGTGATATTTCCGAGCCGATGAGTCAGATCAAGTGAATGAGTTAAGTTAAGTTAGTCAGTTAGTTGAGTGAGTAGAAACTCCGTTCGTCTTGTTTCAGTCAGTTCGGATTTGATCTCCATTAATTAGAGTTAGAGCTGAACGTCACATCACCTGCCCCCAACCGAAAAGACTAACTCTAAACGAAATAAAGCATCATTTCAACTCATCCAAGTTGTGGAAGTTTGTTCCTTATAGTTTAATCTTGTACCCCCAGCTTGAGAGTTCGGCTTTTTCAACAAACTCCCGGCAATATCACAGCGTGGAGAACGGCCGCCGGAGAAATTGTTCGGACCATCAACTGGAGTGTTACAAGATGATAAAATTTTATTTTATAATCATTTCACCTCCAAGAAAGGTAGGGGTCCGTCACTAATGCACAGGGAGTAACAGTGGATGCCAAAAAAGGATAAGAGGTGGATGAGATTTAAGGAGATAGAAGATGGCAGCTGACATTGCATTTAAACTTTTGAAGAATTATAGCTGTCAGGAAGGCAAGTATATGAAATGAAATTCCACAAGTGGGAAGTGCAAGAAAAGAAACTGATAGAATAGAAGTGGCAGCTATATTTGATTATTTTAATGCCAATCTAGTAGCACAAATAAATTCATATTGTTATGGTGCCAGGGAAAGGAGCTTATCAGAGCAGAATCCATGAAAATATTTGTAGAAAAGACAGAGGGAAGCCACATCTCGTTAATGATAAAGTGACTGAAGTCGAGCTTCTAAATCATGATCAATTACACCACAGATCCTCCTTCTGGATTTTGTCAAGAACCACAGGATTAATAGCAGTAGTACCTGACCATATATGGCAACAATATTCAATAGACGAATGATAGAATTATAAATGTGCAAGATAGATTCTGACAAGAAAACCTTCCTGGCCGGACACAGTGATCCAACCTTAAATATTAATTTTAATCAGAAAACATACCAATGCTGCCAATCTTTCAGCCTTCATTATTATCATATAGGGTCTCAAATGAATCTATAATGAGTGAACTTCAAAGTCTATTAAAAATGTGAGAGGAATTCAGAAATGTAGTTCAACAAATTATTAAGAAACATGGATATTTCATTACAAACAGACAAAAGGGTGTTAAACTGATATGTATTATCCATTCTACTGTTTGGCAGTGAATTCTGGATAATTTCCTCACAGATGATTGGTTGGTTGGTTGGTTGTTTTGTTTTTATGGCAAATCAACCTCAGCAGGTCATTTATTGCCAACTAAACTTTATTTATTTATTGCTGGTAATACCTTTTTCTTTCAACAATTTATTGTTTTTATATAAGTTTTTGTGTCTAGTAATACTTTTTTCTTTTCGAGTATCAAGATTCACTGGGATTTGTTTTTAAGGGCAGGGTCCCCAAGTCCTACCCTATTATTTAACCCATAACTGGAGGGAAGGGATGGATTAATACCTTTCCCAAGGGTACTAGTACTTAAGTGAACACAGGGTATTCAACTGGAATTCGAACTCGGCTCACCGATTTCTCTTTCCGAGCCAATATCCACTGCACAACGGTCAATAAACGCTTACAGCACCTGGTATTCCCAAGCAGTCACCCATCTAAGTACTGACCAGGCTCAATGTTGCTTAACTTCGGTGATTGAGAAAGAACCGGTGTATTCAACGTGATAGGCAGTAAGCCTTTCTCACAGATGAAGTGGACACTTAAGGCAATAGACACATTGTTATACAGAATGATGCTGAGAATGCCATGAAAACAACAAGGAGGTTTTAAGGAAAATGAAAACAAAAAGACACTTGAACTTAGAATCAGAAAGTGATTGTTGAAATCTTTCATTAGCATAATAGGGGCTTGGAAAATTTAACACTCACAGGATATAATGGAAGTAAAAGGAACAGAGGTAAACAGCAAGTAACCTACCTAACAAACTTGTATAAATTGGTGGCAGACCAGGGAATCAGATGAGTAGTAAGCAGTAAAATGTTAGTTATGCAAGGTGTGTGCTTTCATCATGTGGGAGATCATGGCTTTCCACCATCTCCCATCATTTATAGTTATAAGTCAGATTTGTCTTTTCACCATTCTGCCCATATTCATTTAAACAAGCTTGTTATGTAGGTTTCTTTCTATCCTAATTTTCAATAAGAGTTACAGATCATTGAGCCATGACTATCCACAGCCTTAACCCACATGGCTTAGAGAAGAAGTAAGGATTTTCTACTTACTATTCCTCCCAAATCCCTGTTCTGCTTGTTAGGTCAGTCAGTTAAGTGCCATATGTGGAACACGCTTGGGCGATCATGTCTCGAAAGAGACATGACTGATTGGGCAGAAGATTATCCCACAGTAGGTTGCCATTGCTTTCTGCGGTAGACTGGTTGCCAGCCAAGGCTATAGAACCCAATCTGTCCTATTATTTAACCCATAACTGGAAGGAAGAGATGGACTAATACCTTTCCCAAGGGTATTTGCACGTAAGTGAATGCAGTGAATTCAACTGGAATTCGAACTCGGCTCCCCGATTTCTCGTTTCGAGCTAATATCCACTGCAAAGTTTACCTTAGTATAGAAGTTTTTGGGATATGTAATGAGGAAGGAGGGCTTGGAGAATTTAATACTCATGGGACAGATAGAGGGAAAAAGTGATAGGAAAGCAACATGAGATACTTGATGGGATTGGGCAAATGGATGGCAGAGCAGGATTTGGGAGAGATACCAAGAGGAAAAGTGTTAAGTGTGACAAGGAATAGAAGTAAGTGAAGGCCCACGATCACCCACGTCCTGAAAGGATACAACACCTGAAGAAGAAGAAGGGAAGAGAAAATAACTTAAGATTACCAAATCATTATGCAAAGATGTTAAAAAATAAACTTTTATAACAATTGAATATTATCATGTTTACTCGTGCAACCAGATTGGCAACTGGGTCCCACCCATTCACAGTTAGATTAACCAAATGCAGACGACAGTTCTACTCCTGCAGCTTCTTCTCTCGCACTTCCCGCCTGTGGAACTCACTCCCATATTCTTGCTTTCTTGACGGCTACAACCTCCAGAAATTTAAATGCAATGTCAATACTCATCTACTAACCACTTGACTTTAGTTCTTTCCCCACCCCGTATATCCTTTCCTATCTCTCCACCTTTGAAACTGTCATCACACCTGTATTCCCATCCTTCTCTTACTCCTTTCTAACTGGTTCATCTTCCTCTTCACTCTCTTCTACTTAATCTTTTTACTCTTATGTAGCCCCCTGCACATCAGTGGCATTACCGCCTTGCTCAGGGTGATACGATTAAAAAAAAAAAACTTTGCTTTCACACTGCTTGGGGTAACATTATTATTATTGTTTTAGTCCTAATTATTATTATTATTATTCCAAATATCTTTGACATAATTATATTTTTGTTGATGTTGTTTTAGATTTAACCAGGATTAACTTCAGGATTTATTCTGAAAAAAAAAAAAATTAAAAAGAACATTTACATTGAGAATAGTTTTTCTTTAGTTCAAATTTTTCCAGTGTCTGATTTTATTGATATTTTTCACCTTTTTTTTTTTAATACTGTAACACATTACACTTGGTTACACTGATCAGACACCAAATTTTAATTTAATCTGAGTGGGCAACAAATTTTATACTGAAACAAACAAATAAACAACAAAAACTCTCTTTATAGATTAGCAAGGTGAAAAAAAGATAAACAAATTTAGAAAAATTAGATACTCAAAGAATTTAAGTTCAAAAAGATTTATGAATTTTGTGAACATGAGTGTTTGGCTGTGTTTCTAAGTGCATGCAAAAACTTCAAATAAAACACAGATGTGTTTACGAATTCTGTCAAAATTAACCTTTTTACTAAGAACAAAAAAATAATTGTCTTACTGATCTTAAATTCAATTCAGGTTCATGTTATGATTTTTTTTATAATGACATTATATATTTCTTTTAATCAGTTTAACCCAAGCAAAACAATAAAGCCACTAAGAAACAAGAGGTTACTGAGTGTGAGAAAATATTAGGCAAAATAACATTAATAAGGAGAAAGAACAATAAACAAACAAGAATTAAGACAAGAGAAGATAATGACTGACATTGCATTTAAGTTTTTGAAAATCAAAGTTGGCTGGAAAGTAAGCTAAAAGAAAGTTTCACATAAAAGAAATGTGAGAGAAACAACTTTTAGCATGGAACTGTAAAATGATGAGACCTTACTGCCAATCTAATACTGCACTTCATAAATTTGAGGTACCCAAAAAGTAAACTAATCAAAACAATTATCATGAAAATATTTATAGAAAAGGTACAGAAAAGCTACATTATAGTTGTGAGAAAGTGACTGAAGCCAAGATGCCAGGTAAGAAGAAATAACATTGTTGATTCTTCTTTGAATTTTATCAAGAGTCTCTAAATGCATAGCAGAAGCACCAGACCATATGTAGCAGCAGGATTTCATTAAATATGTAAGATATATTCTGGCAAGAAAAATTGTATCACACAACATTTGAAATGTCATTCTCTTTGCTTTCTTGTTGAATACATATTTCAAAACATCGGCAGTAGTTCTCAGATATTTCAAGGTTGACATCCATGCAAAACCAAAACACCAACCATGAGAAGAAATACATGGAATGTAATTTCAAAGCTTCATTTTTTATATCTTTTGGCCATTGGAATATTACTAATTGTTTTTGAAGAGAAATGTACAATCTCCTTGTTATTTTACTAATAAAATGTTTATGAAAATTCAAAGAAAATTTTAAGTTTTTTTTTGTCTACTGGTAACGAAATACTATCTTTAGTTTTGCAAATGGTGTTCTGTCTTTTGCAAGTTTAGACTAGTTTTAAAAAAAATTTTTATTTCGTTTTACCCAGGTTTAATTTTTTGTCTTTTTTTAAAATTTCCATTTCACATTAAATAGATTAATGTTGAATATAAAATTTAATATTGAGTTTTTAATGTAAAATTTTGCATAGCATTTTATTTCTGTGTGTGTTGTGGTGCAGTTGATATCGGCTCATAATGAGAAATCATGAATTCTAGTTGAATTCATGGCATTCACTTAAATGCAAATACCCTTGGGAAAGGTATTAATCCATCTCTTCTCTCCAGTTATGGGTTAAATAACAGAAATTGGGTTCTATAGCCTTGTCTGGCAACCAATCTACCACAGAAAGTAATGACAACCTACTGTGGGATAATCTTCTCGTCAGTCATGTACTTTTTGAGACATGATCACCCAAGCATGTATCGTGTATGGCATTTAACTGACACTGACTTGTATTTCCACCCTCCTCCTTGTTGCTGTCTGTTTCTCTGTTTCTCTCTCTCTTTGGCTCTGTGTATATATATATATATATATATATATATAAGAAAAATTAAGGCAGACACCTTATTTCATGGTAAATCGGAAGTATAGGCCTATTTCAGGCAAACCATCATCAGCTTCCATCTTTATTGTACAAAGGATTTGACACAAATCTTTGTACAATTAAGACGGAAGCTGATGATGGTTTGCCTGAAGTAGGCCTATACTTCTGATTTACCATGAAATAAGGTGTCTGCCTTAATTTTTCTTATATTTGCTCTATATGTATTTATATACATATATTTTTAGAGCTTTCTTAGAGAGTTATCCTACCATTGTATGTACAGGATACTCCTTTGGATTCTTCTATATCTACACTGCATGCTGTTATATATATATATATATATATATATTCTTTTTTTAATTCATGATTAGTTGCTGTGAAGTTACCAAAAGATCCAATAGGTGTTGTCTTTAGAATGTTTATGAAAAATCAAAGAAGACTTTAAGATTCTTTCTGTCTACTAGTAACAAAATACTAATCTGTATAATCAGCATTGTCTTCCTCCACATGAGTAGTCATTTAAACTTATACTAAATATATACTTAATATTTACTTTCTTTCATCCCCACCCTATTCCTACCCATTTATTTATTTTTTTTTTTTTTGTACAGGATGTCAGCAATCTGGTAGGAGAAAAATTAAGCCTACAAAGAACAGATGAACTATTAAGGAGTTAACGACCATCTAACAAGACATGGTGTCTTGATAAATCACCATGTACAAGACAATGGGATACCACTTCACTATCATTCTTATGTACAATCATGACTTTTCAAAATATACATATAAAATCCAATGACACAAAAAGGGTTAATTCCAAAGGAAATTACGCAAGGATTGACATGGGCAACAGGTGTCACCTGACCATCATCCAGCGACTGTTAGCACCAACAACTCCACATGAGTAGTCATTTAAACTTATACTAAATATATACTTAATATTTACTTTCTTTCATCCCCACCCTATTCCTACCCATTTATTTTTTTTTTTTGTACAGGATGTCAGCAATCTGGTAGGAGAAAAATTAAGCCTACAAAGAACAGATGAACTATTAAGGAGTTAACGACCATCTAACTAGACATGGTGTCTTGATAAATCACCATGTACAAGACAATGGGATACCACTTCACTATCATTCTTATGTACAATCATGACTTTTCAAAATATACATATAAAATCCAATGACACAAAAAGGGTTAATTCCAAAGGAAATTACGCAAGGATTGACATGGGCAACAGGTGTCACCTGACCATCATCCAGCGACTGTTAGCACCAACAACTTAAAGGGGAGACATTTTTCCAAAAATTTGTCCCTTGCTCAGTAAGGAACAACATTGGCAACATGTGCCTCCTGACTGTTACCCTGTGACTGTGCACAACAAGCTAAAAATTACCCTAGGAACATGGAATGTCAGGACACAGAACAACTGTGGTCAACTTGAGAATGTCAAGCAAGAAATGAGCAGAGTGAACATCTGGTCATATGTAAAACTAGATGGCCTAACAATGGAAACTTAAGCAACAGCAACAACGACAGAATTATGGCCGTATCTGACTACCGGGCATGGGTCTGGGCCGATCCGTGCAATCATAGTGAAAAACCAGGCAAGGAAAAATGTCTTCATCAGAAATCAAACTAAACAATTCATGAAGAAAGAAAAATGAACACAGTAAAAATCTGTTTATTTATTAATTTTGGGAGAAAAGACTGGTTATACTCAGAAAGTCTGAACCCGATTTCCTGCTTTTGTTCACGTTCTGTGCCTAATTTCCATTGGAATAGCTGAAAAAATCCACAAAAATCATAGTTTCTGGAAACGGATGACACTGATGATGTCATCACTTTGTCAACTAATAAATCCGGGCAATTTTCTCTGTGCCTGGTGTTTTTTTAGCATCAGCTACGGCCCTGCACAGGATCATATATGCAGGAAGAAAAAAAATGAAAATGGAGCCGGCTTAATACTGAACAAAGAAATATAAAAATAATAAAATGAGTTTTAGAATACTGCCAGTTCTCTGAAAGAGTTCTCCTGGTCAAAAGGAAAAGGGAACCCTTCAACATAGCAATTATACTAGTCTATGCATCAACAATGCAAAGCACTGAGGAATAAGTAGAATCTTTCTACTCCACTCTTGAAAACACCAAGGCTCAATGTAAAACCCAAGAAATTAGAATTATCATGGGAGACTTAAATGCCAAAGTAGGCAAGGAGAGGGAAGGGGAGACAACTAGCAACTTTGGATTAGGTATCCGCAATGACTGGGGGTAAAAGACTAGTCAAGTAGTGTAAGGTAAATAACCAGGTGATAACCAACAACTGGTTTCAAAAACACCCAAGATGTTTACGGACATGGAGAAGCCCAGGAAATAACTAAATTGAGTATATAACCATAAACAAAAGATTCGGAAATGCAGTGGTTCAATGCAAATCCCTATCCAAGTGCCGACTGTGGAAGCGACCATCTCCCAGTCATCTGCAAACTAAAGGTCAAACTTTGGGGACTGAAGAAGCCTAGTGCAGCACCCAGACTGCAATACAAGACAACTGAGAATGACCTCAACCTGCAGAAAAAATACACTAGCAGTGTGAGAAACAAATACAAAAAACAAATGGGAAATGGAAATTCAAAATGGGATGCAGTAAAAGAAGCACTAGTGACATCAGCAAACAACATGGTTCCAGAGGAAATCAGACACAGAAGAAAAAATGAGTGGATGACTGAAGAGATTCTTGACATGATGCAAAGAAGACAGAAAACTATGTCAAGACATGGAACTGAATACAAGAAATTACGAAAGAAAATAAGGACCAAGTACAGAAGGGTTCAAGAGGAATGGCTCAAAAACAAATGAGCTAAAAAGTAGATAGATTGAACAAGACTATTAAAAGAGAAATGCATAAAGAAATAGGGGAACTGATAGGACAAAAAACATGATCATCAACAGGATGTATAAAATCCAATGATGGAGTGATCATATTGGAGAAAGAGGAAATACTCTAGTCATGGGAAGATTTTTTTTTTTTAATAATCTCACCCCAAGCAAGGTATTCCACTGCCACTATTGTGCATAGGGCTACATAGGGGAAGGTAAAGAGAAGGAGTGGTTAGACATAGGGAATGTCAGGAGGAAGGTGACAGATGAGTAAGGATACCGAGGATGAGGGTTGGGCAGATGGGAAGAGTGTTTGATAGAATAGGAGCAGGTTAGTGTGTTAGGAGGTGTCTATTGACCTTACATTTAAACTCCTGGAGATTGTATTCATCAGGGAAGCAATCATATGGAAGAGAATTCCACAGTCGAGAAGTGCGAGGAAAGAAACTGTTGGAGTAGAAGTTACGGCTGCATTTTATCGGTTTCACTGTAAAAGGGTGGGATCTAGTTGCTAATCTAGTATCTCATGCAAATTCATATTTAGGGGGCACCAGTGATCTAAGTTCATCGGAGCAGAAGTCGTGAAAGTATTTATAGAAGAGACACAGGGAAGCCACGTCGCGCTGGTGGGAGAGAGACTGCAGGCGGTCTGCCAAGTCGGTATCTATCACATTACAGACCCTCCTCTGAACCTTATCAAGAAGCCTGAGGAGAATAGCAGGGGCACCCGACCAGATATGGCAGCAGTATTCAATGCACGGGCAGATGGTAGATTTATATATGTGCAGGATAGATTTAGACGGAAAAAACTTCCAGGCCCTACACAGAGAACAGACTTTCATAGCGGCGGATTTAGCAATGGATTCTATAATTAGATTCTATAATTAGATTATATAAAAGTTCTCTTCCATGACAAGAGAGAGTAACCAATAGTAAACAAAGACTCTGACAGACCAGAAATCCTAGAATCTGAAGTGAAAGCTGCATTGGCCAAACTGAATAGGAACAAAGCATCTGGACCAGACAGCATTGTAATAGAGATGTTGACAGCTTTAGAAAATTTTGGCATAGAGAAAATTGCGGAAATAATCAATGAAATCTACAACAGTGGTGTAATACCAGATGGCATAAGCAAATCAATTTTCATAGCTCTGCCTAAGAAGCCAGGCACAACTGAGTATGAACTCCACAGAACAATCAGTCTGATAAGATATATAACAAAACTCATTGTTTTAATCCTGATGAAGAGAGGGCAAAGCAGAATCAGACCGGAAATAGAACAAAAACAGTGCAGGTTTTGTCAAGGAAACGGGAACAAGGAATGCGATATTTATGCTTAGGATGCTATCAGAAAGGGCAATACAAATGAAAAAGGAAGTTTACTTGTGTTTTGTAGACTATGTCAAGGCATTTGATAAAGTACGCCACAAGGAATTGATAGAAATGCCAAGCAACATCGACATATTTGCAAAGACAACAGAGTAATCAAGAATCTCTACTGGCAGCAAACTGCCTGCATACAAACAGGAAATGAACTCAGCAGATACACAAAGATAGAAAGGTGGGTAAGACAAGTATGTGTCTTTTCACCAGATATATTCAACTTATACAGCAAGACTATTCTGAGGACCCTAGAAGTTATGCCAGGATTCATCATTGGTGGTCACAATCTGAACAACCTAAGATACACAGATGATACAGTGCTGATAGCAGACACAGAAAGAAAACTACAAGACCTTCTAAAAAAAGTAGATGAAGAAAGTAAAAAAAAAGGACTCCCAAAATTCCAATTACAGGTTGGGAATACTACAATTAAGCAAGTACAAAAATTTAAGTACTTGGGAAGTGTTCTACAGGAAGACAAAGTGCAAAACTGAGATTCAAAGGCAAATTCTCATGGCAAAGGACACATTTCAGAAGCTGAGCAGAGTATTAAGATACAGGAAAATTTTGCCAGAAAAAAAGAAGAGAGTACTAGATTGCTATGTGATGTCTATCCTTCAATATGGTAGTGAATGCTGGACAATATCATCAAAGTTCCTGGGACATGTAATGAGAAAGAAAGGCTTAGAGAATCTGATACTCATAGGTCAGATATAGAGAAAGAGACATAGGGAAAAGCAGTGGATAACATATTTGAAAAGCCAGAGCAGGTGGATGGCAGAGTGAGGTTTAGGTGGGGCAACAGGAGAAAGCGTGCTAAAATTTGTCAGGGATAGGGAGACTTGTAAGGCCATTATCACATACATCCTGAAGGGACATGGCACTTGGAAGAAGAAGAATTGATTTTTAATGATAATTTGTTCCTAGTATCATAAAAATAAAATGTATTTAACCCTCTAGGGCCATTCGTATCATATTTGATACAGTATGAAAACAAGCCTTGAAAGAAATATTTTCCTGAAAAATTTTTTAAGAGAAATATTTTATAAATTTCAAATAAAAGCAGTACTGACTGTTCAGTCAATGAATACCAAATGTTTCCTTATAGGGTTAATACTGTATCAAATATGATACGAATGGCCCTAGAGGGTTAAAAAAGATTGGATTTTTCTCATAATTTTCTAGTTTAAATATTTGAAGCAATAAGACACTAAAAACTGCTATCAAGCTATGGACTAAATAACAGGATAGATTGGGTTCGCTAACTTTAAGAGGTAGCCAGTCTAAGAGAAGGAAATCATTATTTTCAAAACCATAGAGAAAATAAAAGTAATCCAGTCCACTAAGATTCCCAAGAAGTATTTAACAAAGGGTAGACATGGCAATATAAACTAGAGAAATACATCTCTTCCTACCTCTCCTTGTGCTAAACAGCAGAGAAAACTGGGATCTTTAGCTATCGGTGGTAACTAGTCTATATAAAGAAAAACTATTGAATTTTAAACCATAGAGAAGCCAATGAGAAAAAAATCCATTGTCTTTGCAAAGAATTTTTGTCAGTTCACTGAGAATGAAGAGAAGGAATTTGTGGAGAGTCATGATCACCTAGATTATAAACAGGCATGGCATTCCAAAAAAAAAAAACCAAAAAAAAACAAACTTACTGCAAAACAAAGTAAGTATTTTCAATACATTATCACTTAATTTTAAGAATGGAATGGCAGATTTTGCTGAGTTGTTTGTAATAGTTTCTCAAATTCTACAAATCAGGCTTTAATAAGAAATTAAAATTTAAAATTGCAAATTATATAGATAACTTTACCTACCATACAATATACACAGCAATCAATCCTTATCACCCTCATATTCCATTAGTAAGAAAGAAGTTCCATTTAGACAGCTTAGTTGCTGCTTTGTGCAATAAACTCCTTAGAAGATACTTCCCTAATAAATACAATGTTAATCTCTTCAATTCTAGAGTCAACCATCATATAGCCTACATATCCTCATAATCTACAGCCTCTTCACTTGGCAACCCACCATCATGAGTGGCTCTTGAAGATCAATATTGGGTGAACAATAACTTAACAATTTGAAACAATTATTTCAATTGATGATGCATTCTTCAACTAAGTTTTACATGTATCTGGACTGATATCTATATATTTTATAAACATATTTTTATAAAATCTACACTCATCCTCTAGAGTTAGCTAAAAAACATCAAAAGCATCAAATTATAATTGTTCTACAGTTTTAATGATGCCAGTATGCTAAAACCCTCAGTCACAGTTAATTGTGATTATATGCTAGCATAATTACTGATGGCTTCCAAAGACTTTCAGACACTTTCTAATAGTTACATACAGCTGAGATCAAATTCTCAGGATGATAACATCAAGAAGCTACTTATCTGACAAATTGACTTCACCCACACACCCACACACCCACCCACACACACTTGTATGGTAACTATTGTAACCCCATCAGAGACCTTTTCACAAAACCTTGTTTATGCATTTAGTTAGATTTTATGTAATGGACTGGAGCCTAAGGGTTTTCAGCATCACTCTCTCTCTCTATATATATATATAGTGTATCGAGGCAGCAGATAATTTTCTAAACATGTACTTCATATAATGAATATCTATTATGTTTAATCATGAGCTGTTCTAAGCATCATATTTTGGCTTTAATTTCAGGTGAAAGTAAAGACAAAAATTCTCCATTTGGATATTTTTTTTATTAAGTTGGTTCTAAGCTTTCGCTTCCCATGAGCCATCTTCAGAGTGGTTAAAGGGATGTTAACATAGAAACACCCACCATCAAAGATGAATTTATCTTGTGTTGACATAAAACTTTGCTAAGCAATGATAACAGTTATCAAATAGCAAATGCAGTTCGTAAATTTGTAATGCAGTTCTATGACATCACACCATGTGAGAGCTCAAAATGTGAACAGAGCCAAAGATTTAAATGTGAGTTTATTAAGTGTGGGTTGTTTTAATTTAATGTAGATGGCCTCTAATATCTGAAGGTTATTTTTACTATGTGTATAACTATTATTGTATTGTTGACTAAAATCTGTCTGATATTACCTACATGGCAATGTTTTTCTAAGAAATGTTGTTGTTTAATTGAACATTTCATACCAGACTTAACAGGCTTAAAATGTCTATACTTTTCAATGAAACATGTTTAGATAAATGACTGCTACCTAATTGCACACACTCACTCTATATATATAGAGCCACCAAATAACACATTGCTAAGCAGTGTAAGGATCATAGTAACATTAAAAAGTTACTCACAAATGATACTAACATACTAGTAAAACTAAATAGAAAAATCACACTCATGATGCTTGTAGCAATGTTTATTCAACAAAAATAATCATTAATAAATATAAAAATTATAATTTAAGAACCAACATCCTTAAATCTCTATACAGAGAAAATGATTATTTTGTTAGTTCTATGACTGATTCCTAAACTGTGCTCTACAAGCTTTTATCACTTAATTCTAACAGATTATTTTTAAAAATAATGTTACTATACCATTTTAAAAATTTTACTAACCTCTCCTATTGTTGCTACCTACTCTGATGATGACTTAAGAAAGTCAAAATCTTGGACTATCTTTCCTGTACTTTTCTTTTCAAATAAACTTCAGACAATTTTCTGCTTGTCTGCAAAGAATTATTTCTAACTACGAAAAACTGATCATTAGCATTAATTGACACAAAATTTCTGTTATTTGACCAAAAAGGAAAACAAGTTTTAAAATACCTCTTCACTATTTGATTTTAGATGAAGAATCAAGTTTTTAATGAGTACACAAACAATGAATCACTTAAATTACAATCCATAATTATTCAGCTGCTCTGGGATTTCAAACCCATATTCACAGTGAAATAGCATTCTTGTCTCAAGGCAATTATGGTCCTCAAGACAAGCTAATTGAATGAATAATGCTCAGATTGTAAACTGCATAGGTTCAAAGTCCTCCCCTGCAGGATTAAACTTATTTTGCATTTGTTTGTCTATATATGTCATAGTGTATTTTTTTATGTATATATTTTTAAGAGAATAATTAGATAAAATGATAATTGCATTTTAGAATATTCAAAGTTATTTTCCTATTTTGGATTTTTGTCAAAACAATCAATCAAAACATATCAGAATGCTAGAAAAGAAAAAAGAAATCATGAAATAATCTCATAATTTTTGTAGAATTTAAGGAAAGCCCAAACTATCAAAACAATGAAAATTAGGATATTAGTTGGCTAATTCATCTTATAATTTCAGTAGATTTTATATTCTACTGAAAGCCAAAACTATAAAAATAACAAAGATGAGGATACTAAAGGAGACATAACATCAAAAATGAGGTTGATGTTTATTTAAGGACAGGATTTTTAACCTTGTTTGTCCCTTTTAAAAGAGACAGGTTAGAATGAAGCAACTGAAAGATAAAAATCCTTCCCCACCCTGCCAATAAATAAACAACAAAAATAATAAAATGGTTAATAATAGACAGAATTACTTAAAACTATATTCACAGCTACCATAGATATTTTAACGACTTGTCCTTGATGATGTAGATGAACCTGACTCTCCATAGATACCTTTTACACTATAATTAGTAAATTGCCATGAATTTCTGGGAAAGTGTTATGGTGCCCTATCTATAGGAATGGACTCTTCCTCCATCGATAAATACTGACCTGAGTGACTTCCGGGAATGCTGTTGTGAGGTAGTCTAGAGACAGTAGTGAGACAGTTGAAACACAGCGTAACTATACCGTTCAGACTTACACTTCTATTTGCTGATTATTAACCCTTTTTTTTGTATATATGTATATATATACACTTTTCAAACCTAACTTGTCTCCATGTCTTACTTCCAGCCCTAACAGGTTACAACAACTTGGCGACAAAGATTCATTACAACAAAAAGATAGTGAAGTAGTGTTATTGTCAGTTGAAATTTATAATCATTTTTTTTTTAAATAGTTTTTCTGGAAACTAATCATTTCTTCTGCAATTTGCTATGTCCATTCAGGGCAATAGAAATTATAGCTTTAAATGATTTCATGTTATTTGTAGCTTCAATTTTTTTAATTTTGTGATTTTGCTATCTCTCCAAAATACTTTTCTGTCGTTCATTTATATAAGCTTCAGTTAAGTTAGTTATGTGCTGTTTTTCTCTGCCCCGCTTGTCTTTAATATGTCATATTAGTATCACATTTTCTGTTATATCACCAAGGTTGATACAATACACAGAGAAAGTGTGCTGTGGTATTATTCAACACAATATCCGGTGCTAAACGGATATACACAGAACAGTACAATAGTTACAATGACAGACAAGACAGAACTTAAAATACAGAGAGGAGTGGTTTAGATGACAATAGTAGCCGAAGTCAGTCAGTTAAGTGGCATACGTGATACACGCTTGGGCGATCATGTCTCAAAAGAGACATGACTGACTGGGAAGAAGATTATCCCGCTGTAGTTTGCCATTTGCTTTCTGCGGTAGACTGATTGCCGACCAAGGCTATAGAACCCAATCTGTCCTGCTATTTAACCCATAACTGGAAGGAAGAGACGGATTAATACCTTTCTCAAGGGTATTTACGCATAAGTGAATACAATGGATTCAAATGGAATTCAAACTCAGCTCTCCGATTTCTCGTTCCGAGCCGATATCCACTGTACCACAACGCACATCCATAGCCAAAGTAATCAGTCCGAATATTACTCGAATGATACCCGAATATTATGCCTCGAATGCTACTATTCTTTACTTAAATAGATCTTTTCAGGCCATTCGATCATTGAGAGTGCTGCAAGGGTGTCAGCCACTCTACAACATTTTCCAAACCATTTTTTCATCATTAGGTGCCCTAGAAATATATTTCTTGATGTTAAGTGTATATGTTTTTTGTTTCTATTTTTTCTAATAGTTCATCATTGCTCACATGGTCTTCTCAACACCCTTCTGTAGAACTACATGAAGTCTCTTTTTCATCCGTGAGAAGATTGTTCAGCATTCACTTCCATGTAGAAAGACTGACATTCTATAGCAGTTCAGTATTCTTCTCTGTTTATTTTCCTGCTTCTTAATACTTTGCTTAGCTTTTGAAAGGCATCTATCACTATCTTAATGTGCCTTTTGGTTTGAGTATCACATTTTCTGTCTTCTGCTAAAATACTTTGCAGATATTTAAATTTCCGCACTTGCTAGGTTTTGCTATCTCTGATTTGTAAATCACATACTCAGCTGTTCTTTTCACTTGTAGAGATAAGAAATTAAGAACTAAAACATTTTGGGAAAACCAAAAGTAAAATTCCACACCTGCAAAATTGGATTCAAACAACTTTTCACAAGTCAGTGCGAGAAGAAAATCCTGAATCCTGATTCGATTAAAAACAGAAAATTCATAATGATGTTATTTCACATCCAAAAGTGAAAATGCTCACTGGAGCCAGTCATATGACCAGATTTAATTACTTAAGAGCATTCATTTGACCGGTCAAGAGAGTCAGATGGGAGCCATGAGACAACTAAAATGTAACTTCAACTTCAAATCGACCTGGAGATAAGGTCAGGTTGCACCTTGTTCTCTTTAACATTAACCATCTCCCTACGCTACATACTAACAAACACACATTCTGTCCTCTCCCAATTGATGCTTGATTCTTTTTTCTTGCTTTCCTTCACTACTTTCTAAGGAGTTTGTTTTCTTTCTGTATTTGCTATCAATACTTTGTTATTTGCATATCTTGTTAAGATTGTGGCTGCCAGTAATGAATCCTTGCTGGACTTTTAATTCTCTCAGAATTGCACCATTGTAAAAGTTGAATAAGTCTATCTTTCTAGTATTGATGGTATTTTTCTAGTATTGATGGTATTTTTCTAGTATTGATGGTATTTCCTTCAAACATTTTTTAGTAATGTAGAAAGTTAACATCTTGACTATATTATTATTATTTTCTCATCTAATAGCATGTTTTTTTTGTTTTTTTTTATAAGCGTTTCACCCCGAGCAAGGCATGTCACTGCCACTACTGTGCAGGGGGCTACGTAGAGTGCAGAAAGGCTGATTAAATATAGGAAATGTCAGAGCGTAGGTGATAGGCGGGTAAGGATACCGAGAATGAGGGTTGGGTAGATGAGAGTGTTGTGAGAATAGTTGGGAGTTAGTGTGATAGGAGGTGTCTATTGACCCTACATTTAAACACCTGGAGATTGTAACTGTTGGGAAAGCAGACTTGTGAAAGGGAGTTTCACAGGCGGGAAGCGCGAGAAAAGAAGCTGTTGGAGTAGAATTTATGGTTACATCTTATTTGTTTAACTGTAAAAGGGTGGGACCTATTTGCTAATCTAGTATCTCATGTAAATTCCTGCTTAGGCGGCACCAGTGATCTAAGCTCATCGGAGCAGAAGCCATGTGCTAACCATTTTTGTTGTTGCTGCCATTGGAAGTTATATTCTGCTTGTTATTTGTTAAAGCTCTCCTTTTGTGATTTTGTAGCACCAATCTATAGACTGATGAATTCCTTTGAAACCATTTTTAACAATTTGATCTCAGAAAATGGCTGTGTCCAGATGATAGTTTAGACATCTCCAAATGCGTTGGATGCCGGACATCCAGATGAAAGTCTAGATGTAATGAGGCTGTTTAAGAACCTGACAGGAAATTTCAGATCAATTATCTATAGAATAATGGCAATACTTTATCTCAGAAGTTTGAACATGTAAGAAACTAAACTGTTTACTGACCTTATCATCATGATAGAAACAACAAAGAGGAGGATACTAGGCAAAATAATTCATTTCCAAACTTTAAACAACAAAAGGCAGAAATCATAACTGAAGCTACAAATTATTGTAAAAAAATAGAATTATTTTAAATGAGTTAGTTGTTCATTTTCTTTTTGTCTCTCATTACAGAACAAAGGAAAAAATAGTCCTTTCTCCTAAAGTTATGCTTCATATATATTATGTTGGACTTTGATGTCAGAGAAGGCTGTTGCTAGTGTGTGTATAACTAAATTTTGAATTTTGCCAATGCAAGGTCTGAGAGCCATTCAAGGTAGAGGGTTACATTCAAAATGCTAATTATGAATTTGGTGTGTGATATGAATAGAAGAAAAAGTGGTTGGAAGTCAAGATTATGAGGATATGGAGTATAGATAATGATTGACCCCTGATAGTAGAATCAGCAAATGCAAAGGAATGGAGAAAAATAAGAAATGGATTGTAGCAAAAATTAAATAAAAAGGCACAAATTCATACTCCCACATATTGCAAATTCAAATAGTCACAAATTCTATGCTAACAGTTTCTTCTCTTGCACTTTTTTGCTTGTGGAATTCCCTTCTGGCTTCTTGCTTTTCAGTCAACTTTGTTCTTCAAAAGTTTAAATGCAATGTCAATTGCTACAGTGTTCCCTCACCTTAAAATGTTTTTGTTTTCACATTTTCTTTCACATTCAACTGAATAAATTTTTTCTGTTTTCTATATTTTGATTTATTTACACGTAAGGATGAAAGTATATGACGAAATTTAGTCATCACCACTTGGTTGGTCTCTATGATAAAGTCAGTAAGGTAAAATGGACTCCCAAGGATAGGGATGCAAGTTCAATTCTTATCAGTTGCACTTTATTCCCAATCCAAGTTGCTTACTTTATAGTCATAGAACAGATAAAGAACTTCAGCTCTGAAGATGAAATCACAGCAATGAAAGGAAAAAACATATGAGTTAGTGTTTTTCAATTTCTTTAATGCCATGTCCTGTCTAGATTTAGGTAATATTGGCTTCCTTTAAGTTCCTTCATTTTATTATCTGATAATTATCATGTTTTCTTTATAAAGACTGGTTGCCTGTTGCTTTCTCAACAGTTTCAAATTTAGTAGCCTTCTTCTAGACTGGATGCCATTCATAGCTAGGGATTCCAGTCTACTTTTATGCGTGAAAGTCAATTATGACTCCACCAATATGTTTCCTTCCTTTTCTCTGAATCATTATGCCTTTTAGCAAAACGAGAATGGTTTCCTTTTGCTTTTCCCACATATTTTAATTGCAAATAGTCCTTCTCCAAGACCATTTTACGTTGCAATTTAAACCAAGACTGAAAGAAAAAAGGATGTATTCATACCTTTTCCAAGGACATTTGTGTGAAAGTAAATGCAACAGATTAGGCTACAATTTGAACTCAGCTCACAGTTTCCCCTTTTCACACTGATAATCATTATAACCCTCTGCACCATCACAGTAATTTATCATTTTTTAATGACATATCCCTTCAGGATATAGGGAGAGAAAATAACTATCTACATGTTTATTATCTGAATTGCCCTGACATCTTTGAAAATTATGGTCTTACAAAATTTACAAACCAATTTTGTCATCCACTAAGCCATTATTCAGGATGTGGAATTAGTCAATACTAAACCATTCAAATACTATGGTGAAGGGATCAGTGAAAACAAATTAAGTATAGAAGAAAAAGAAATTGAACATAAAATAGGCTGTGCCAGAGAGAGCCATTTGCAATGTTAGATGAAACTAAGAAACCAAAACATTAACTTGCATACTCCAGTTATGTTCTTAAATAGCCTTCTTAGATGAAGACTTTCATATGGAGGTCATGTGTAGTACCAAACCAGTTCAGAAATATCTAAACTCTCAGCTATATACAAATGCTTTCTAAGGAAACATTGGAAAAATGGCTTTGAGCAAATAAAGTCTGTCGAATATTATTGCTCATTGCAGACAGGCATGACAGAATCACAAATAAAACCTGTACCAAATAACAGAAATCATATCATTTGAGGACTACCAACAAATGCAACAACTAAACTAGATATCGCATATAACCTAAAGATAAAATAATAGCATTATGAAAACGTTAACAATTTACTGGTTAGTCTTCTTGAAATTCACTGAAAGGTTTAGTACTGTTTCAAAATAATCATATTAGAGCCCTTTTTGTTTGAATATACATTGGTTGTAAGATGGTTGTACTGTTGTCAGGGAAACAGGCATGCCTTTGACAGACCTTTCTAAAATAAATCATTTCATTAGAAAAAGCAAAAATAAAATGCAATCTTTGAAGGAGGAAAAAAGAATTGTGAATCACGATTGTAATCATATTGACAACTTAGAAAAACAGCTACTCTTCTTGCTGCAGATTAGATTAAAAAGTGGTACAGAATCTGATTTTGGCATTTCTATGAATTCTTTCTGATATCTTCAAGAGCTTGAAAATGACAAAAGACTTTTGCTATATTTCACATCAGGATTACAGTTCAACTCTCAACATAAAATACACATATACAGACAAGGGTCATTTTGAAAATAATAACTAAGTACGCAATATCAGAGGATGATATTTGTTACACGACAGTAGATGGTGATCCTTTCCACCAATAACTCATAATTTGTTTTGGTCTTTTTTGAAGAACAACTTAGAAACAGTCTGGCAAAATAATGTCTGATATGAAAACAAAATATGTTATTGACTTCATTTGTGTGACAAAATTGCATTCACTGATATACATTGACACTTTCAGAATGTTTGCATAGATGAAACTAGATGTAAGCACAGTCTGGTGGCTTATACTTTCTTTATGTTATGATTGCAAAAATAAAATTGACAGATATAGACACACAAAGGTTCAAGTAATTAAGGCTTACTTTGCTGTCATGATTTCTTGTAGCTAAGGCTTACGGCCATATCACATTGAATACACCGTTTCTCATTCAACCACCAAAGTTAAGCAACATTGAGCCTGGTCAGTACTTAGTTGGGTGACTGCTTGGGAATACCAGGTGCTGTAAGAGTTTAGTGACGGATGTGCATTGTGGTGCAGTTGATATCGGCTCAGAAAGAGAAATCAGTGAGCCGAGTTCGAATTACAGCTGAATACCCTGCATTCACTTCAGCACTGGTACCCTTGGGAAAGTTATTAGTCCATCCCTTCCCTCCAGTTATGGGTTAAATAATAGGGTAAGACTTGGGGACCCTGCCCTTAAAAACAAATCCCAGTGAATCTTGATACTCGAAAAGAAAAAAGTATTACTAGACACAAAACATATAAAAACAACAATAAATTGTCGAAAGGAAAAGGTATTACCAGCAATAAATAAATAAAATTTAGTTGGCAATAAATGACCCGCTGAGGTTGATATGCCATCAAACAAAACAACCAACCAACTTGTAGGTAAATGATAAAGCATACTTGGTATGAACATGGTATTCCAGATTAAAAAGAGATTATAGCTTTGTTTTTTTCTAAGAGACACATTTTCTTTAATAAGAATAAGATCTCTCGACCAGTAGTTATTAAAATAAAAACAGATTACTGAAACATGTATAACCACTAAATGTAACATTTGTAATAAGAAATTTTAATTGCTTAAAATTTATCTTGTTTATATTTGGGGTATAAAAATAAAGTATCTGATATGTCCCAGAAAAGGATATATATATCATTCGAGGTAGTTGAGCAGTTTAGGCAAATGTAACCAGGTAGGTCAATCTAGTAAGTAGATTTAATAGATGGTACTCGTCATATACAGTATCCTGAGACATAGGTATAGTCAATAGCCATAGACCAATCGATGTAAACCTCTTGTCAAAGACCTGTAGACCTCTAGCAGTAGACCTCTAGACATAGACCTCTCTGCATCCTTGTCTTCATCTGTATTTATGGCTGACACCAACCAATCACATTACTGTGTGCAGGAACCAAGGTGTATGCATATTCATTATATCAGTATCTAAAAAACCTTTGTATGTTTCAAATGAAATAAGTGTTTCTCGTAGCTCAGTGGTGAAGTGTGATTGGTTAGAATCTAGTTTTCTAGATTAAAAAACCAATACACGTTTGATTACTGTTAGGAAAGCACAGCTTATTTATTAAGACTTTCAATCTATAGGCCGGTAGATTATAATTTCAGTGTTTAAAAAACAAGGATGTCTACTCAGACATATGTACCCAGTAAATATAATGCTTATGCTTAATCTCTTCACTGAAGACTGTTGCTATGAATAAGTGTATATGGTCTTATTATGTTGAGGCAGGATATATAATAATGTTCCCCACTTTTTTTATTTTACAACTGTTCCTCTAATACAAAGCACAAGAGTCACTGAAGGTAGAGGTTACCAAATTAGGTGTGTGATATGAATGTAAGAAAAAAAAGAGATAAGGATATGGAGGATAGATAATGAATAAAGACATAGAAGACAGGTAACTATTGACCACAGAGTTGAAAAGGTTTGTAAAAGCACCGTAGTAGGAGTCAATTAAGTGCCATACATGATACATGATTTGGACGATCATGTCTTGAAAGAGACATGACTGACTGGGCATTAATACCTTTCCCAAGGGTATTTGCGCGTAAGTGAATGCAAGGAATTCAACTGGAATTTGAACTCGGCACCCCGATCTCCCCTTCTGAGTCAATATCTACTGCGCCACAAAATTTTAATCCAACATCAATCAACGTCTTCTGTCTTGCTGAACCATGTTCTTTTATTGTTCTTTCTCCCTGCCCCAGATTTCTCATCCTCTTAAAGTACTACTGGGATGGAAGAGAATAAAAAAACTTTTGAAAGAACTTGAAACCCAATCCTAAACAGGAAACATGGGATTATCCTGCATTAGGTTGCCATGGCTTTCTGCGGTAGACTGATTGCCAGCCAAGGCTATAGAATCCAATCTGTCCTATTATTTAACCCATAACTGGAAGGAAGAGATGGATTAATACCTTTCTCAAGGGTATTTGCGCATAAGTGAATGCAAGGAATTCAACTGGAATTTGAACTCGGTTCCCCAATTTCTCGTTCCAAGCCGATATCCACTGAACCACAATCAAGGAATTCAATTGGAATTTGTACTTGGCTCCCCGATTTCTCGTTCCAAGCCGATATCCACTGAACCACAATCAAGGAATTCAATTGGAATTTGAACTCGACTCCCCGATTTCTCGTTCCAAGCCGATATCCACTGAGCCACAATCAAAGAATTCAATTGGAATTTGAACTCGACTCCCCGATTTCTCGTTCCAAGCCGATATCCACTGAACCACAATCAAGGAATTCAATTGGAATTTGAACTCGGCTCCCCGATTTCTCATTCCAAGCCGATATCCACTGAACCACAATCAAGGAATTCAATTGGAATTTGAACTCGGCTCCCCGATTTCTCGTTCCAAGCCGATATCCACTGAACCACAATCAAGGAATTCAATTGGAATTTGAACTCGGCTCCCCGATTTCTCATTCCAAGCCGATATCCACTGAACCACAATCAAGGAATTCAATTGGAATTTGAACTCGGCTCCCCGATTTCTCGTTCGAAGCCGATATCCACTGAACCACAATCAAGGAATTCAATTGGAATTTGAACTCGACTCCCCGATTTCTTGTTCCAAGCCGATATCCACTGAACCACAATCAAGGAATTCAATTGGAATTTGTACTTGGCTCCCCGATTTCTCGTTCCAAGCCGATATCCACTGAACCACAATCAAGGAATTCAATTGGAATTTGAACTCGACTCCCCGATTTCTCGTTCCAAGCCGATATCCACTGAGCCACAATCAAAGAATTCAATTGGAATTTGAACTCGACTCCCCGATTTCTCGTTCCAAGCCGATATCCACTGAACCACAATCAAGGAATTCAATTGGAATTTGAACTCGGCTCCCCGATTTCTCGTTCCAAGCCGATATCCACTGAACCACAATCAAGGAATTCAATTGGAATTTGAACTCGGCTCCCCGATTTCTCGTTCGAAGCCGATATCCACTGAACCACAATCAAGGAATCCAATTGGAATTTGAACTCGGCTCCACAATGCACGTCTGCATAGCAGGAGTCCATTTCACAAAACTGAGATTCTTATGAAGACATCATACATCCACATGAATAGTAGGACTGTTTCACAATATAACATCCACTGAACCATTGCACTAATGGTTTTTTCACTGCATGTTAAAGTATAATTTATTTGCCAATATGAACTGATACTTCATGTTGGAAAGAGAAAGAATTAGAAAAACTGACATTCACAGCAAAGAGTAAAATCAAGATGGATTGAGAAAAACAGTGCATAATATATGTTATATTATAGAACATTATATAATGTATGCAACATAATTTCTTTGCCAGTATGGATTTATACTTCATATCTGAAAGAGAAGGGGTTAGAAAATTTGACACTCACTGTACAGAAGGCAAGACAGAGAAAAACAGTGCATAATATGTTAGATTATATAATGTTATATAATATTTATCATATAATCTACATAATATATAATTTCTTTGACAGTAAAGATTTATACATCATATTAGAAAAAAATGAGAAAATTTGGCACTCATGGTACTTAGTGAAGACAAAACAGAGAGAGAAAAACGGTGCATAACTAACCTAATGGGTTTATGTAAATGGTTGGCAGAACAGGGATTAAGAGTGATAGTAAAGAGACAAAACTTTAAAGAGCTATAGTTCCCTACAATTTGAAAGTACACAACACATATAAGAGGAATACAATTGAAATAGATATATTTTAATACTTTTCTACTTCTATAAAGGTTTTCATCTACATAAATTTTCCTTTCTTCATAATCATATATATATATATATATATATATATATATATATATATATGCGTAACTCTTCAGAAATGAATTGAGTTCTTTTGGTGACTGGCATGTATATACACTGCTTATATACAACACATTAAAATTTCCCTTCTCTGATTCCATGCGCCTATGGCTTAATGGGTAGTGGCTCCAACTGACATCAAATCGGTTGTGTTTCAATCCTGGCCAGAAGCAAGTGGATGTGTCTAGCCACACTGATGAGCTGTGATACAGCGTAACAGGTTTGTATGCAGATGACTAATATATATATATATATATAATCAGATGTCTAACTGTAAAGATGAGCTGTGATACAGTGAAACAGATCTGTCTACGGATGACTATTTACGCTCTCACATACTGAAGACAGTAGCTACTCTAGCATTTATGCATCATTCATTCAGCAATGAATTAGAACACTCTCAGCTACTGGGCGTGTATAATGATAATATACACGCTAAAAAGTCTGTCTCCTTCTACCGAGCACCTATAGCTCAGAGATAGAATCACTGACTGACACCAATTCGGTTGGGTTTCAATCCTGGGTAAAAAAGCAATCGGATGTCTAACCGTACTGATGAGCTGTGATACAGCAAAACAGATCTGTCTGCGGATGTGTATATATATATATATATATAGTGTAGAGTTCTGATAATGCTTAGTGCCAAGATTGTTGTTTTTTCAGTGATTTACTCATAAAAAGATATTTTGAAAAGCAGGCTTTTGTCATAAAGTGCTTGATATCGAGACAGAGTATGGTTATTTAATAGAGCAGAGTCATGCCAACTTCAAACTTTTGTGAAAGAACCATTATAATGTCTTCACTTGTCAGAGTTTTTCAAAAAAACAAAAATAAAATACAAGACATCATAATGGTGCCTTCCCAAAACTTTGAAGTTGGCATGACTCTACTCAATTAAGAGACAAACTTTAATCCTTTATATATATTTATATATATATTTGTGCATATGTAAAATATTTGGATAGAGTATATCTATAAAAGGACACTATAAATAAAGACCGAAGGAAACCTTATTCTCTGAGGGGATTTTATTAAGGGAAATGCAAGGATTTTCCTGAAAGAATTACTTCTTTTCTAAGAGTACAAAAATGTTAAGAAAACTAAAAGTAAATGCTTAAATCCTTAATCTCATTTTATTTAAAATAAATAACACAAATTAACCTTAAACTAAGACAATTTAAATACTCCACAAGAATTTAGTCGAGCAACCAGACTGGCAACAAGGACCCACTCTTACAGTTAACCAAATGCAGCCAACAATTCTACTCCAGCAGCTTTTTTTCTTGCACATCCTGCCTGTGGAACTCCCTTCCGTATACTCGCTTTCCTGACAGCTACAACCTCCAGAAATTTAAATGTAATGTCAATTCGCATCTCTTATCCACTTGACTCCAGTCCTTCTCTTGTCCATTTGACATCACCCTATATATCTTCTTTTCCTTTCTCTCTACCTTCACAACTGTCTTCACACCTGTGTTCCCATCCTTATCTTGCCCTTTCTCTGACACCTCCTGTAACTGGTTTGTCTTTCTTTTCACTCTCTTTTTGCCTAAATTTTTATTCTATTATGTAGTATACTGCACTTCAGTGGCAGTACCGCCTTGCTTGAGGTAAACGATTGAAAAAAAAATACACTAATTTGCATAAAACAAACAAATCAAAAACATCACTTACTCGCTTTTATTCATTAGACATTGAATTGTGTCAGGTCTATCCTCCATAACCTGGTTGTCATTTGAGTTAGCCTGATGAATATAGATAAACTTATAAACTTTGAAAAGCCCATAACATTTTTGCTCTTATATACAAATACTTGGAACAATATAAAATCCTTACATTTGCCTTGATAATTTCCTTCAGTGTTGGCTAACATAAGTTTTCCTTTTGTCTTTTTTCCTATATATATATATATATATATATATAGGTGTGTAATAAGAATCTGTGTGAGCTGGTATGTGGGAGAGATGTATATCATGAATGCAAATGAGCCTAACAGAGCTTTGAAATGTTTGTTCAAAATGGCTTCATAAAATCATGATGGTAAGTAAAATGATTATGCCTCCCAGAAATGACAGGCAGTCATTTGCTGGATTTTCAAAGTTAGCATGTCTACGAGTGTCATTCAAGAGACAAGAATATCATATTTCTATAGTTGGGCATGGTTTGGTGGAGGCTGGGTTTGGATTACAGATGGGGGTTGAACAGGAGAGGTGCTGGATAGCAGGAAAGAATAAGGAGAGCAAGGTGTGCTGCATTGGGTATTGTGTAATGCAAAAGATAAAAGCAGCAAAAAAACAAAACACATCTGTTTAGTTCAGGTTGTAAAGATGGCAGAAGGTGGTGGGGAATGATTCATTTCTATTCTTTTTTAATCCAATCCATGTATGTAAGTGTACACAAACATATGCATACACATATATAATATATGGATATGGGTGCATGTGTGTGTATGTTTATGTATACAAATATAGATACATAATGCATATAAATGTCCATACAGATATTTAAAAACACACACACTAATTTTTACAGAAATGTAAGTACACATATACTTAAACATGTGTGTGTTTGCATGAACAGATATAAACATATATATGTATGTTCATATATGCAGTGGCTTGCATAAGCATTTTAAGGTGCAAAATAGATTTTATTATGATACAATAATTAAGACAACAAAGTAATCATTATTTATACTGTTTGGACTGTTGTTCTCATCTTTATTGATACTGTATGCACTGGCCTTCTTCAGGTGCTAGGAATTTCAAACCAAACCATTTATTTCTATCACTGGGGTATATCATTCTCATTCCATGTGTGAAGCCACTTCTGGATGTCATGTAGTTATCTCCCTTTAACTCAACTCTCTAAGTTAGTTGTTCACCACAGCTGTAGCTAGGTATTGAACTCACAACTCTTTGGGTCAAGTCTCTGGAACTCACTAATGCTTATATCCACTGACCGAACCATCTGTCATGAAGGAAATTCCTAGCACCTGATGAAGGCCAAAGCATACAATGACTGAAACATCATAAACATGGCAATAAAGATGTAGACAACAGTCCAAACAATGTAAATAATTTAACTACTGCCTCATCTCAGAAATATAGAAAAATAACAAAGTAACCATCTCTTGTATGTGTAAGTCTTCACTTACTGAGTCAATAAGTTGCAAAGCCAACTTTTACTGCAATTACCAATTTTGCATATTTACAGACAAATGAATTTGTTCATTCTTTTTTGCAAAACAGATCAAGTTCAGTTAGACTGGATGGAGATCATCTGTGTTCATGAGTTGAATTTAGATCTGGGCTTTATTTGGGTCATTCTAACACAACACACTTGAAATTTGAACCATACCATTGTTGCCCAGGTTGCTTAAGATTATTGTTCTTTTGGAGGGTGAATCTATACTCTTTCACAAGTTGTCTTTGAGGATTGTCCCGTAACTAGCTCCATCCATCTTTCCATTAAATATTAGCAGCTTCCCTGTCTCTCTCAAAGAAAAACATTACCATAGCTGAAGCTTATAAACCAAAAAATACCCACTCATTAATTAAGCAAGAATGTTATGCTTTGGGGATGTTTTACTGCATTGGGACAAGGACAGGCAGTTCAGGGTATCATGGATAAAAAGCAACATTTAGATATTGTAAAAAGCAGTATAAAACAAAGTCCACAAAAGCTGTCCTTGAGGTATCACTGGATATTAATACATGACAATGACTCAAAGCATATTGCATAAACTGCTATGGCATATTTAGATGACAGCAAAATGAAAGTCATTTCATATCACATCCAAAGTTCTGGACTAAACCCTATTGAAAATTTATAGGCTTATTAGAAAAAAAAAAAAAAAAAAAATTAAGAGACAGAACTTCTTTGAATTTGGAAGAACTAAGAGCTATTGTCAGGATAGAATAGAGTAAGATACATCTTGTAAGGATATATCAAAAGAAAGTAAAGACAATAGTCAAGAATAAAGGTTGCATAACTGATTATGACAAAAAGGCCAATAATTATTTCCTATATTAAATGTTTTTTGATGTGTTTTGTAGTATTATTGTTTTTTATTATTTTTTTTAATCATTTCACCCTATGCAAGGCGGTAACACTACTGATGCGTAGGGGGCTACATAAGAGTAAAAGATTAGATAGGAGGAGAGTAAAGAGAAAGCCTAACCAGTTACAAGGGGTGTCAGAGAAAGGAGCAAGAGAAGGATAGGAATACCGGTGTGATGATAGTTGTAAAGGTAGAGAGAAAGGAAAGTATATACAAGGTGATGTAGAAAGAACTAGAATCAAGTGGTTACGAGATGGGTATTGACATTTCATTTAAATTCCTGGAGGTTGTAGCCATCAGGAAAGCAAGAATATGGAAGAGAGTTCCACAGGCAGGAAGTGCAAGAAAAGAAGCTGCTGGAGTATTTGACATTAAAATAACTTTTTGTTGTGGTCATAACTGTACATAATTTAAAATTCATTATTTCAAATATTATCTTGACAACTGTATAAAGATATATTTAATTATATATATATATATATATATATATATATATATATATATATAGTAAGAAAGTTAGGGAACATGTAGGTTTTAAACCCACTGCATTTACTTTTGTAAAGAGTGCTCGATGCAATGTAGAGCTTTATATTGTAATGGTTACATATCATATTACCAAAAATGAATCGTTTTCGCCATTTATTTTTCATTTCAACTTATCACCAGACGAAGAGTAAACATAGCTCCAAAATGTGAAGATTTTTGTGTCGTGAAACTATGCTTTTATAAACCATTGTAACAACCATTACAGTATATATATATATATATATATATATAACACTAGTAGATGTCAAAACTGTTTAATGGCTATCTAACCTCCCTAAATTTCACCAAATGATTAATGATTTTAGAGATTAGAACTTTTCAGCATATATATATATATATATATATATATATAGATAGATAGATAGCTGGATAGATAGATAGATAGATAAGAAATGTGTGAGTATGTAGATATATTTGTTAATATATACAACATGCATGAGTGTGTGCATATTCATATTATAAATATATATCCATCTGCATCAGCTATGAAAACTTCTAAATTTATAATTCATCATGAAACTAGGTATATATATAAGATATTTCTGTGCATACAAAAACAGAAAAATATTTTGGACAGTTGATCCATAATTTTGCTTTGAATGTTCAAGAATACAAAACAAATAATAAAACAGATTTTGTCAGTTGTATTTAACAAAACTTGCTCACACAAATACATATATTCATGAATTATGTATACAAAGTGTCATTTTCATAAATTGCTTCAACATTACTTTTATGTTGATGCATATGTTATATATATGTGAATAAATTCTCAGGAATACATGTACTTCTTCACATACACGCACATTCACATATATATATCACATTAAAATTTCCTGTTTTCTCAGCTGTTCACTGACAACTTAGAAGTAGACTATTTGACTGATACCAAATCAGTTGAGTTTTGATAATGGCTAGAATCAAGCAGATATCTAGCCACACTGATGAGCTGTGATACAGCAAAACAGGCTTGCATGTGGATGACTATATATATATATATATATATATATATATATATATACACACACACACACACACACACATATATATATATATATATATATATATAGTCATCCGCAGACAGATCTGTTTTGCTGTATCACAGCTCATCAGTGCGGTTAGACTCCGATTACTACACAACCCAGGCTCAAAACTCAACCAATATGGCGTCACTTGGTGACTCTACCCCTGGGCCACGGAGTGTTTGGTGGTAGAAGTCAGTTTTTTTTAGTGCATATCATATTACGCGCCCAATAGCTAGAGTGCTCAAATTTCATTTTTACTGAAATTATCATTAAACATGATTGATGTTTATGTATTGAAATAACAATTTAGATATTACATATTAGCAATAGTACAGATTTGGATCTTTAACTGCATTTTGGGAAGATTATATTTTTTTAGGCAAGAAATTCTTGTAATTTTTGTGCTCGATATGTACAGGTAGATCCTTATTAATAATAAATAAAATATATCTCTGTCTCTTCTCTGAGATAATGTCTACTCGTCAGAATACATACTAGATGAATGTTGAGCTGAACTTTTAATTGATATGTTGAATTAATAGAGTTTTGGATTAAATGCTATTAACAATGAGTGAGATTGTTTTAAAAATATTGTGAAAAATAAATATTTTTTTTATCTTTAGGCAAAGTTTTCTAAAATATTTAGGCTAGAAAATAAAGAAAAATACTGTTTAATAAGTAAGTGGAACGTCTAGTCAAATATGAATAGCCACTAAAAATAATATTCAAGTAATACAAATTTGTTGGATTAATAATATTATTATTTATAATACATATAAGTGTCTCAGTATTTATTAATTCTTACGTATCCTCTCTATTATAATAAAGACCATTGTGTATTTGTGCTTTTGTTTACAAATGAAGAATAGATATAGATATATATATATATATATATATATATTTTCTTTTTTTTCCCCTTCTGCCATGCTCAAGGGGGTAAGTAACTCATGGGGAAACAGTTAATAATCCTCTCAAATATTTTGCTGTCATAGTTTTCAAGTTAATACATGATTAACACATTTAGTTTAATTCATTCACAATACTGGATGAACAGATATTAATATTTTTTTTAAATCAGCAGATTTTTATCTTTGAAATGCGCCAATAAGCTTAATATTGATTTTTTTTTATTTCAGTCAAAACTAAATTTATATTTAAAATAATTTTATAAATGCTTGGACAAACTAGCACATAAATCCTCCAACTTAGTTAACTAAGTGTTAATGTTAAAACTAACATAGAAAAGAGGGGATAACCTGTGAAAAAACAGCTATTAATCCTCTCAAATATTTTTCCCATATTTTTTGACAGCAAGGATACACTTGTACACACACACTGTAAAGTTTGCTCATCTATATGAAGCACCTAAGTTACTGGTTTATATATATTAATGCATTTTGAAATATTTGCAATATCACATTTTATTAAATAAAAACATTTTTCTGAACCCATCCTTGCTTTCTCCTATGAAGAAACCATTCACGTTTCATAATATCACTCAAGTAAGACCTATCCACACACCTTCCCACCCATCAGGTATAGACAATGCATTTCAGCTTTGCTGAAATGGCAGGAATCTACTATTTTCTGCTTTGTCACTTGGTTTCCTGCTATGTCATCTGTTTTCGGTCTTATCTTTTTCAATGACTTCCAAAAAGCATTCCATTGCTTTTGGAGAGTTTAAAAACTGACAATTATATATATATATATATATATATATAGAGAGAGAGAGAGAGAGAGAGAGAAAGGAAGGAAAAGTGAAGCAATTTTTTTTTTTTTGTTGTTGATGTAGAAGTACATTTCTGTAAATGGTAAAATAGAAGAAACCAGTAAAAAGAATTTCATTACTTTTGAGTATTTGCTTTCATTTTACTACTATACATTTCCTTTTTTTTTTTGTTACACTAAAAATATATACAGTGAGGTGGCCAAAATAATGCAAACACCTTGAACCATAATTTGAAACCTTTGATTAAACTGTAAAAAAACTTCTCTATTTTCATGTTTGTTTATTTAATAGTTATACTTCATTTTTTTGCTAAAATTGTTTTTTTTTTTGTTTTTGATAAAAATTGTTTAAATAAGTTCATTAAAATCAACAGTCAGGATTATTTAAAAATTTTAAGTAATCACCTTCAAAACTTGACCTCCATAAGGAGAGCAGAGGTGACAGAATCCCAGTCATCATCTTAAAGAAATGAACTCTCCTTTGACCTCTCCAAACTCTACAACTGCTGTCTGTCTGCTTCTGTCTTTCTTGCCTCCTGGAAGTCCTCTTCTGTGATTCCTGTTTTTAAGAATTCAGGAGAACATACAGACCCTTCCAATTATTGCCCTATTGACCTCATATTGATTTTTGGTTAAGTGTTTGAAATCATTATCAATGCTGAAGTGATTCAACATCTTACATACTGTCTGTCTATTCTATGACAGACAGTATGGCTTCATCTTCGCCAGGTCTACTGCTGACATGCTAATGATGGTCACTGAGTTCATATACCAGGTTCTTGATAAGAATGGCAAAGCTCAAGCTGTTACCCTGGATATTTTTACATTTGACAAAGTGTGGCAAACTATAGGGCTATGGTATATCTGGACATTTGTTTGACTTAATCAAATCATCTCCATTGAATCGAATGATGAAGGGCGTATCAAGTGAGCATGCTTCCAGATCCTATCATATAAATGTGGGTGTCCCTCAAGGCTCTATCCTAGGTCCTACACTTTTTCTGATTTTCATTAACAATCTCCCTGATGTAATCAGATCCCAAGTAGGCATATACGCTGATGACACCACCATTTACTTCTGTCTCGCTAAGAAATCTGCCAGTGCTGACAAAACAAACCTTGCTGATGCTCCAGAAAAAGATTACTATTCAGTAATGGACTCGGGTAAGTAATGGCGACTAAATTTTATTACTTTCAAGACAAAACTGCTGCCTTTTAACCACCATAGATAATCTTTCCTACTCGTCATCAACATGGATCACGCTTGTCTCCCTGAGAGCAATACACTGCACTTCTTGGCCTGACTTTCTCAGCTGACCTAAAGTGGAATGACTACATTTAATTAATACCTAAATCTACTGCTAGGAAGATCGAGTCCCTGTGATGGGCCAGGAAATTTTTCTCTTCTAAATCCATTATACACAATTACATATCTACCATCTGCCCATGCATTGAATGCTGCTGCCATATCTGGTCAGGCATACCTGCTATTCATTTTGGGGTTCTCAACAAAATCCAAAGTAGAATTTCCAGTCTCTTTCACCAACAAGATATGGGTCCTCTCTGTCTCTTCTACAAATACTTTCACAGTATTTGCTCCAACCAGCTTAACTCTTTGGTGCCTCTTCTGCCTGAATTTACTCTAGCTACTAGATTATCAACAAGATCTCACCCTTTTACTGTGAAAACAATCAAGTGTAACCACAACTTATACTCTGTTAGCTTCTTTTCTTGCATTTCCCACCTGTAAAATTCCCTTTTGTATTATAGCTTTTCTGATAGCTACAATCTCCAAGAGTTTAAATGCAATGTCAACTGTTACCTCTTATCTCCTTGACTCCCATCCATCTTCTCCCTTTATATTTTCCTCTCATGCAGTTCTCTTCACATCAATGTCCCTGTCCTTCTCTTACCCATCCTCACCTAGTCTGACCTATTCTCCACTCTCTATAATTCAGAAACTATTTCTAGAGTAAAATACCATCTTTCAGGATGATAATGCAGCCATTCATACTGCTGAAATTGTAGCTGAATGGTATGAGGAATATTTTCGTGAAGTAGAACATCTTATCTGGCTACCACAGTTCCCAGATCTTAACATCACCTAATATTTATGATCTGTTTAAAAAAAAACAAGTGAGAAGTCTATATCTTCCACCATCGTCATTCAAAGAATTGGAGATTGTTTTAACTGAAGAATAGATAAATATTTCCCTGGAAACAATTCAAAGTTTGTATGAGTTGATCTGATGCAGAATTCAAGCTGTAATTACTGCCAAAGGTCATCCTACCTAATATTGAAATAAATTTGCATGAAATTTCAAGGTTTTTACATTATTTTAACTAACCCCCTTGTATACAAACTCTTCAGCATATATTAGAGTTCTATTGTATGATTAACACATTTAATAGTACTGGATTAACACATTTAATAGTACTGGATTAACACATTTAATAGTACTGGATTAACACATTTAATAGTACTGGATTAACACATTTAATAGTACTGGAAGTTGAATTAATCCAACATCCACTGTTCTATGATGTTTTTTTTTAATTATTTAAAAAGAGATTAATCAGTTTAATTCCATTTTTATATATAAGTGGGTATTTCAAAAGAGATTCATCTCTCAATTATCACATATTAAAATTCAACACTAAAGCTATCACACATGTATGGTCTACCCAAGATTTACAGATGGTATTTTTGTGGTCAATTGTTAGCAGTCAAGGTTTTGTGTGCCACACTCTGAGTTGATTCCTTGTGGTTATAATTGACCCACTGATGGAAAAGTCACCATCATATGTCAAAAACTTCACTCATTTTATGGAACTAATCAAGGATGATCCCATCCAATGGAACCAGATAGGGAGTCTGTTCACCAAGGTACTTACGATGGAGGCACTATTACTAGTCAGGGATAGAGTGGCCTCTGACTCATCCCAAGGAGAACGTACGAGTATACCACTAGATAACCTAATGGAGATGCTGACTTTCTGCACACAAACAACACACTTCAGAATGAGATCAGATGTATCAGCAGGATGAAGGCTTAGCAATAGGTTCACCATCATAACCATCATTGGCTAAAATATACGTGGAATACTTTGAGGAAATGGCATTAGAATTCAGAGCACTAAAGCCAACTCTATTGCTGAGGTAAGTTGATGACACCTTCTAGTCACAAGAGGAAAAAGTCCAGACACTACTGGACTATGTGAATTCAACAAGATCATCGATATAATTCTCTATGGAAAAATAGAACGATAACAAACTAATATTTCTGGATGTACTAATATCTTGTATAAAACATAGGTTCAAGACAGCCATATATTGCAAGCAAACATTCACTAGACAATATCTCAACTTCAACTCCCACCACCCATACAATATAAAGAAAGGATTGTCCGCTGCTTGCAACATCAAGTAAAAGTTTTAAGTGGCAACCTAGAGACATAGGAATAAGAAATAGTCAGTATAAGCAGTACCCTACAACATTACAACTACCCAGGGTACATGACAACAGCTCTAATAAACATGAAAGGGAGGGTGCATGAGAATAGCAACTCTCAGAAAACAGCCTCACTATGCCTACCCTATGTGAAGGGGTTCCCAGAGAAAATACAAACGATACATGGTCCATATAACATCAAGAGAACCTTCAAAAGTGGTTCAGCGGTTCACAGATACCCCTCTGAGACCACCAATAGAGGAGAATATGACTAAGGAATGTGTGTATGCTATTCCATTTAGCTATAGAAAGAAATGTAAAGGAGAAACAGGCCAGCCCATTAAGGTGAAGCTGCAAGAATATTGCAAGGCCATAACACAAGGGGAGATAGAATAATCAGGTGGAGCTGACCACATATGAAGGGAGAAAGGGTATCACTGTCCGTATGGGATGAAGTTTAAATAATTGATAGAAAATACCACTGGAAACTGCATAAACTTGAGGAATCAGCACATATACTAGGCTACAAAAATATCCAAAGAAAGCCAAGCATATAAAAGAACACTATATGGGAACCAGTAATAGGGCGTGTAGAGGCTCATCCCTTGTTCCCTGTTTAGGATGAGGTTTCTGGCTTTTTCTTTTTCCAATCTTTTCACTTTTCTTTTTTGTTTGTTTTTTTCTTTCAATTGGAGTAGATAGACTAAACTATTGCCCAGTTCACACTCCACCCACGTCTATTGAACAGGTGTAGAGGCTTATCCCTTGTTCCCTGTTTAGGATGTGGTTTCCGGCTTTCTCTTTTCCAATCTATTCACTCTTACATAGCCCCCTGCACACCAGTGGCCTTACCGCCTTGCTCGGGGTGATATGATTAAAAAAAAAAAAAGTGCTAGAGAAAATTATTAGCTTCAAAGATTGCAATATGAGCTCTGGTAAATATTGATCCTTCTACTTCTTCTATGTGCCCTGTCCCTTCAGGACGTAGGCGATCATGGATCTCCACGTCTCCCTATCCCTTGTGGCTCTTAGTATGTTTGCTCCTGTTGCTCCTGGCAACCCCCGTTCCGTCATCCACCTGATCAGACTCTGCAGATATGTTATCCACTGCCTTCCACTGTCTCTCCTTCCTTCTATCTGATCAGTCAGTATCAGGTTCTCCAGGCTCTCCTTCCTCATTGCATGTCCCAGGAACTTCAGTTGTCTCTTCCTGATGCTCAGCATCAATTTCCTTTTTGTTGCCATTCTTTCTAACACTTTGTCGTTGCTTGTATGCTCAGTCCACGATATCTGTAGCATCCTTCTGTAGAACCACATTTCGGCCGCTTCCAGTTTTTTCCTCATTTTCGATGATATTGTCCAGCATTCACAGCCGTACTGAAGAACTGACATCACGTAGCAGTCTAGCACTCTTTTCTTTGTTTCTATTGAGATCTTCCTGTATGTTAGTATTTTGCTCATCTTCTGGAACGCGTCCTTTGCCATGCCAATTCGCCTTCGGATCTCCGTGTCGCACTTTCCATCTCCTGTTAGAACACTTCCTAGGTACTTAAATTCTTGGACTTGTTTGATTCTGTTATCCCCCACCTGTATTTGGCATTTTGGGTTGTATCTTTTGCTGATGACCATGCACTCAGTTTTCTTAAAGTTTATTTGTAGTCCCTTCTTGTCACTCTCCACTGCTACTTTCTGTATGAGATCTTGCAGTTTCCTTTCCGTGTCCGCAATCAGTACTGTATCGTCCGCGTATCTTATGTTGTTCAGGTTGTGGCCTCCAATAATAAATCCTGGCGTGTCATCTAGGGTCCTCAAAATATTCTCGCTGTATAGGTTGAACAAATCCGGTGAAAAGACGCATCCTTGTCTTACGCCTTTTTCTATCTTTGTGTATCTACTGAGGTCGTTACCTGTCCGTATGCAGGCCGTTTGCTGCCAGTAGAGATTCTTGATTATTCTTATATCTTTGCCGAAAATGTCGAGGTTGCCTATCATTTCCATCAATTCTTTGTGTCGTATTTTGTCGAATGCTTTTGCGTAATCAATGAAGCATAGGTACAAGTCTTTCTTCATTTGTAATGCCCTTTCAGAGAGCATCCTAATCATGAATATGGCGTTCCTTGTTCCAGTGTCTTTGACGAACCCGCACTGTTCCTGCCCTATCTCTGGCCTGATTCTGCTTCTTGCTCTATTCATCAGGATTCTGACAATCAGTTTTGTAATATTGATTACTGAGACATTAGATTTATAAGTTCAAATAATTCATACACTGATGTCTCCAAGGACACATGTCCCAGTGGATATAGGCATTCATTGGTTCCAGTGACTTTACACAAAGAATGGTGAGTTCAATACCTGGCTAGTGGTGAACAAATAAATTAGAGAGTTGAGTTAGAATCTGTAATGTGATCGATCCTGACTTGGCGGACTGGCCGCAACCACTCTCTCACCGGCGTGACGTGGCTTCCCTGTGTCTCTTATATAAGTACTTTCACGGCTTCTGCTCCGATGAACTTAGGTCATTGGTGCTGGCTAGGTACTAATTTACATGAGATACTAGATTAGCAACTTGGTCCCACCCTTTTACAGTAAAACAGATAAGATGTAACTGTAATTTCTACTCCAACAGCTTCTTTTCTTGTGCTTCCCGCCTGTGGAATTCCCTTCCACATGTCTGCTTCCCTGATGGCTACAATCTCCAGGAGTTTAAATGTAAGGTCAATAGACACCTCCTAACACACTAACTCTCATCTATTCTCTCAAACACTCTCACCATCTAACCAACCCTCATTCTTGGTACCCTTACCCGTCTATCACCCTCCTTCTGACATTTCCTATATCTAACCATCCTTTTCCAATCACTTCCCCGACCCTATCTAACGCCCTGCACAATGCCTTGCTGGGGGTGAAACGATTAAGAAAAAGAAAAAAGTTAAAGGGAGATAACTACATGGCTACTAAAAGTGGCATCACACATGGAATGAAAATGATACACCACAGTGATTGAAATAAAGGGTTCAGTTCAAAATTTCTAGCATCTGAAGACGGCTAGAGTGTACCACAGTCGAAATGTTGTAAACACAGCAATCAAGATGAGGACCAAAGTCCAAACAATGTAAATTAGGTAAAACATAAGTTTTCTGCTTTCATTTAAAGCTTTATTTTCTCATTTATTCTTGTTATTGTTTGAAGCTTAAAACTTTCTTCCAAATTTTGTTTGCAAACTCAAATTATAATTATCAATTATTCATCTTGAGTCCCTTAAAATCTAGAAAAAGCTTACAACTTAAAGATTTGTAGAATTTAATGAAAATGTTTACAAAATAGAGTGAAGAAAAAAATAACAAATATTTTGTCTTTCATAAAATTGATAAAGATGAAATCTTGCAGAGATTTCATATAAAATCATGAAAGAATAAAATTCAATTTCAGTCAATTACTGTTAAACAAATAAACATAAACACACTTCAATTTAAATCCAATTATTGCTATTTAAAAAAATAAATTCTGATTTAAAATTGAGTGTTGCTATTTAAAATGATAGGAATAAAATTTGATTTAAATCCAATTATTGCTATTTAAAAAAATAAATTCTGATTTAAAATTGAGTGTTGCTATTTAAAATGATAGGAATAAAATTTGATTTAAATTTAATTATTGCTAGTTAACCAAATAAAAAGCACAAATTTAAAACTGATTTAGGTGAAGCAAATTAAAACAAAAATTGATTTTAATCCAATAATGGCTATTTAAATGAATAAAGAATTAATTTTAATTTAAGTATGATTATTGTTAAGCAAACAAAAAGCAACAAACTTACGTAAATCTTATAATTGCAATTTAAATGAATAAAGAATAAATTAATTTTGATTTAGGTATGATTGCTAAATTAATGAAAAAAAGAAAAAAAACTTGAGTATTGCTATTTTAATGTATAAAGGAAACATTTTCATTTAAATCCAACCACTCTTAATTAAGAAAATAAAAAATAAATTTAAATTACTGTTATTTAAACATTTAAAAATAAGTTTCAATTCAAATGATACTTGAATGAATAAAAAGTATAAATTTAGATATAAAACCAGTAGATTTTTTTTTAAATGAATGAAATGGATATAATTAAAGTTAAATCAAATTAACTGCTATTTAAATGAATGAAAATGAATAAATTGTTGTTAAAATCTGATTTTTGATAATTAAATGAACAAATTACGATTTTCTGAGCTATCAGTTATATTTCACATGCAAAACATTTTACAAGAGCTGCTGAAAAATTAATTCTTGCCCTTGTTTAATGACTGCAGATGTAATGGTAGCACAGAAAGCTTAGCAAAATGAATATTCAATGTCAAGATTCCAAATCACATCCTCAAAACAGTCCTCTTCCTTCCTAATAATGGTATGGGAATTGGTCAAATACTAATGCCTGTTCTTTAATTCCAAATTTTAAAGTAGAACCATAAACCCCTTTCTTTACCATCATAATATTTCAACACACACAAGCTTTTACCAAGTCATTTGCTTTAAGTTACTTAATTAATATTAAAAATACCCTGTTATCTATCTGCCTGTTTTACCCATTTTATGAAGCAACAACGTTTTTTGAATAGCAAGTACCCTGTTTTCTTAGTCTGTCAATCTGCTACCTTCCCTACATATCCTCATAAACTATGCTTCTTAACTTTTACTTTGTAACCTTCAATCCTGATTTGCTCTTGCTTCTTGTACAGGGTGAACATTATTGTATACCTGCACTTTGCAAAGAGTTGTTGTCAAACTGCAAGCACTGTTATGATTCACCTGAAGGCTTTTACAGTTTAGTCATGGTTCTTCTATCAGCTGTAATAAAAGTATGAGCCTTTTTTTGATACTTTTGTTACTCTCAACAATAGCTGACCTGCCACTGTGGGGGTCTATCACTCAGGTTAATATTTTCCCTTTTTCACTGTTTGTCCTAAGCTCTATGATATAGTTTCTTACTGAACTTAAACCAAGTGCAGCCTTCCCATAAACATTCAGCAACTTTTTATTAATGTCTGAAGGGCTTTTTCCTCCAAAACAGTATTTCTGTGATACTCTTCACTTCATAGGTGTGTCCAGTATGGAAGCCATTTGAAAGGACAATTATGGATAGGAAAAGCAGAACTCATTCCACAGATTTTATCTATGGGTATCCAGGCATGTAATATTTCAAAGCTTAAGAGAAGAAAGAGAAATTCTAATATTTTCAAAATTAATGCAGAATGAATATTGTGTTTTTCACTGAACCTTGACACTAATAAACTCACTTTGATAGGCGCACATCAAATGCAATATAAACAAGTTCTGTAATAACCAATAATTGTAGTAGTCCCAGAAAACAACAACACTGTTTTTTAGCTATAACCTCTCATTTAATTCATCTTAGAGAATGCAAAGAGAGATTCAGATCAAAGGACAAGTATTCTTGACCCCAAATTTGCAGATTAAATTGACTCACTTATTTCAAATTGTCTGATCATTACCAACAGTCTAAGTTGCAGTACTTTGGCTTCCTTTTCAGAGCAATGGATACAATAAGAGCAGAATAAAAAATAATATGTATATCAACACCTCTCAAAGTTCTAAGTAGTTTTATGCATGCATTCACAGGCCAACTCTACATCAACAATTGACTGCATGGAATTATTTGGTGAGATAAGTTGTGACAATGTTCTCTCATAAACTGGTGATATTGATGAATATGTAATTTTTGATCTCATTGATCATATGTTGTGTCTTCCTGAAAACATATCATGGTATTGAATGTGAGTGACATAACCTTTGATCACACCAACCATAACCATCTGTGGTCATGCCAGGTTGACAAATACTGCATCAGCATTTTGTGATGTAATTATTTTAAGTCATGTATTGTGCCTTAATGTTATAGAATGCGAACAGCATAATGACTCTTTGTGGTGATGTTATGTTGATGAATCAGTTGAGTGCCAGACATGATACAAGACTGAGCAAAAGATTTTCCTGCAGTAGGTTATCATTACTTTCTGTGATAGACTGGTTGCCAACTAAGGCTACAGAACTTAGTCTATCCTATTAGAGGAAAAGGTGACGGATTAATACTTTTAATAGTATTTTGTGCATAAGTAAATGCAACAAATTCAACTGGAATTTGAACTGTTGAAGAATATGTAAAATAAATCTGCAACGGCATATTTCTTAGTAGATCAAGTATTGTGTATTCCTGTTATTAAATCATTTCATTAAATATAAAAGACAGGTTCTTTAACTGCAAGAGCCATAACTGTTTTTGATCACTTTATGTCACTAAACATAGTAAAATATTCTTATTTCTTGAAATTCAGATCTATGAACAGATCAGTATCAAAATTGTGAAAAAAAAGATCCCTGGGTTTTTGTGCTATCATCAACAAAATAGAGCAGAATATTAGTTTGAGTTGAATTGATACTAAAAATGATACCTTTGAAAGATTCACATTTTTACTCTTGGTATGGTGGCTCCTTTTAGATATCATCTAACACTGCCAGCATGAAGTCTCCTGAGGAATACATTGATGGATGTTGGGCAAAATTCATGACTGGTCATCTTTTAAAATTCATCCTGATTTAATCTCTTCATCTCTTTGTGTGTTGCCAAGAAATTCACGCCATTGTTCGCTGTCTATTGAGCCACACAATGCCCTTTCCTTTGCTGCCGATTCAATAAATTACAGGGAGCCCAACTAAGCAAGTACGACTTGGACAAGAGATGAGGCTAGTCACTGAAGAGCAATGGTAAGACTTACTTCCTGAACCAGAGTAAATGATAAATGGAATAAGTACTTTGTCCTGCTCAGAGTCCAGCTGTTGTAGATGAGGATTTCCTGATAAAGAGAGAAAGAAATAAAAAGAGATGCTGAATAGAAGAAAGCATGCAAATATAAAACAGTTCCTTTCAAAATTAAAAATATCTTTACTCCTGGTAATTTATTATTTAGTGACATTCATTTTGCAAAAGCAGATGAAGAGATAAAAAGAACCAATCTTTGTTTAATGTAAATTTACTTTATCTAATCTAAACTTATTTATAAATGTAACTTTGTGTGTGTCTGTTATCTATAGACTCCGAAATGACTGAACTGATTTTCTTGAAAATTTACACAGTTGTACTATAAGCATCTGCAAGTGTTCTTAGCTAGGTTTTTGTGTTTTGTGTACCCCTGATAAATATCGAAAATTGAAAAAAATCAGGTTATAGAAGGAGTGTTCTGATTTTAATCAAATTTGATACACTCATAGATAAAGACATAAGAAACGATATTCAGAAGTTTCAAGGTTGCAGTTCTTACAATAGTGCAGAAAATCGATAAAATATATATATATATATATATATATATTCTATTAAATATAAGAGACAATGAATGTCTATTATGTTTAATCATGAGCTATTCTAAACGTCATATTTTTGCTTTAATTTCAGTTGAAAATAAAGACAAAAATTCTCCAACATTTGGATAATTATTTATTGGTTTTCTTCTAAGCTTTTGGCTCACATGAGCCATCTTCAGAGAGGTAGTTTAAACTGAAATATTATAAAATCCACCATCACCGACGATTTTATTTTGTGTTGACATAAAACTCCGCTTGGCAATGGCAATAGTTACCAAAAATAATAAACGCAGCTCTTAAGTTTGCGATGCGGTTTTATGACGTCACACCGCAGGATAGCGCGAAATGACAACAAAACCATCTAGTCAAATGGTCATATGAGCGGAAAACCATCTAGTCAAATAGTCATGTGAGCCGAAAGCTTAGAAGAAAACCAATAAATAATTATCCAAATGTTGGAGAATTTTTGTCTTTATTTTCAACTGAAATCAAAGCAAAAATACGACGTTTAGAACGGCTCACAATTAAACATAATAGACATTCATTGTCTCTTATATTTAATAGCATATGTCTAGAAAATTACTTGCTGCCTCGATTTAATATATATATATATATATATAAGCTCTCATTACATCCGAGCAACGCCGGGCTATACTGCTAGTTTAGCATAAATGAAAGGAATAAGAGTAAATGAAAATGAGTTCATGCACAAAAATATATTGCAATAACAAATAAATCTTTGAGAGTAAACTGTTATCAGTGCAGAAAGTGGAATTGGGAAGAGGAGTTCAAATTCTGGCTGAGTTTGAGTTCCATTCTCATCTGTTGTGTTTACTTGACCCTAATGCATTTAGAAAAACATAAATCTATTTTTTTTTTCAACTAAACCAAAGTTAATTCACACAGAGTGGGTCTTCTAGCTTAAGTGTCAACCAATCTAGTACAAGAATCATATCGAATTTAAAATTGGATAAAACACTGAAAAACAACTTCACTATATTTGCCTAACTTCATAGAAATCCATGGATAATAATAATAATACTAATAATGAAAGTAATCTGTGAAGAATTAAGATCGCCTACATTCTAAAAGGGCATACTGTAATAAGGTTGATCCACACTGGGTGCCCACATATGTGGCATTATACCATATTAAGTAAAGGTTTGCAAGCTTGTCTTCTTTACTGAATTTGCTCTGGTTTAGGATCTCAATGAATTTATTCTTCTGCCAAACTTATTTAAGGAAATATCTTCCAAAAGGATTTCCCAGATGAGCAATATTTAGCAAGCTTGTCTCGAAGACATTACTGCTGTACTGAACCGATCTTAACTAGGTGACTTACAATTGTTCCCTTGTCTTATAATCAGTTAAATTTTGTAAATAGCTATTAGAACAATTCAGTGTCAGAAAGGTACACTTTCATTCATTGCAATTACAAGCACATGTGCTAATACAAATACATAATTATATGTGTGTGTGTGTACATATATATATTCATTCTTTAAATGATAATAAATACAGTGTTTATTGACTTACAAAATGGAAAATGGCCAAAATTAAGAAATATTAATATTTATTGATTCAGAAGATGAATGGTTTAAAATGAATATTAAATAAAATTAAATGCGGCTATCTTAAAAATGAAACAAATTCAAGAAGTTATCTTCTTTATGTACCATGTCCTTTCAAGGACTAGGCTTTCCTCTTTCTCTCCTTCCCTCTATCTGGCCTGTTAGTATCAGATTCTCCCAGCTCTCCTTCCTCATTGCATGTTCCAGGAACTTTAGCTGTCTTTTCCTGATGCTCAGTATTAATGTTCTTTTTGTTTCCATCCTTTCCAAAACTTCATCATTGCTTGCATGCTCGATCCATGATATTCACAGCATCCTTCTGTAGAACTACATTTCAGTTGCTTCAAGTTTTTCCTTCATCTTTGATGAGATTGTCCAGCATTCACTGCCATATTGAAGAATTGACATCAACCCTCTTGATTATGATGAGTGGGACACAATTGAGCGAGAGACCAACACAACACCTTATATCACCAAAGATGAACTGAAGGCAAGGATTATGCAGCATTCACCATACAAAAGCAAGGACATTGTTCAGAAGAGATGCAGAAGATTCTGAAGTCATCTGGAGTCTGTGGTTGGAGCTAAAGTTGTTTTTTTTAATCAAATTTACTCTTTAGTATTTCAAAATATTTTCATGCAATTTTAGTAAATATCTCTTAAAATGAGATGTCAGTATTATTTTCCTTTTTGTGTAAATTAGATGGCAATTTATTTATTGCACTATGTATTTCTGAGATATGCATTGGAGTGCAATGGATATTGACTTGGAAAGAGAAATCAGAAACCCAAGGTCAAATTCCAATTAAATTCCTTGCATTCACTTATGGGAAAATACCCTTGGGAAAGGTATTAATCTGTTGCCTCTTCTACTAGCTATGGGTTAAATAGCAGAACAGATTTGGTTCTTCATCTTTGGTTTTTAATCAGTCTAGTACAGAAAGTAATGGCAACCTACTGCAAAAAAATCTTCTGCCCAGTCAGTCATGTCTTGAAAGAAATATGATTACTCAAGAATGTATAGACCTTAATTGACTGTTATATATGAGTAAAAGTGGACACTGAGATGACGGAATGTTTTATGCTTTAATGCAATCTTCAGACCAAATTTAAAAATGTCAAATTAAAAAAAGTTAAATTGAAAAATAATGTAAAACATTGATGAAAAATATGAGAGGCTTTAACCATAAAATCAAATAACACACTGAAAAAATTATCACTACATTTATATAAAAATATCCCAAAAATATTTATAACTAAAAATTGTACGGAAAATGACACATGAAGATGCAAGACTTAAAAAAAATGACATGACATTCCTGGAAATTTTCAAAGAAAACAATACAAGCCCATTGATATAATGTTGATAAAAAAAATCCCCTTTGACAATGGCTCATAAAAGGTGAAAATACACAAATATCAGACAATGTTCAAACTTTTACCAGAAACCAGGGAAATGGCATCAAGGCTTCTTTAGCAAAAAGCTTAAACAAAGAACTTGTTAGTTTTTAATGAAACCTGCATAAATAAAAATTTAAATCTTGTGCTTGAACAGATATGTTATGTGTGTGTCACAGATAAATAGATGTAACTGTGCATTTGGGTAAAAACCCTTTTTTATACAGATTTTCTCAGAGATGACTTATAAGGCATCCGTTAGGCTTTTTTCAATATATTTTAGTATTATGAAGTTTTATCCAGGGTTAAATCTGAAGTGCTGAGAAAATTCTAACAGAATGAACAACCTCCTTATAAGCCATGTCACCAAATGTATCCTCGCTCTCACAAAATATTTCACATATCTCTGGTAATAAAAACAGATTTAATTTTGGAATACCCTCTTGTGTAGGGCAAGAATTATTCATCACCTGTTATATATATATATATATATATATATATATATATATATATATATATACACACCTTGTGAAAATTAATTGAAACAACTGCTTTAGTTGCCTTTCTTTCACTATATGGTCAGTGTTAGACACACTGGAGTGACAGGGTGTAATCAATTTCTATTTTTTCTCAGATTAGGTCAATTACAATGGTGTGCAGTCATGTGAATATTTTTGTGGTGCATGATGAAATTTGTTTGGCCTTGAAAAATATTGCATCAGACACTATTGTCTCAACTGTTGATTAGTTGTTCTATGCCCATTATCTGTGATTGATGTTACTCCAAGGAAGAGTATGAAAGTTCTAACTCTGCACAAACACACTGGCAAGCCTTACAGAAAGATTGTCGATATTGTTGGTGTCAACCTTTCAACTGTCATCAAGGTGAAGAAACAAACTGGATTCATCAGTCTAAAAGGTAAATGAAAATGTGATTGGAAGACAAAAGCAATTCTAAGAGATGAGCTATATGTGATCAGAAAAAGTGTTGAAGATCTTAGGCAGACATTATTTATTTTGTTTCAGTTAATTTTCACAAGGCTGTCTGCATATATATATATATATATGAGTTGAATATACAGATTGAGATCCGACAAGATGGATAGAATACATAAAAAACAGATGATAAAAAGTGTCTTTAATCTAATATGTTTCAAAGTTAGACATGTTAAAGGCACTTGGTTGATTTGTTTCTCTGGCTTTTCAAATTTTTGCAGATCATTTAAAGCCAGAAGATATTTTCAGTTTGTAAGAATTTTTTTTTTTGACATAACAATAATTATGGATTTAGTGATAATGTTAATTCTCGTTAAGATTTTACTTGTCGACAACGATCCATCTGATGAGCTGTTTGTTGAAAAAAAGGTTACTTTTTAAGGTAAAAATATCCAGTTTTGTCTGTTTAATATATACATATATATTACCTCCTAGAATCTTGGACTCTACCGCAAATGAAAGTCGAGATGTGAATATATCTGGGTCATCAATAGGACAACATATTATTAAGCAGAAACTGCGCTGTTGGTTTGAGTGCAGACAATAAAGTAAAGAACAGGTAGGAAAAGTGTCATCTAAGATCTGACTTTATTGAGTTTCTTCAGAGATTTGTTTACAAGATGCAAAATTAAAAAAGCAAGTAACATTACACTGGAATGTTAATTAGAGCTTGATTCCATTGGTTAGACACATATCACATGCAATAGAGCAATAGACGTTCATTTCTAAATTTAAGTAGATAGGAACGCCTGCTTTTTTATATGTATGTGTGTCACATGTAATAAAGCAATAAACGTTTATTTTAAATGTTAGCGAGTATAAACATCTGTTTAAATGAAGTTGTGTGAAATAATGCATGTGTCATGTGTATTTAAACTGCAGATGATTATTTTTAAAATATGTGTATGAGAAAATCATGGGTGGTTGACTGTATGAATGTGATGTGTGTATTTAAGTCCCTACCCTCTGTGTGTGTGTGAAAAAAATAAAATGAAATATATTTCCATTTAAATTTGTAGTACAATAATGTGTACAAGTATCAAGTGAACTTTTTAAATAAATATATATATGTGTGGATACCCATTATTCAGTAGTTGAGTAGATGTCCCTTTTATTTTTTTATTTAAACAGGATAAATTATGTCTATTGGTCAACACATAAAATACTTAAGAAAATGTGATCTCCAGCAAGGATCGAATCTATATCACTCTCTGTTAGAAACCACTGTATCATTCAACATGCTACTCAGCCATGGAGAGCATAACGGCCCTGCAAGATTCAAGTGCCCTTCTGAAGAATGCACATCTATCCATTCAGATCTTCTTGAAAGCTCATACCTGCTCATTTTATTTCTAAAGATTGAAGAGGCTGTTTCATCTGACAGTTCTGTCATTCACTTATATGTGTGTGCATGTGTGTGTATGACAGTTGACTGAGAAAACAAATTCTAATAGCAAACTAAAATATAAAATCAGTATATTGAAAAGTAAAAACTTGCACTGAAAAAGCAAAAAGGAGTCTCTTTAATATAAGTGCCCTCAACTGTATCACCTGGGGCACCACCGTGGGGTCTGTGTGGCATCATCTGTCATTCCTATTATTCACCGAGCTACTTTCAAGAAAGATTGTTCAGAAGAAAGACTGCTGAAAATATTGATAGAAGCTACGCATTCCCTCCATACAAAAGAGGGGTTATTTTTGCTAAAAGTTAATGTTTTATTCTGATGAAAAATTAGAAAATACCCGTCTTTTTCTGCTATGCAATCTTTACAATATTGATAAATACAGTGAGCGATGGATGAATTGTTGCCATTTTATAATTTTCATTTGGTGCATATGTGCTGTTTGTTTTTGATTTAGTTGACTGCACTGTAGGGTCAGTTGGACTCCAGCTGTGAGAAAAAATGCACCATGATGCAATTCACCTCACCAGAAATTTGGAAATATCTTGCTGTACTGCTTAGCATTCACTCCAGAAGCTTCAATATGAACATTTCAGAGTGTTTGGGTGTCAGTCTGAGGACAGTACAGATGATTCAGAAAGAGTTGAATAAGTCTGATGTTTATTAATTTTCCAAGTTGCCAGCTTGGAAAATTCCCTCTCATTAAAAGTACCCCTGAATTTGTTGTAAAGAACCTCAAACTCAGCATGTAGGTCTACATCTATTGCCTTTAGGAAGTAGTGCTGTCCTTGTCAAGAAGGTGGGTTGCTGGAAGACTTATATTTGGCAAGAGGACTCTGCACCATGCTACACAAGTAGAAGAACCCAGTCATGGCTGTCAGACAATTTATGCAACCTCATTAGCCTTTACATCTGATCACCTAACACCCCAGCTTGTAAACCACCATTATCATATATGAGGCACATTTGAGAGAGAGATCAACAAAATGGCAAGCTGTATTACTTGGCATTCATGCCAGAATCTCCAATATAAACATTTCAGAGAGATTGGGAGTCAATCTGGGGACAGTGGAAAGGATTTGAAAAGAGTTATATCTGAAGTAAACATCAATGTGTTTGGAATTATCACTCGTGATGGTGATGTTATATTTCCATTCATCTTCCCACAGAGCCTCAAACTTAACAGGGAGGCCCATATCAAGTGTTTTGAAAAGGTAGTAGTGTCCTGGATCAAGAGGGTGGCTGCTGAAAACCCTCTACAGGACTCCACAGCATGTCACACAATCAGGAGTACTCAGTCATTGCTGTCAGACAACTTCTGTGACCATACCACGCCTTACATTTGGCCACCTAATTCCCAGACTGCAACCCTCTTGATTATGATGAGTGGGACACAAACGAGCGAGAGACCAACACAACACCTTATATCACCAAAGATGAACTGAAGGCAAGGATTATGGCAGCATTCACCATACAAAAGCAAGGACATTGTTCAGAAGAGATGCAGAAGATTCTGAAGTCATCTGGAGTCTGTGGTTGGAGCTAAAGTTGTTTTTTTTTTTAATCAAATTTACTCTTTAGCATTTCAAAATATTTTCATGCAATTTTAGTAAATATCTCTTTTAAAATGAGATGTCAGTCTTATTTTCTTTTTTGTGTAAATTAGATGGCAATTTATTTATTGCACAATGCATTTCTATTTGGATAGACTTGATAAAGTATGAAGAAGAATTTGCAATGTTATATTTTCTGACATGGCATCTTAGCTTCAATCACTTTCCCCACATAACTTCCCTTTGTCTTTTCTGTAAATATTTTCATGGTAACTGATCTGATGAGCTTTATTCTTTGGTATCTAGACCTTACAAATTTAAACCAAATACTAGATTGGCAGTTAGGTCTCATCATCTTACAGTAGGAATGGCTAGATGTAGGTATAGGTTTTATGCAAATAGCTTCTTCTCTTGCACTTCTCACTTGTGGAAATGTTTTCCAGTGTCTCACTTTCCAACCATCTTTGATCTTCAAAAATTTAAATGCAATGCCATTTTTTATCTTTTCTCTTCTTAATACTTGGTGTTTTATTGTTCTCTCTCTCTCACTCTCCTTCATTAGATTTTTCCATTTTCTTGCTCATTCAGAACCCCCTTTTATCTTAGTGGCTTTATTGCATTTCTTGGGTTGAAATGATTAAAAGAAATATTTGGAAAGCAATTTTTCATTTCCTCGTATTCCACCTCCTTTCACATTCATATTACACTTGCCCATTAACCAACAATGTTGATCAGGTATGCAGCTTTGCATTTATTGAACTTTAGTCAAACAAATTATTTATACTCAGTCAAAAATAATTAAACAAAAGAAGTTTTTTTTTTTTTAAATTGCAATAATTTGTTTTGGTAATTTTTACAGAAGTGAAATTAGATTAAAACAGGAAAAACAAAATTACCTCCATTTAAAAAAATCAAAACCAAATTACATCTTTTTTTTTAAAAAAAATCTCTCAAGAATTAAATATTTCAGTATAAATAAAAATCACCCTCCCATATTTGGAGTAAAAAAAAAAAAAAAGAAAAAAGGTGCCCATAGAGCAATGAACCAATGAGTCACAAGGTGAATTATGATCAGCCAATGAGTGCTGGAAAGGTGTGCAAAATAGCAAGAAATTCTAACATGCCATCCTGATACAAGGCACTTCATACATGTAGCTTCAGTATTGTGCTTTACACGCAAATCAATCAAATTTACAGAAGCATATTTTGTTTCAGCTTTTAAAGGAAGATTAATTTACAATTAAATTATATCACAAACGGAACACTCCCCCTCTACCAACTTTTATGAACATGGTCTGGAAAGTTTATTATGTATGAGTATATCCACACCATCAAAAAAGACAGCAAACTATTTGAAAGGATTATATATACATATAACGCCTATATATATATATATATATATATATATATATATATATAGTTTAAATGCAACGTCAATCACCATCTATAATCCCCTTGACTTCCATGTTTCTTTTATTCTTTCCCCAACACCCACTGAATCTTGTTCTCTCTTTTTCACTCTACTCTCACACAGTTCTCTTCATACGAGTACTCACATCCTTGTCTTGGCCATTATTAGACACCCTCTGTAACTGGTTCTTCTTTGTCTTACCTCTTCTCTTATGTAGCCCCCTGAGCACCAGTGGCAGTACTGCCTTGCTTGGGGTGAAATGATATATATATATATATATATATATATATATATATATATATATGTGTGTGTGTGTTATTTCTCTGATTTTCCCAGGGGATATTGTTTATATCTTATTTTTTTTTTTTTTTTTTTTTTAATCATTTCACCCCGAGCAAGGCAGAAACGCCACTGATGTGCAGGGGGTTACATAAATGTAGAAAGATTAATTAGAAAAGAGTGAGGAGTACAAGCTAGTTAGAAAGGAACAATAGAAAACTGAGAAAGCAGGTGCAATGACAGGTACATGGGCGGAGAGAAAGGGAAGGTTATACAGGGGAGGGGAGAGAGCTAGAGGCCAGTGGTTAGTAGGTGAGTATTAACTTTGCTTTTAAATTTCTGGAGGTCGTAGCCGTCAGGAAAGCAAGAATACGGGAGTGAGTTCCACAGGCGGGAAGTGCGAGAGAGGAAGCTGCTGGAGTAGAATTGTTTTTTGATACATTTTTGTTTTCAGTGTAAAGTTAGTTGTTTGTTTTGCTTTGATATTATGTTGTTGTTTTTATCTTTGTAACAATTGTTATTTTTCTCAAGTTCATTAATTGTGGAGTTTGTATGCTATACCTAATTTTTGTTAATTTTGTATGCTTTTTGTTTGGCATTATGTAGGAACTAGCTGGAGCAGTTCATCCAATACAAGGCTCAAGAGCCAGTCACTTTAGAGTGTTACTAAAGGAATTTCTTTCATGAACATAAAAGGAAGAAATTCAGATTATAAGGATATGTAAGATAGATAACAATTAACACTCAATTTTAATACATTAGGATTGTTGTGATTCATGGAAAGAGGTTGTCTGAGTTAATCTTCTTCCTCACCAATGAAATGCAAAGAGAATGAGGAGGATTCAACCCTCAGTATGTGGCAGGAAGAGTCCTAAAAATTTGATCTTGTGGAACTAAGGAATGAAGCCTGTCTTAACATTTGCCATAAAAATAATAAAAAAGAAGAATCAACTCTTCATAATGTCAATTACGGACACAGTCACAATACACAGACTGTGTTCAAGAACTAAAACATTTCTACTGCTATAAAAAAAAATATTCATATTTAGAACAATATAAACATCTTTTATCATGGTAAATGTAAATAGATTAGCTGAAAGCGCTCAGATCCAAAGATTATTTGAACAGTTATTACACTCTTCTTCTTCTATGTGCCCTGTTCCTTCAGGATGTAGGCAATCATGGCTTTCCACCTTTCCCTATCCCTGGTGGCTCTGAGCACACCTTCTCCTGTTACGCCATGCAACCTCTGTTCCGTCATCCACCTGATTAGATCCTTCAAATATGTTATCCGTTGCTTTCCCGTCTCTTTTTCCCTCTATCTGGCCTGTTAGTATCAGGTTCTCCAAGCCCTTCTTCCTCATTGCATGTTCCAAGAACTTCACCTATCTCTTCCTGGTGCTCAGTATTAATTTCCTCTTTGTTTCCATCATTTCTAAGACCTCATTATTGCTCACATGCTCAATCCATGATATTTGCAGCATCCTTCTGTAGAACAACATTTCAGTTGCTTCAAGTTTTTCCTTCATCTTTGATGATATTGTCCAGCATTCACTGCCATATTGAAGGCCGGACATCACATAGCAATCCAGTACTCTCTTCCTTGTTTCTAGTGAAATTGTCCTGTTCCTTAATACCTTACTCAACTTCTGGAATGCTTTCTTTGCCATACCAATTCGGATCTCTGTGTCGCACTTTCCGTCTTCTGTTATAACACTTCCCAAGTATTTAAATTTTTGTACCTGCTTGATTCTAGTATCCCTAACCTGTATTTGGCATATTGGGCTGCCCTTTTTACTGATGACCATGCATTCAGTTTTCGTGCAGTTTATTTCTAGTCCTTTCCTGTTATTTTCTTCAGCGACCTTCTGTAGGAGGTCTTGTAGCTTCCTTTCTGTGTCTGCTATCAGCACTGTATCATCTGCATATCTTAGGTTGTTTAAATTGTGGCCTTCGATTACAAATCCAGGCATAACTTCCAGGGTCCTCAAAATATTCTCGCTGTACAAGTTAAACAGATCCAGTGAAAAGACACATCCTTGTTTTACGCCCCTTTCTATCTTTGTATATCTACTCAATTCATTATCTATCCATATGCAAGCAGTTTGCTGCCAGTAAAGTTTCTTGATTACTCTGAAGTCTTTCCTAAATATGTCCAGGCTGCCAAGCATCTCAATCAATTCTTTGTGGCATATTTTGTCAAACAACTTCGCATACTCAATAAAGCACAGGTGTAAGTCCTTCTTCATTTGTATTGCCTTTTCAGAGAGCATCCAAATCATAAATATGGCATTCCTTGTTCCTGTGTCTTTAACGAAACCACACTGTTCTTGTCCTATCTCTGGCCTGATTCTGCTTCTCGCTCTATTCGTCAGGATTCGTACGATCAGTTTTGTTATATGGCTCATTAAACTGATGGTTCTGTGTAGTTCACACTTGTTTGTTCCTGGCTTCTTAGGTAGTGCTATGAAGATAGACTTGCTGAGGTCAACTGATATTACCCCACTATTATAAATTTCATTTATTATTTCAGTAATTTTCTCTATACCAAATTCTTCCAGGGCTATCAGCAGCTCTATGATTATGCCGTCTAGTCCACCTGCTTTGTTTCTACTCAGTCTGGCTACTGCAGATTCCACTTCAGACTTTAATATTTCCAGTCTGTCCTCATCTTTGCGTATTATTGGTTGCTCACTCTTGTCGTGGAAAAGATCTTTTATATATTCTTCCCATCGTTGGAGTATTTCCTCTTTCTCCAAAATGATCATTCCATCTTTAGATTTTATGCATCCTGCTGAAGAGCAGGTTTTTTGTCCTGTCAGTTCTTTTATTTCCTTATGCATGTCTGCTTTATTATTCCTGCTCAATCTCTCTACTTCTTCACATTTGTCATTGAGCAATTTCTCTTTAGCCTGCCTACATTTTCTTTTTATTTCCTTGTGTAGTTCCCTGTACTCCATTCCATGCCTTGATATCATTTTCTGCCTCCATTGCATCATGTCCAGAATCTCTACAGTCATCCACTTGTTTTTCTTTCTGCGTGTAATTTCCATTGGGACAATGTTGTTTGCTGATGTCACTATTGCTTCCTTTAGTGCATCCCATTTCGAGTGTCCTTTCCCAATTTGTTCTTCGAATTTGGTTTTCACACTGTTAGCGTAATCTTTCTGTAGGTTGAGGTCATTCACAAGTGCATTGTATATCAATTTTGGTGCTGCACTAGGCTTCTTCAATCTCCGGAGTTTCACTTTTAATTTGCAGATGACTGGGATGTGGTCACTTCCACATTCAGTGCCTGGATAGGCTTTGCTTTGAACCACTGCATTTCTGAATCTGCTGTTTATGTTTATGTAGTCTGTCTGGTTTTTCATGTAACCTCCTGGGCTTCTCCATGTCCATAGATGTTGTGGGTGTTCTAGAAACCAGGTGTTAGTTATTACCTGGTCATTTGCTATGCATCATTGAACCCATTTTTCTCCTCATTTGTTGCGGATTCCTAAACCAAAGTTGTCAGTTGTTATACTGTCCCTCTCCTTGCCTACTTTGGCATTCAAATGTCCCATGATGATCCTGATATCTTGGCTTTTGCATTGAGCCTTGGCCTTCTCTAGAGTGGAGTAAAAAGATTCTATTTCTTCTTCGGTGCTTTTTCACAGCATTTCTTTTTCTTCGTAAGGATGTTTGCTAACCTTTTTTCACGGGCTACACATGTCCAAACATCATCTGCAAAACACAAAATAGTTTGTGTTGATCATGACACTAAAATGACATGATATTTGTGACGCGTCAGCTTCAGGAGGAGTATATAGGACAATGCCCTTAACTTGTATCGCTGCTTTGTTGAGCTCAGCAAAGCTTTTGATACAGTCAATGGACTGGCTTTTGGGGAAGTATTAAAAGAAGAAAAGTTTGTTAAGATAATGAAATGCTTTTGGGTGGGTAAGAAAACTCTCTGATCCCTTTCCTGGAGACAAGCAAGGAGATCTCAATGACCCTGTTCTTTCTGACGTTTACGTTGCACAGATTTCAAAGCTCTGTCATGCAGTATTCCTATCAAGTTACAGAGCCTCCAGTCGACTATTCGAGACTGATTGAGCCGATACCAAAACAAAAGTGCATTACTCCCTAATTCGAGATTTCCTGCCTGCTGGTGAAACAGATCTGGTTAGCCATACACAGTAAGACCTGCAAACCCTAATAAATGCATTTTTTACCAGAAGATGATGCACTTGCAGTTTTAACACTAATGAAAAAATGGTTGTTATCAACCTCCACCTTACAAATAATAGAACTCGCCACCTTTTTGTCAAAAGGAAAAGCTTTAAAAATTATTAATAGATTCGTTTATCCTGGGGGTTTCTTTTCTCAGATATGTTCACTTGAATTTCAATTTTCAACTAGAATTTAGAAAGTTTCGAACTTCTTTAGAAACCTTGTTAAGAGAGTGCGGTCACAAAGAGGAATACAAACTGTCCTCTAAAGTAATTTGTTTACAGTCAGTTTGTGTTATGTAACCTCCTATCAGTCAGTCAGTTAAGTGTCATATGTGATACACACTTGAGCGCTCATGTCTTGAAAGAGACATGACTGACTGGGCAGAAGATTATCCCAAAGTAGGTTGCCATCCAAGGCTATATAACCCAATCTGTCCTGTTATTTAGCCCATAACTGGAGGGAAGAGACAGATTAATACCTTTCCCAAGGGTATTTGGATGTAAGTGAATGCAATGAATTCAACTGGAATTTGAACTTGGCTCCCCAATTTCTCGTTCTGAGCTGATATCCACTGCACCACAATGCACATCCTTATAGCCTCCTATATGGAAGCCAAAACCAGGTAGCATATGCCGACATTCATTATGTAAACTCACTTGAGTGCTGTCGCAAAAAAAAAAAATTGGTATATAACGGACATATGATACTCTCCCATTTAATGAAGAAACAACCATGCTTACTCTTCTTCGATAGTCTGGAAATATAGTTTGTTGGACAATGAACATATACCCAACCTGGAGAATGATCCAGAAGAAACGCTTTAAGGTCTGCATAAAAGATACGTTAAAAAACAAGTATAGAATGAAACACTTTGAATGGGTAAAATCAGTAAGGCAGTAATTGAATATGGAATGGGCTGCGTCCAATATGTGCATCTGAAATGAGCAGCGGGCAAAGAAGATTCTTCTTCTTCCTCTATGTGACATGTTTCTTCGGGAGGTAGGCAGTCATGGCTTTCCACACTTCCCTCACCTTGGTAGCTCTTAGCACACTTTCTCCTGTTACCCCACCCAAACTCCGCTTCATCATCCACCCACTCAGGCCCTTCAACTGTGTTATCCGCTACTTTCCCTCATCTCTCTTTCCCTCTGACTTGTGAGGATCAGATTCTCCAAGTTTCCTTCCTCATCACATCTCAAGAACTTCAGGTATCTTATCCTGGTGTTCAGTATTAATTTCCTTTACAATTCCATCCTTTCCAAAACCTCATAATTGCTCGCATGCTCAATCCTTGATATTCGCTGCATCCTTCTGAAGAACCACATTTCAGATGCTTCAAGTTTTTCTTTCATCTTTGATGATATTGTCCAGTATTCATGGTCATATCAAAGGATAGGTATCACATAGCAATCTTGAACTCTCTTCTTTGTTTCTCGTGAAATTTTTCTGTCTCTTAATACTTTGCTCTACTCAGCTGGAATGCGTCCTTTGTCATTCCAATTCACCTCCAGATCTCAGTGTCGCACTTTCCATCTTCCATCAGAACACTTCCCAAGTACTTAAATTATCTAGCCTAAATAGTTGCAGTAAATGACAAAGCTCTATTCCCATGTAATCTTTATAATCACATTTGGATTTCAATTACATGACAATCAAACAGGAATACATTACCCCAGTGAAAAAATTACCCATGCTTGTTATGTCAAAAACTCATGCAACCTAAAACGTTTCCTGAAAATTCATCAAGCTGCCGGCACCCAACCAGCAATTTTAATGCATAACAACAATTTGACAAGTAAATTTAGCTGCTCCATTTGTAAATATACATTAGAGAATCTCTTCCAGAGCTTAAAAGCTATTTTTCTAGACGACATATGTCCGTGCCTACTAATAAAGATTCATGGTATTCCTGGTAACATTTCTTGACCAAAAAATAATAGATAAGCAAAAAAAGTCTCGCATGATAATGAATAAAGTACCATTATATATGCGTGCGTGTGTATGTGTGTGTGTGATTTAAGTACTGTTAATGTACAAATAAACTATTTTAATTTGCCCCCTCTTCTAAGAAAATTAATATTGAAAACTATGAAAAAACTTCTATTTAGTCTACAGGGGTATAATGTTCTAATTCTATGTACCATGCTTTTTGTGGGTATAATATGGTATCAGTAAATCCATATCTGTCATCGCACCTGCATTCTCAGCTTTCTATTGCTCCTTTCGAACTAGTTTGTACTCCTCACTCTCTTCTAATTAATTTTTTTACAGTTATGTAGCCCCTCGCTCATCAGTCTCATTTCCGCCTTGCTCAGAGTGAAATGATAAAAAAAAAAATACTCAAGGATAAAACAATGGATGAGTAATCCAAAAAGTGACTTCACCCAGACAAGTGAGCTGAATATCTGGCCACAGCTAAAGATACATAGGGAGCTGAGTTACTAACAGGAATTAACTGATTCTAAGATATTACATATATATATATGTGTGTGTGTGTGTGTGTGTGTGTTTGTGTGTAGATAGAGAGATAAATAGATATCTTTGAGTTGTGATAATGCTTAGCTCTAATATTGTTTTTTTAGTAGTTTTACTAATAAAAGGCATTTTGGTAAGCAGGTTTTTATTGTAAAATGCTCGATATTGGGGTTGAGACAGAGTCTTGAAAGATTTAATGCCAAGAATTTGTCACTTTAACTGAGCAGGTTCATGCTGACTTCGAAATTTTGTAGGGATATCGTTATGTTTTTGCTGTTGTGTTTCTTTTTTTTCTTTTTTTTCTTATTTACAGGGAGCTTGGTGTATATTGATATTTTGTGAGAGTGGTCTTATTTGCGATTGGTTGTTTTTTTTTCTTTTTATTGCACTCTATCTCTCTCTCTCTTCCCAGAGGTATATATTTATATTGAAAACTTGAATAAGTCTAAGAAACAATCACTGAAATTATTGTACATTGCTAGCCACTAATTTTTCTTATCTTTACGGCAGCATTTGAATTACTCGTTGGAAAAAATGATATGTCTTTTGAGACTAACCATGAATCGACATACATTTTGACATCTTCATAACAATGCAAGTGCTGTTCAGCCAGGCCATCGATCGGAACAAGTGATAATCAGACTGAGCAATATCTGGTCAATTTGGCAGGTAGAGTAAGACTTCCCATTTTAGCATTTCCAAGTAGGTTTTCACTAGTTTTGCAACATGTGGACTAGTGTTGTCATGTTGCAAAATGACTGTCTTCAATGCTCAGGTTCACATGCATCAGTTGCTAGCAATTGACCATGATGGTTACGGTCGGTGTGAGCAGCTCCTAATAAACTACACCCAGCTAATCCCAACAAATGCAGAACAGAAGCTTCGAACCATGGATATTTGGTGTTTCTGCCGATATTGATGCATTGATGCGCTTACCCCACAATCTTTTTCGCTTATGGTTATCGCACTGTCTTCACTTTTTGTTGGTGATTTACAATGCAAAAACCTTTCCTTTTCTACCATTAAAGCAGCTGTTCACACATGACAAGACGCCATTCGACGTCTCCCGGCTTCAAATCATATGACACCAATGTTTTTGTTTTTTTTCCTGATGCTTTCAAATACTTCAAAATTGTTGTGCAATCAACTAATGATTCTGCAAGTTCAGCTTGCACCAGGCATGAGTCTTCATAGAGTAATATTACCAATTCTTTGTCTTCAAACTTTTTCGATGCACCAGAATGTCCTCCATCTTCAACATCAAATTCATAATTTTTGAAACATTTAAACAAATCTCTACATGTTGTTTCTGACAGAGCATGATTGCCGTAAGTTTCAATGAGAATTCTGCGTGCTTCAGATGCAGATTTCTTTTGAATAAAGTAGTGCAATAAAATTCCCTGCAAAAAACACTTTCTTTGGTCCTAAATCCAACATGTTTGACGCTATGTAAAACAAAGTTGTTTACATTCCAGCAAAATTATATGCACTAAATTTCAAGTTTGTTTATAATACGTCCATATAGATGGATGTGTTACTATCTGAAAATACATACATCAATTCATCTGATGTAAAACAGCAAGAATTTATTCAAGGTCATTATATATATATATATATATATATATATATATATATATATCGAGAGAGAGAGCGATTTGGGATCAAATTTAGTAATCCGACAGTAAGACAAGATAAAGAACAAATAGCAAATGCTTTCATTTTTGTTAAAGTTTCATCAGAGAATTAGATAGGGATAAAAAAATGTTTAATAAAACTGAAATATCTTACATTGATAATGGTTTCCTATTTTATCAGATTTTATAAGAGTTAATGATTTTTTATTTTTTCATTATTTCAACCCAAGCAAGGAGTTACTGAGTGTGAAAGAATAAGAATAAGAAAAAAATGTTATTTAGGAGCAAAACAAAAAAGAGGAATCAAGGATACAGTAAATAATGATTACATTTAAACTTTTGAAGATCAAAGTTTACTGAAAAGCAAGGAACTGAAACAGTTCTACAGGTGAGATAAGAAACTATTTGAAGAACTTACGATTACATTTAGCCAATTCAGTTGTATAATGACAAGACCTTGTTGCCAATCGCATACTGCACTTGAATTCATAACGGGAATCTCTATATAACAGAAACCCCAGACCATATATGATGGCAATATTAGAAACATGAACAAATAGTAGACTTATAAATATGTAAGATAGATTATGGAGATAAAAATTGTTTTGCACAATACAGTAAACCAACTTAACCAAGCAATTGATTCAATATAATCTTTTCACTCCATGTCAGCTGAGAGCGTCAATCCGAAAAGAGAAAACGAGTTTATCTTCTGAAGGTTAGTATCAGCCATACTTTTGTGAGAGAGAAAAGGGTTTCTTAGATGATTAATAGAGAGCAGTTTTGTTTTGGAGGGGTTAAAATTAACAAGCTATTACTTGCTCCATTTAACAACAGATTTTATCACTTCAAACGATATTTTTAGTGGATATTTGAGTATTTGAGTAGACACCCTTTTTTTATTTTAAAAAGTATTTATTTTGTCTACTGGCCTGCGCACCTGAGAAAAGTTACTTTCTTTATTAAATTTTCCCTGTCCCTTACTCTTTCCCTCCCCTCCCTAAATCTAGTCTTCTTTTTCTTTTATGTGTTGTGCCCCTTCAGAACGTATGCGATCATGACCCAAATCTTCCTGTTTCTTGTAGCTCTTAATATATTTTGTCTTGTTATTTCTCCCAAATCCTGCTCTGCTATCCATCTGCTTAAACCCATCAATTATATCATGTGATGTTTATCCTTGTTCCTCTTTATCTCTCTCTATCCTGTGTGTATCAGATTCTCCCAGTCCTCCTTCCTCATTATGTGTTCCAGAAACTTTAGCTGTCTTTTCCTAATGTTAAGTGTAAAGTTCAGTCTATGGTACCCCAACATTCTTCTGTAGAAACACATTTGCTGTCATATAGCGGGAGAGATATCATGTAACAGTTCAGTACTCTTTTCTTCATTTACAACGAAATTTTCCTGTCCCTAAATACTCTGCTTAGCCTTTGTGAGGCATCCATGGTCATCCTGATACCCCTTTGGATTTCAGTGTCACAGTTTGTCCACTCAAGTTCATGTGTCCAAAATACCAATGGAGGAGAGCTCATTAAAACTGTCAGCCATGAAAATATTTATAGAATTGACGGAGAGTTATTCTAATATATTTCCATTGAACCTTCACTTTCTAAAATGATAGTTTATAATTAGTTTCGATATATAATTTGGCTCCATGTGCCCCAGCCAACTTTAATCTTCTAAAATTTAAGTGCAGTGACAATCGCTATCTAATGTCCTCTTGATTACTTTTACCCACTTACTATTAAAGTTCCTGTTCCTAATATTTCTATAGGCCATAACCCCGTCTTTTTTAGTGGCTTTACTGTCTTGCATGGGGTGATACCAATTTAAAAAGGAAATCTGGAAAAATCAAGGAATCAATTTTAAACTGACACCAAGTGCATCTGGGTAAATTCTTCTTTTTTCTTTTCTGCTCTTTCTTCCTCTCAAACCAAATGTATAGAAGGAACATGGTTCCCAAAAAAGTTTTCTCTCTTTGTCAAATACAGACACAGATTATATATATATATATATATATATATAGTCATCCACAGACAGATCTGTTTTGCTGTATCACAGCTCATCAGTATGGTTAGACAACCAATTGCTTCTAACCAGGATTGAAACCCTACCAAATTGATATCAGTCTGTGATTCTACCTCTGAGCTATGGGTGCTCGGTAGAAGAAGGCACACTTTTAGCTTGTAAATGTAAACATACATCAGTATCTGAGAGTGTTCTAATTCATTACTGAATGAACAATGCGTATATATATGTGTGAGTGTGTGTTAAGACAAAGACGAAGAAGAACAATGTGTAAGTTCTCGGTTCAAACAAGAAATGTTTGCCAATTCTTGTTTTGTCCTTTGCTCGTATTCAGGGTCGGACCGAAAATTTTCAGAACCCTTCGTATTAATTCTGCTGCATGTTTCTTTTTTTCTTGTGATTGTTGCTTTTAACTTTTTCTCCGTTATCTCTTCTTTAAATGTGCCTCCCTTCCCTCAAACTAAATGAACATAAGGAATAAACTGAAGGCGGTAAAAACAATCGGAGATACAACACAAAAATAGAAAGATAGGAAATAAGAAAGTAAAAAAAAAAAAGGAAAATAAAATGCTGTAAAAATATATAAAAAAATTAACCCAGTCAGATTCTCTCGTATGACAATGTCAAACAGATTAACTCAGCTTAAGACAGCGTAAATTGATGGGATTAAAACTGTCACAAATTTTAGAAGTATTTAGTCGACCATGAAAGTTATAAAATAAACAAAATTAGATATGAAACAGTGAAGAAAAGAAAAGAAAGTACCTAAGAAAAGAAAACGGGTCTTTGAATGACAATTTTACTCAAAGAACGATGTAAACCTTTATAATCCTTTTGCCGCCAATAAACGCCGACCCCTTTCCCTGATTACGACATGCCTACACAAGTCTTATTTCATTTTTCTTTCCTGGCTTTTCTTATTACGACAAGCACAATAGCTTGATGTTTGAAATTAGACAACATCGGAATCAAATTTTTGCTTTAAAATTCCAATCATTTTGGAATAAAAGATGGAAGATGGCAGTAAATAGAGTATGCGCCAGGTATTTGCGAACACATCTTTCAGAAATAGACAAGTGGCAGAGCATCCTTTAAATCCAGAAGGCAATGAACAAGAATTTGCACAGTAAAGCTAGTCTGGATCATTTTTTTTTTTTTTTTTTTAATCATATCACCCCAAGCAAGGCGATAACGCCACTGATGTGCAGGGGGCTACGTAAGAGTAAAAAGATTGGAAAAGAGAAAGCCGGAAACCGCATCCTAAACAGGAAACAAGGGATGAGCCTCTTCACCTGTTCAATAGACGTGGGTGGAGTGTGAACTGGGCGATAGTTTAGTCTATCTACTCCAATTAATTGGTTACTTTAAAACAATTTTATGAACATGGCTTGTTGACTTTGTATTTGTGTCTAAGTGAATTTTTAAAAAATACCAAAAAGACAGAGCTATATATTTCATAAAATGAAGGTCAAATGAACACCTGGCTTTATCCCCTGACAAGTAGATGGAGTGATTGCTAGAGAGTCTGTCTCTATCAGTTTAAACAGAAGACAGGAGGATATTTGAAGAAAAAATACCTGACACCTCAGGCAAAAAAAAAAACCAAAAAAAAACAAAAAAAGATGTCATTTACAAGTAAATGTTAAATTGAGAAAATTGCTTTACCTTAAAATGATATTTAATTGCACTTTTTTATATTCATACGAACAGGTCACAATAGACAAAATGTTTTGATAACAACAACATCGATGATCATCATCATTGTTGTGATTATTTTGTCCATTGTGCCCTATGGCATTCTTAAGGTGCTTGTTGATCTGACTGTCAAACAATTTTGAACTAAACACTTTATTTAATCTATGATGGTAGATTGTTCTTGTTCCACTGTCCATATCTAGGGATATTTCTTCCTGGTCATATTTAGTACTATATAGTTATTACATGCCCTGTTTCCAATTAATCTAAAACTCCACTGCCTGAATTTGGGATTGAACTCACAAAATAATTCTAATTGAAGTAAAGTCATTCAAATATTTAAAGAATGTTTTCTTTGGAACACTTGATCATGTGTGTCTGTGAAAGGAGCACAAGTTAAAATGATGCTCTGTGAGAGCCAGGCCACCTAAACATCACCCTTGGCAACAATCCCCTCCTGCTCTCTCTCTATATATATGTATGATTGCAAACATTATTATATTGGATACTCGTATTTAAAAAAGACAACCCATTTTTATTTTAAACAATGTATACATCTATCAGCATGATCATTTGAAAAATCTTAGATGATAGACAGAATACATTTAAAACAAAAAAAAATGGGTCTTCTATTTCAAATACCAATATCCACAAAACTATATATGTATATATATATATATATATATCTTCCTTGGATTTTATTAAAAATCTTTAAACATATAGCAGCAGAATACAACCAAATGTGGCAGCAGTATTCATACCAAGGCTGAAAAGAAATACAACCAAACAATTCTACAAACTGATCTTATTTTAAACCAGAAGTATAGCCCGGCATTGTGTGGGTGTAATGAAAACTTTATAACTAATCCATGGTCCTGGAGCTCAGACTAAAGAATATTTGTGCGAAGTTTAGTGAGAATTGGATAAACATTGTGGATTTTTATGAAGGACATACAGACAGATAAACAGACACACACAAACATCTTGCCTTTTATATATATATATATATATATATATATATATATAATATCAATTTTCTGCACTATTGTAAGAACTGCAACCTTGAAGCTTCTGAATATTGTTTCTTATGTCTTTGTCTATGAGTGTATCAAATTTGATTAAAATCGGACCACTCTTTCTATCACCCGATTTTTTTTGATTCTCAATTTTTGATAGTTATCGGGGGTACCTCAACACAAAACCTATCTAAGAACACTCACAGACACTTACAGTACAACTGTGGAAATTTTCAAGAAAATCGGTTCAGCCATTTCAGAGTCCATAGATAATGGACACACACAAAGTTCCATTTATAGATAAGTTTAGATTTCTAAGAAAAATATTAAACAAAATGAAATAAAATTTTCAAATTTCTTTTCACCAATTTTACATTGGCCTCCAAGGTTTAACAAGAATATAATTGATTCACTACAAGCCATAATGCCTTCACAGTTTTATATATATATATTTATTCGTGAGATAATGCACAAATGTCCTTGCAGCACAGTACATACATACATATATTTATATATGTATATATATCCTGGTGCATGCAAATTAACTGAAACAACAGCTTTTCACTATTTATATTATTTGGACTATCGTCCTAATCTTTTTTGCCATTTGTACAACGTTTCGACCATTGTATACCCCCAGCCTTCTTCAGGTGCTAGGAGAAGGCCAGAGCATACAACGGCTGAGACATCATAAAAATGGCAACAAAGATGAGGACAATAGTCTGAATAGTCTAAATACTCATCTCAGAAATATATACAAACAACTGCTGTAGTTTCCTTTCTTTTATCATACAACCAGTTTCAGACGCATTGGAGTAATAGGGTGTAATCGATTCAATTTTTCCCAAGATTAGGTCATTTGCAGTGATGTGCAGTAATTTTTTTTTTTTTTTTATAAGTGTTTCACCCCAAGCAAGGCATGTCACTGCCACTACTGTGCAGGGGGCTACGTAGAGTGGAGAAAGGATGATTAAATATAGGAAATGTCAGAGGGTGGATGATAGGCGGGTAAGGATACCGAGAATGAGTGTTTGGTAGATGAGAGTGTTCTGAGAATAGTTGGGAGTTAGTGTGATAGGAGGTGTCTATTGACCCTACATTTAAACACCTGGAGATTGTAACTGTCGGGAAAGCAGACTTGTGGAAGGGAGTTCCTCAGGCGGGAAGCGTGAGAGAAGAAGCTGTTGGAGTAGAATTTACAGTTACACCTTATTTGTTTAACTGCAAAAGGGTGGGACCTAGTTGCTAATCTAGTATCTCGAGTAAATTTGTGCTTAGGCGGCACCAGTGATCTAAGCTAATCGGAGCAGAAGCCATGAAAGTACTTGTAGAAGAGGCACAGGGAAGCCACATCACGCCGGTGAGAGAGCGGCTGCAGCCGGTCTGCCAAGTCAGTATCAACCACGTTACAGATCCTCCTTTGTATTTTGTCAAGAAGCCCAAGGAGAGCAGCAGGGGCACCTGACCAGATATGGCAGCAATATTCAATACACGGGCGGATGGTAGATTTCTATATGTGCAGAATAGATTCAGGTGGGAAAAACTTCCGGGCCCTGCACAGGGAACCTACTTTCATAGCAGCAGATTTGGCAATGGATTCAATATAGTCATTCCATTTGAGGTCCGCTGAAAGTATAAGGCCAAGGAGGCGTAGTATTTTACTCTCTGGGAGGCTAGCCTGTCCCATGCTAATGGGAGGTAGATGCGATTGTCTATGGTGGTTAGTTGATAACAGCTTTGTTTTAGAGGCATTGAAATTTACCAGCCATTTCCTACCCCAGGCCACTACGGATTGGAGGTCCCTTTCAAGTATGGCAGCGAGGTTCACTTTGTCGTCCAGACCTGGTTTCTGATCGATGCGAGAGTAGATTGTTGTGTCGTCAGCATACATGCCAACTTGGGATCTAATGGTGTCGGGAAGATCATTAATGTAGATCAGAAAGAGCGTGGGACCTAGGATAGAACCTTGAGGGACGCCCGCATTCGTATGGTAGTTTTGGGAGGCATGCCCATTTAATACCACCTTCAATGTGCGGTTAGAGAGGAAAGATTGGATGAGGTCAAACAGATGTCCAGTTATCCCATAGCTCCGCAGTTTGCACAAGAGGCCAGCATGGAGATATCCAAGGCAACGGTTCGGGCTTCACCATTCTTGTCGAGTGCCCGGTATATGTACTCGGTAATGGTCGTTATCATATCAGCAGTAGACCTGGTGAAGCGAAACCCGTACTGTTTGTCAGAGAGAAGCCCGTTGGCCATGAGATGCTGAATCACCTCGGCGTTGATAATGGCTTCGAAAACTTTGCCAAAGATTGTAAGGAGACTAATAGGACGGTAATTGGCGGGGTCTGAGGGTTCGCCAGAATTCTTAAATATAGGAACTATGCAGGAGGACTTCCAACAGGCAGGAAAGCAGGAAGCAGATAGGCAGAGGTTATAGAGTTTAGAGAGGACAGAGGAGAGTTCTGGGGCACATTTCTTCAGTACTATGACTGGAATTCCGTCTCCGCCGCTCGCTTTGTGTGGGTCAAGTTGTGCAATTATCTTGGTGACCAGCGAGGGTGTAATATGGACGTTATTTAGTTGAGCCTTAGTTCTGGGTGGGAAGTCTGGTGTAGGTATTCCTAATGAGTCCAATGTCGAATTGGTTGAGAATCTACGGGCAAAGCATTCAGCCTTGTCGGCTGGGGAGGTGAGAACTTCAAATTCGTTGATTAGTGGGGGTATTGAAGTCTTGTTCCTGCTGAGCACGCTTTTGCAGAGATGCCAGTAATCTTTGGAACCAAACTTAGAGGATGCTATGCGTTGCCTAATTCTGGTAGCAAACGCCCTCTTGGCTTCGTTCAGTACTTTTTTACACTTGTTCCGTGCTGAGGTGAAAAGGTGCCTGTTTTGGTTCGACAAGCAGCTTCGATAGAGCCGGAAGAAATGGTTCCGGTGGGCAATGGCGGCCGAGCAAGCGGGTGAGAACCAGGGGGACGAATTTGATTTTAGTTGGAATTTCCTGGCCGGGATAAAAGCATCAATGCCAGCCTTAATCCAAGAGGAGACTTCGAAGGCACAGTCTTCGACAGGAAGATCGAAGACGTTGTTCCAGGGGACGTCGCAGAGGAAGTCCCTGAACGAGTCCCAGTCGGCTCTTTGGTAGCAGTATGATATTCTGATGAATCTATTTTTGGGGTGTATGATGAAATTTGACCTTGAAAAATATTGTCATCCTTGATTGCATCAGATTTTTATCAGGCCCAGAAACGTTTGTCTCAACTGTCAATTAATTGTCCTACAGCCATTGTCCATGATGGGCATTACTCCAAGGAAGTGCAAAAAAATTGTAATGTTGCACAAGCACACTGGCAAGCTTGACAGAGAGCTCATGGATATTGTTGGTGTCAGCCTTTTAACTCTCAGCCTTGTCATAAAAGCAAAGAAACAAACTGGATCCATCAGACCAAAATGTAAAGAAAAATGCAGCCAGAAGGGAAAAAACAACGCCAAGAGATGACGTATACATGATCAGGGAAAGTGTTAAATGCTTCAATTTGCACAAGGGTGTATACATAAAATATAATACCACTTTCTCTTTTGCCGATTTCTGTTGTAAGTTATTAAAAATCAGAACTTGGCTAATCCAAACCTGATTTGGCAGACCATGACTTAATCATGTACTTTAAGGCTGTTGTGGGTCTCCACAACTTCCTGTCTTTTATTGTGACAAATCTTTCCCCTTCACAGCCACTCTTTATTACTGTCATACAATAATTTCCCTCAAACTTTTAAGTAGGTCACTTCCATTTACCACGGCTCATCTTGCTTTCACTCTCTCTCTCGAGAAAGTATTAAATTTTGTAATCTCTCTTTCTGATTCCAAGTATCAATTTTCCTTGTAATTCCTATTTTCTTTAACTTCTTTGTTCAAATGTTTTGTTCAGGTTATTCTCAACATTCACCATCAGAAACACAACTTTATCAATTTAAGCCTCTTTTGTGAGAACTATGTTCAGTATTCATTGCTGTATAGCAGATTAGATATTCCTGTATTTGTTTCTCAAGTTATTTTCCTATCTCTTAATACTTTCTACGGCTGGTGAAAGGAATTTTTTTTATTATTACGTGCATTCAGTTTTTGATATCACTTTTTTCTGTCTTTGTTATACACAATACAGGTAAAATTCTGTACCTGCTCAATTTTGACATCCCCAATTTGTAGCACAGACAGTTGGCTGTCTATTCTTCTGACAACCATACATTGTCTTTTTACAGTTAATCGCTTGTCTTTCCTTCCTTGTCTAATAAGTTTTTTTTATTTTTGTTGAAGGCATTTTTTTTAATGAATCATGGGAGATATCTCCTTCCAATCATTAATATGGATTCTTTTGACTCAATAAAGATACTGTTGTAGAGCAGCTAACACCCCTCTAACACTCAAGAATGGAATGGTCTGTGGACCAAGGTAACAATAAAAATGAAGACTAATAACAGTCTGGGATTTTTCAGGCTGTCATTGGGGATTACTATCGGACAGTGCTCTCTACGACTGACAACTTATCCTTTCCTCTTGTCTACTAATTGTTGTTCTGTCTTCTGGTGTTTGTCTTATTTTTTATTATTATCCCTTAGCATGGATATTGTACTGTAGATACTCAGCATAAATCTTCTGGGTATCGTCCTACCACTTTGGCAGTACAACAGATACTAGAACTTCAAAACTCTTTTCTTTGGATTATTTCACTTCAAGCAAGGTGATAATGCCACTAAGTTCCAAAGAGTGAGAAAACTTTACTGATGAGCAAAGACAATAAAAGAAAAAAAAAATTTGAGTCCAAGAATATTCAAAAGGTTGATCTCTTGGTGGTTAGCATCAGCCATGACTACCCACGTTCTGAAAGGAAACAATACAGAATTAACCATGGTGGTAGCTTACTTTTTAGAAATTGTTTTCAGTTTTGATTTATTTTTGAATTTTTTTTTTTTGTGACTTATGTAGGATATTTCATCTTTTCTGCTCTCCATTCAAATGTCAGGACTGCTTACGTTTTTATGGTCATCAGTAAGCAAGGGTTTACTGATGACCATATATGCCAAATACAGGTCGAGGATACTAGAATCAAGCAGGTACAAAAATTTTGAATACCTGGGAAGTATTATAACAAAAGACGGAAAGTGCGACACAGAAATCCAAAGGCAAATTGGCATGGCAAAGGAAGCATTCCAGAAGTTGAGTAAGGTATTAAGAAACAGGACAATTTTGCTAGAAACAAGGAAGAGAGTACTGGATTGCTACGTGCTGTCCATTCTTCAATATGGCAGTGAATACTGGACAATATCATCAAAGATGAAGGAAAAACTTGAAGCAACTGAAATGTGGTTCGACAGAAGGATGCTTCAAATATCATGGATCAAGCATGTGATCAATGATGAGATCTTGGAAATGAGGGAAATAAAAAGGAAATTAATACTGAGTATCAGGAAGAGACAGCTGAAGTTCCTGGGACACACAATGATGAAGGAGGGCTTGGAGAACCTGATACTAACAGGCCAAATAGAGGGAAAAAGAGACAGGGGAAAGCACAGGATAACATATTTGAAGGCCCTGATCAGGTGGATGATGGAATGTGGATTGCATGGTGTAATGGGAGAAGGCGTGCTCAGAGCCACCAGGGATAGAAAAACATGGAAAGCCATGATCGCCTCCGTCCTGAAGGGACAGGGTACATAGAAGAAGAAAAATGTTTTCCTTAGTAGCTAAATGCATTTGCAGTGATTTTCTAATATCTTGGTAGCCTGCTTTAAATATGATATCCACTAAATTTGATGATGGGCAGGCAGAAATATGCCCTGCTAATGTCTGAGTGTGACTTTTCTGCCTTCAAATATAACAGATCTAATTTTTGTTAAAACCATGGGTGGTTCAGACACTGCCAGCTCCAACTCATTCTTCTATTACGTACTCCTACTCCTATCTCTGATCTCCTCACTCTGTCACCACCATTATTATCTTCTCCCAAATCAAAGTTCTCCTCCCACTTATAAAGTCAGGTAACAAAGTCTTAAAAGTGCCACCCCATTTTCTTGCTCCAACTTTCTCAAAATTTTTGACTCCCATCACCTTGCTTCTACGACTTCCACCACTCGCCACAATTCTCTTTCAACCACCCCATTCTTTTGCTTCATATACTTTTTCTCCAGCCTCCATTTTTTCCTTCTGCAGCTACCAAACCAACCCTTCTTTTCACCAGCACCACCTGATTTAACACACCTCCATCATATCCTCTCTATTTTTTTTTTACAGAGCCTATCCCCACCTATATATCATTCCCTACCTCCTTCATCACTTTCTGTTCTCCACATTCGCCATAAACTTCTGCCCACCTCGAACTCCTCCACACTGCCACACGCAAAACACAGTTAAGGTCAATCCAGTTATGTGCGTCAAATGAGTCTGCATAAACAAATTATTAAATGTCAGAGGACACGAAAAACGATCTACAGTTAGAAATCGAACGTGAAAAGAAACCCCAGCCTACGAGAATGCCTCAAATCAGAAGTTGACATTTTGGCTGCCGAGGGCAAAATAGACGCCAGGCTATTCAGGGAGGCGAGTAACTTAACAGAAGAGATACTTGAAATAGGAGAGTGACTTTTTTCTCTTCCTTTTATTTTTTTTAATGCCCATCGGGCAAGGCTGTCTTGAAAAGAGTTTGTCTGGCATTTCTGTAGGCACGGATTTAGAAAAATGGCTGACAAGCCTACAATTTAAAAAAAAAAAAAAGGAACAATTTAAAAAACTCTGTCATTTTAAAAACAATATTTTTAAAATTTTCATTGCTCATAGCACAAAGAATATTATAAACTTATAGTTTACCTGGAAGTTAAAAAAAAAATACTTTGTCCAAGTCAAATATTATGGTCTGTGCTAAAAAATGTTGTGACGTCACAAAGACAGACAATAAATTCAGAGCTACTCACTCTAACAAAAAAAGAAATTAAGATGCAGAAATAAATAATTACTTAAGTGAATTATAGAAATATGTGAATAAAAATATAAGGATTAAATAATTAAGTGTGTAATTTTTACTAATACTAGTTGCTACTTATGCCATAAATCCTTTTCTTCCCTGTGTTGTGTCCCTTCACAAAGGGATTATGCCTCTCCACTACTTCCTACCTCTTAGCAATTTTTATTTTTATAGTATCTCTCTTACTCCTTGTTCTGCTATCCATTTACACACACTTGCTTGTTTTATCTTTAATATATTCTTAGTGTCAAACTCTCCAAGCTCTCTTTCATCATGTGTCACAGAAATTTTAATTGATTTTAAGTCTAAGCATCTCTTTTGTTTTTCTTTTCTTTAAAATTCTCTTGATGCTTACAGGTTCATGATATTCTCAAACTTCTGGAGAACCACAGCTCCTTTGCCTCAAGTCTTCTTTTCCTCTGTGAAGAAATTGTCCTGCATTTAATTCAATAAACAAGAAGTGATATGAAACAGCAGTTCAACATTATCATTTGTTTGATATTAAACTTTTCCTGTTTCAACGCATCTTTGAATTTAGTTTTCACATTTTCTGTCATCTGCTAAAACACTTTCACAACAAATTTCTGTATTTGCTTGATTTTTTTTTATATATAATCCTTTTACCTCAAGCAAGGCAGGTTTGCCACAGGTGTGCAGAGGGTTACAGTGAAAAAAAAATCAGGGTACAGAAAATGATGAGGAAAGGGTTAAGAGGTGAATGGGATTTAAGGGAGGTAGTAAATGGCAATTGATGCTGCATTTAAACTTTTGTATCAAGGTAATTCCACAGAAGGGAAGTTTGAGAAAAGAAACTGATATAGAAGTGGCAGTTACATCTATTTTTATGCTAAAAGTATAAAATTTTCTACACATTATCTGTAGTTAAAAGCATAAAATTCCATACAAAATGTTTAGATTTTGGCATTAAATAACCCATGGAAATTGATATACTGTTCAACAAAATTAGCCAACAACTTTTTTCAGAAAATGTCTAGTTTCTTTTATTCCCCTTTCCAGTATTGATATGGGTTCCCTTTCTAACCTTCTCTTTGAAGTAGTGTGAAATGTTAACATGTAATTATTTTCTCTTTGAATTACATGTGTTATTCATTTTAGTTGTTGCTGCTGTTGGTTTTCCTTAAGTTGTTTCTGTAATTTGGCACAGTTCTTTGCCTGTAATTCTATTGTGTCAGTTCATGAGTCTTGAAGAAGGATAACCTTTGTCAAGACCCTAAAGCTTTGCTCACCTTTCTTTTGAATTGATCTTAGGAAGTGGTTTAAATGTTCTGGAATGAGTTTCACTCCATGCATACAATATTCTAAATCTGATGTAGCTAGTTAACAATGTTGTTTTAGTTTCATAGCAATTTGCAATGTTGGGCAAAACTACTTATAACACAGCCTATGCCATGTTCAGTTTCTTTTTCTTCTATACTTAATTTGTTATAGCTGATCCGTACATTGACATATCTGAAGTGTTCGGTATTTACTAATTCAACTTCCTGTATTCTTATAAGGAATTCAGGAAAGATGCCATCACTGCATTCATTCCAATTAATTTGTTTCCAAAATGTTTGTCTTCAAACTCATTTCTTGGAAAACTTGATAAAGGATGCTAATTTTCTATTCGAGATCATTCTTACCCAAACTATGAATACCTATGTCATTAGCACCACCACTCATCATCTTCAGTACACTGGCTTCTGGAAGGAAAACAGGAATGTCTTTTTCTGTTAGTATCAAATGTAAGAGCAATGCTGACTGAATCCAACAAGATCAAACTTACAGTTGCATCACATTGAAACACTGGTTCCTGTACAATGACCAAAGTTAAGCAATGTGTTACAAGGATGCATTTATATGTAAAAATAATAATAATAATAATTATGTATAAAAAGTTATAGTAATAGATTCTATTGAGTCCTACTTGTTATTACAAAAAAGTTTTAATTCAGGAAGTATTCCTAAAAATAGAGAAATTAGGAATAGAACCTTTTGGAAAATTGTGGAATGTTCCTGTAGAATCTTGAGAGTTCAAAAGGTTCTAGAATTATGCAAATTAGGTGTTAGCCCCTATAAAATAGATTTTGGGCTATGAGTAGTTAGTTGTTACCAGAGTTTGCTGTTGTTATCAACTCTGGTTTGTGATTCAAGGATTTATATCCAGCTGAAAGAATCTATAAGAAAAGTTGTGGACCAACTAAAATCTAAAACAGAATCTCATGGAACAAAAAGGGTAAATATAGATTTTTGACTCTTTCATTGACCATACTTAAAATTATCCTTTATATACTCATTTAAGAATTTCAAAAAAGTATAACCCTTAACTTCCCTGCCAACTTAACTGGGTAAAGATACTTGACATCTTACCTTCCCATTCTCGTAACACTCACCAGTAATAAACTATGTTTCTTGTTTTGAATGCAACAAAAATTGTATATGTGTAAATATTTTATTTGGTGTGTTTTGTAAATTAAATATTTGTCTGTGATTTATCTCTGAGTTTTGGTCAATCATTTTCTTCTTTTGTTACAATTAACATGTAACAAATGTCAAGCCTGATCAGTACCTCGAGGGGTGACTATTTGAGAATGCCAAGTGCTGTAAGCTTGGATGGATGGGTGGTGTGATGGATAAGGGCTTAAAATTATTCAGAGCTTCAATTTCCCATGGGATTTATATATTCACTTACACACAATTACCATTGGGAAATTCACCTCTTCTTAGTAAATCTTGTATGACTAAACTATTATTACTACAAGAAAAATTTTTATAATCCAAAAATATTTTCTGGCTTTAAATAACCTGCAATGATAAGCCAGACAAAAAGACTCATTCAAATCAAACCAACATTCAATGATAGATGCCCTTGTCAATTTAATAAATATATACTTTTTTTTACTCTTTTTAAATAATGTTTCTTCAGATGTACTGGGAGTGTAATTTTATTAGCACACAAAGTAGAATCAATAAGTTATGTTCTAATTCTGCCAGTGTATAGCATTCATTTGCACACTAATGATCTTGTAAAAGAAATGAATATATCACTTCTTGATTTAGATTTGTAAAATAGCCAGTCAGATAAGTACTATAAAAGATATACGCTTGGGCAATCGGTTCTCTTGACCCGTGACTGATTAGGCAGAATGTTTTCCTGCTGTAGGTTGCCATTTCTTTCTACAGTAGGCTGTTTGCCAACCAAGGCTGTAGAATCAATCTGTCCTGATACTTAACCTATAAATGGAGGGAGAAAAGATGGATTCATACCTTTCCCAAGAATATTTGGGCATAAGTGAATGCAACGAATTTAACTGGAATTCAAACTCAGTTCTCTGATTTCAAGTTTTGACCTGATATCCATTACTTCACTATGCGCATCCTAAATTGGTTAAATAACAAAGCAGAAAAAGTTCTTGAATCAGGGTGTTAGACAGTCAAAGAGAAAATTAATATTGATTTCAGAACTGTGAAAGAGGCAGTAGGAAACTTAGGTGGCAGATTGTCTAGACTACTACTGTGGAGGATTCTTCTGCAAAAAGTCAAGACAACACTTGGCCCAGTGAATGTAGACTTTGATTAGTTCCACTGACTTGACCCAAAGTGTTCTGAGTTCAATACAAGACTACAGCAGTGTCAAAAAATAACTTACAGAGTTAAGTTAAAGGGCTAACAGCAGTGACTTCACACATGGAATAAAAATGACATACCCTCATGACTGTAATAAAGGGTTTGGTTCAAAATTCTTAGCTTCTGAAGAAGGTTGAGCGTACAACAGCCGAAACATCACAAACATGGCAGCAAAGATGAAAACAATAGTCCAAATAATATAAATAGTATCAAGACAACACATAAAGAAAATGAACCTATGGAGATTCATGATCATCTATATCCTGAAAATACATGAGATTTAAAACAAAGACAGTGTTTTTTACTAAACTTTTTAGTTTCCAATACAAAAGCAGACTTAGTATGCAGATTTGCTTGTCTGCCAAGAACTGCATTTTCAGCCAGACATGTCATTAAAATAAAAAAAAAATATGTTAACATTGTTCATACAAAAAAATCAAAGCGATTTGAAAAGATTTTAATTTAATAAAACACTTCATTGTTTATTCAAGTCCATGATTGGTAGGACAGTGAATTCTCATGTTGGTCATAGCACATTGTAATTAAGTTTTAAGTTATTTTTCTTTACATTCATACCAATGACTTTCTTCATTTAAATAAGTTAAGAACAAAGCTGAAAACACCAATGTCATCTCAGCTTCCTATATATATATATATATATATATATATACACACCCCCCCACACACACATAGAATGAGATGAGTAAATTGTTGCTATGCTATATTTTTAATTTTGTGCAAGCAAATTGTTTGTTTTCGATTTTATCAAATGCATGGTACAGTAGGGTCAGTTGGGCACTGCTTAAGAGAAAAAGAACAACATGACAATTCACACTGCCAGAAGTTAGGAAACAACATTCTTTCCTGCTTTGCATTCATGCCAGAAAGACCAATACAAATATTTCAGAGAGTTTGGGTGCCAATCTGAAAATAGTGCAAAAATTTAGAAAGAATTCTATGATATATTCAGTAAACTTCATTGTGTTTGGAGTGATCACTAGTGATGGTGATGTTATGCCTCCATTCATCTTTGCACAGGGCATCAAACTCAAAATTGAGGACTTAATAAAATGTCTTGAGAAGGTAGTGCTGCCCTGGGTCAAGAGAATGGCTGCTGGAAGACCTATGTCTGGTAACAGAACTCTGCACCATGCCACACCAACAAGAAAACCCAGTAATGTCTGTCAGACAATTTCTGCAACCATATCAGCCATTACATCTGGCCACCTAACTCCCCAGACTGCACCACCCTTGATTATTATGTGTGAGATGCAGTTGAGTGGGAGACTAACAAAACTTCTTTTAACACTGAAGATGAACTGAGGGCAAGGGTTATAACACCATTTACCAACTTAAACAAGCGGACCGTCCAGAATAGATGCTGGAGATTTCAAAGTCATCTGAAGATTATGGTTTAAGCCAATGGTGATTTTATTGAACAAATTTACTATTTAGTATTTGGAGATATTTTTGAGTAATTTTGGTAAATATATCTGTTAAAATAGTATGTAGTGTTATTTTTCTTTTTGTGTAATTTTAGTGACATTAGCAAACAACATTGTTTCAAAGTAAATCAGACACAGAAGTAAAAAACGAGTGAATGACTGAAGAGATTCTTGACATGATGTGAAGAAGACAGAAAAGGATGCCAAGACATGGAATGGAATAAAGGAAACTGCACAAAGAAATAAAGAGCAAATGCAAACAGGTTAAAGAGGAATGGCTCAACAACAAATGTATGGAAGTAGAGAAATTTTAGCAGGACTAATAAAGCTGACATGCATAAAGAAATAAGAGAACTGACAGGATAAAAACCTGTTCCTGAACAGGATGTATAAAATCCAAGGATGGAATGATCATATTTGAGAAAGAGGAAATACTCCAGTGATGGGAAAAATATATAAAAAATCTTTTCCATGACAAGAGAGAGCAACCAATAATACACAAAGATGAGGATGAACCAGAAATTTTAAAGTCCGAGTTAAAAGCTGCAATGGCCAAACTGAATATAAACAAAGTAGCTGGACCAGATGGCATTATAATAGAGCTGTTAATAGAGCTGTTAATAGCCCTGGAAGAATTTGGCATATAGATAATTACAGAAATAACAGATGAAATTTATAATAGTAATGTAATATAATGTATTATATATAATGTAATAATATATAATGTATTATATATAATGTAATGTAATTATAATGTAATACTGGATGACCTAAGCAAGTCAATTTTTATAGCACTGCCTAGGAAGCCAGCTGTAGGCGAGTGCAAACTCCACCTAACAATCAGTTTGATGAGCCACATTACAAAACTGATCGTCCTAATCCTGATGAATAGAGTGAGAAGTAGGAACAGGCCAGAGATAGGATGAGAACAGTGCATGTTTGTTAAAGACACTGGAACAAGGAACAACATATTTATGATTTGGATGCTATTCAAAAGAGCAATACAAATGAGAAAAAAAGTGTACTTATGTTTTATCAATTATGCAAAAGTGTTCCACAAAGTATGCCACAAAGAACTGATAGACATGCTCAGCAACTTAACATATTTGGGAAAAACATAAGAGTAATCAAGAATCACTACTGGCAGCAAACTGCCTGCATACAGACAGGTAACGAATTCAGCAGATCTACAAAGATAAAAAGGGGTGTAAGACAAGGATGTGTCTTTTCACTGGATCTTTTCAACTTGTACAGCGAGACTATTCTGAGGACCTTAGATGTTATGCCAGGATTTGTCATCGGAGGCCACAATTTGAACAACATAAGGTATGCAAATGATACAGTACTGATAACAGAAATGGAAAGGAAACTACTAGACCTTCTACAGAAGGTAGCTAAAGAGAGTGACAAAAAAGGACTACAAATGAACTGCAATAAAACCAAATGCATGGTCATCAGCAAAAAGAGCAGCCCAAAATGCCAAGTAGAGGTGGCGGGTGCTAAAACCAAGCAGTTGCAAAAATTTAAATACATGGGAATTGTTCTAACAGAAGATGGAAAGTGCAACACAGAGATCCAAAGGCGAATTGGCATGGTGAAAGCTGGATTTCAGAAGCTGAGTAGAGTATTAAGAGACAGGAAAATTTCACTAGAAATAAAAAGGAGAGTACTGGATTGCTATGTGATGTCAGTTCTTCAATATGGCAGTGAATGCTGGACAATATCATCAGAGATGAAGGAAAAACTTGAAGCAACTGAAATGTGGTTCTACAGAAGGACACTGCGGATATCATGTGAGCAATGATGAGATTTTGGAAAGGATGGAAAAGAACAGTAAATTAATACTGAGTATCAAGAAAAGACCACTAAAGTTCTTGGGACATGTATTGAGGAAGGAGGGCTTGGAGAAATTGATACTAACAGGCCAGATAGAGGGAAGGAGAGACAGGGTAAAATCGTGTGTAATGTACTTGACTGGTCTGAGCAGGTGAATGGCAAAACAGGGGTTGCGTGGTGTAACAGGAGAAAACGTGCTAAGAGCCACCAGGGATAGGGAGACGTGTAAGGCCATGATTGCCTACATCCTGAAAAGACAAGACACATAGAAGAAGAAGATGATGATTTATCCATTGCACTGTGTGTGTGTATATATATATATATATATATATATATATAAATATGCACACAAATTCACAATGAATGATCCATGTGTGTGTGTGTGTGTATATATATATATATATATATATATATATACATACCTACACACACACACACACACACACACACACACACACACACATGGCTCATCTATTGTGAATTTTCATCCAAGCTGTTAGAACATTTCACCTTTCTTGGGAAATCTTCTAGAATCACAATGTGAGATACTTAATAATATGACAAATGACAAAAACAAAGAAACTGAACGACATCATTCAGGCTGCTTGTCCAGACATGTTTGAAAAAAATTTTAAATTTCAACGTTCCCTCAACTCTGGAATTTCTTCAAGGTACATAATTGTAACTGGTGTTAGCTTTTTTTTTTTTATACCTCCTTTTTCTTCCTTCTTTACCACACAAATAACCATCAATAAAATTACTACTTTAGTTTTCTAAGGGATAAAAACACAGAATTTCTTTTTCTTATTCATTTACCATAACTTTGTTTGTATATATAAAAATTTATATTCTTTGCTAATACACACACACACACACAGTAGAGTCATACAATAGTCACTGCAATCAGAATTATTTTTTCATATCTAAACTTATTTATAAATGGAACTTTGTCAGTGTGTGTGCCTGTGTCTGTTACCTATAAACTCCGAAATGGCTGAACCTATTTTCTTGAAAATTTACACAGTTGTACTATAAGCATCTGCGAGTGTTCTTAGCTAGGTTTTGTGTTGAGGTACAAACGATTTCAAGTTTTGACCTGATATCCATTACTTCACTATGCGCATCCTAAATTGGTTAAATAACAAAGCAGAAAAAGTTCTTGAATCAGGGTGTTAGACAGTCAAAGAGAAAATTAATATTGATTTCAGAACTGTGAAAGAGGCAGTAGGAAACTTAGGTGGCAGATTGTCTAGACTACTACTGAAATACAATAAATATCGAAAATCAATAATAAAAAAAAATCGGGTTATAGAAGGAGTGGTTTGATTTTAATCAAATTTGATACACTCAGACAAAGACATAAAAAACGATATTCAGAAGTTTCAAGGTTGCAGTTCTTAAAATAGTTCAGAAAATCGATAATATATATATATATATATATACATAAAAGGCAAGATGTTTGTGTGTGCGTCTGTTTATCTGTCTGTATGTCCTTTATACAAATCTACAATTTTTATCCGATTCTCACCAAACTTCACACAAATATTCTTTAGGCTGAGTCTGAGCTCCAGAACCATGGATTAGTTTTAAAGCTTTCATCACACCTGAGCAATGCCGGGCTATACTTCTAGTTAAATATATGTGAATTTATTGTAAATTGATCACACTATCTAAGCCAAAACAAACAAAAGAACTGGACAGGTAGTACACTGTGGGAGTCAGTAGAAATGAGGTGAGCAATAACATAATAAAAACAATATGAGATATCCCTAGTCATTGGGAGTGGAGTGTGAACATCTTCCCTCATAGATTAAATAAATGGTTCTGTTTGAAATTCCCTGAAAATAAACACCTGAACAAGGCAAGAGGGCACAATGTCCAAAAACATGTTAGCAACAGAGATAAGGACAATAGTTTGAATTTCAATAATGTAAATGGAGTATACAACTATGACTCAACTTGTAGTCTAATTAGGTTGTAGAATTTTTTAGTTTTAGTGTAGTAAAAAAAAAAATATGATGATGGGGTTAGGGTGTCAAAAAGTGCAGTGCTACGCCCAGCAGGCCAGTTGTGTTTCTTTTTTCTTCCTTGCCCAAAGGAAACATTTTGTGTCTTCCTTTCTCTTACTCTTGGCAGTTGTGAAACAGACAACAACTAAACCACTCCTACTTCCTCTTTGTCAGTCTGTATGTTCTAACGCAGTTCACCAGAGGAAAACGACCTGTCACAGTACCCAGCTTTTTATGCCATTTGAAAGGTAGATTGACGCATTCTGAACTTTACTCGTTAAGCAGATAAAATTCTGCTCTTCTCTCAGATGTGTCATCGGAATCTTCCTTGAACGCGATAAGACTGTGGCATGGACACAGATCCTTAACATGGTGGGGTATTCCATCCACCAGAAATAACTGCAGGCTGATCATTTTTGTCACCTGATTCCTGTTGAACTGGGTGGTGCATAGACTCATTGGCACCTTGATGCACACACGATCTCTGACCTTGTCAGAGCCTTGCCCGGGAGCTAACAAAATCATCGGGGCATCAACCCCTTTCACTCTCAGTTCATATTGGTGGATGCTGTTGGTGGGCACAGTCTGAGGTGAGGTATTGTCTTTGGCGTGACATTATACCAGTAGATGTTTTCCTGGACGGAACAGCGCATCCTGGCCGCGATTCGTTTACTGTTTGGTGGCATCGCTCTGCTATCCCATTCCCAGCTGGGGCATATGCACAATGGAACTGCAAGTTGACTCCCCACTCATGTGCAAAAGCTCTGAATTCCCTGCTACAGAAGGCTGGGTCATGGTCATGGTCATCGTCCATGAGGAGCTCGTGGGGTGGGCCCCACACGAAGAACACTGCTTTCAGCTGGCAAATCACGAATGCCAAGTCCTGTCTTGCCAAATGCTTTCAGATTGAAAAATGTGATGAGCATCAACATTTGCAAGGACCTTTATATTTTTAGGGTTACCTGGAGGCAGAGTGAAGTAACTGATAGTGGCTTGGATTGAGGATTCAGAGAGCTGAGTTTGAGTTTCAGTTGGATTCATTACATTTGTTTACATGCTAATACCCTTGGTAAAGGTATGATTCTAACTCTTCTCCCTCAAACTATGGATAAAATAGCAGAACAAACTGGGTTCTATAACCTTGGAGGGCAATCAGTCAAAGAGAAAAACTAATTCTAATTCAGTGCCTCTCTCACACTTCCCGCCTGTGGAACTCACTCCTTTATTCTTGCTTTCCTGACGGCTACGACCTCCAGAAATTTAAAAGCAAAGTTAATACTCACCTACTAACCACTGGACTCTAGCTCTCTCTCCCCTCCCCTGTATAATCTTCACTTTCTCTCCGCCATGTCATTGCACCTGCTTTCTCAGCTTTCTATTGTTCCTTTCTAACTAGCTTGTACTCCTCACTCTTTTCTAATTAATCTTTCTACATTTATGTAACCCCCTGCACATCAGTGGCGTTTCTGCCTTGCTCGGGGTGAAATGATTAAAAAAAAAAAAAAAAAAAAGAGAGTTGGGCTCTGTCAAGCTGTCGTACCCAAAGAAATACCGCTTCTACTGCAGTACATGTGATGCCCCTGCTACTAATGAGTGATGGGATATCTGGATCTGGGAGTGGGAGTGTGTGTGTGTGCGTATAGATTATATTTGGCTTCATGTAACATTTTAAGACTTGAATGCTTTCGTGTATTAGTCATCGCACTTATATCCTTCTTTGTCAGACAATCCACTTGAATATTTCAACTCACTGTTTTTTCTCATATAGTCATTTCCTCATTTTTCTCTGGAATGTGACGTTATACAATATTGCGATTATTGTTGGAATATACTACTCTTCATTAATTGTCACTCGCAAGATTTGATCCTTAAACCATCCATTTGCATGTGAGCTCACCTTAAATATTTCTTAGTTTTCTATATGTTCTTGTAAGCGAAGTCAGAATCATTTGCATGGCAAATAAAAATCTGCTATAAACAAAGCATTATCATATGCAGCCGTAACTTCTACTCCAACAGTTTCTTTCCTCGCACTTCCCGACTGTGGAATTCTCTTCCAAACAATTGCTTCCCCGATGGCTACAATCTCCAGGAGTTTAAATGTAAGGTCAATAGACACCTCCTAACACACTAACCTGCTCCCATTCTATCAAGCACTCTTCCCATCTGCCCGACCCTCATCCTCGCTATCCTTACTCATCTGTCACCTTTCTCCTGACATTCCCTATGTCTATCCACTCCTTCTCTTTACCTTCCCCTATGTAGCCCCATGTGCAATAGTGGCAGTGGAATGCCTTGCTTGGGGTGAGATGATTAAAAAAAAAAAAAAAATAGGCACTAAACTTGCCTCCTAAGTGTACTACTACAACTTCCACTTTCTTGCACCCAAATCTGAGAGCATCATTTAGTTGATAAAAGTCTGCTAAGTGTCAGAGAGAGTTGGTATTTATTTTAATGGAACTTCAAAAATAAAATAGTGTCAGTCTACGATGTTTTTCTTAGCCCTAACGACAGAAAATATCCTTAGCAGATGATCTTTTAACGACTTCACTTATTATGCATAGCTGGTTTCTCTGACAGTTGCATCTCTTTCTGTGGTTTCTCTTGCCATCACTTATGGTCATCTAACACAGAACTGTCAGCTTATATACTTTTGACCAGGCTCAAAGACCCTGGCATGAACCTTGGTTTCAGCTAATATCAAATGTCTTTTTGTACCTTTTTTCTTTGGCCAAAATTATTTTATTTTCCAGCATTTCTTTCCTTTCCATAAACAAAGTTATAACTTTATATATTAATACAGTAGTATCTATGTGCGTCATTTTCTAGAAAGAGTATAAATGAATGCACAGACATGAAAGATTAAACATAGGAATTCCAGATGACCTACACAAACACACATGCCAAAGAAAACCTGAAACAGGAAATTTAAAACAAAAAGAGAATCGCTGTAAAATATATATATCATTTTTTACAAAAAAAAAAGAGTATTATTTTACTTATACCATTTTTCTGCTTTAAATAATAATTTTAAGCCTTTGCTGTCTTCATCTTGATTCTCCTTCAACTAAGAAAAATACTTTCTTGCTGTGAACAACATGATTGACTGGGCAGAAGATTATCCCGCAGTAGGTTGCCATTGCTTTCTGCAGTAGAGTGGTTGCCAGCCAAGGCTATAGAACCCAATCTGTCCTGTTATTTAACCCATAACTGGAAGGAATAAATGCACATCATAAATGTAAGAAGGCTTATAATTGTAATTATTAGTTTTCCCCTGTGAAAATTTCCCAGTTTTCCTATTTTAATTTTCTGATGAATCTTAATTCTTCAGTTAATGATTGAATAAATGCATAGCAAATTTTATGACAATAAAATATCCATAGAAATTTTACTGTTGTATCATGTGCATTGTGGTGCAGTGGATATCGTCTCGGAACGAGATGTCGGGGAGCTGAGTTCAAATTCCAGTTGAATTCATTGCATTTCACTTACGCGCAAATACCCCTGGGAAAGGTATTAATCCATTTCTTCCTTCCAGTTATGGGTAAAATAACAGGACAGATTGGGTTCTTTAGCCTTGGTCGGCATCCAGTCTACCGCAGAAAGCAATGGCAACCTACTGCGGGATAATCTTCTGCCCAGTCAGTCATGTCTCTTTCGAGACATGATCGCCCAAGCATGTATCACGCATGGCACTTAACTAACTGACATTTATGATATTAGTAAGAGAGAAACAGCAAGATGTGGAAACAACAAAATGAGTATTATTTATTACTAGTAGTATAGCCCGGCATTGCTCAGGTGTAATAAAAGCTTTAAAACTAATCCATAGTCCTGGAGCTCAGACTCAGCCTAAAGAATATTTGTGTGAAGTTTGGTGGGAATCGGATAAAAATTGTAGATTTGTATAAAGGACATACAGACAGATAAACAGACACACACTCAAATATCTTGCCTTTTATATATATATATTATCAATTTTCTGAACTATTGTAAGAACTGCAACCTTGAAACTTCTTAATATCATTTCTTATGTCTTTGTCTATGAATGATTAAATTCAGACCACTCCTTCTATAACCCGATTTTTTTGATTATCGATATTTATCGGGGGAACCTCGACACAAAACCTAGCTAAGAATACTCACAGATGCTTATAGTACAACTGTGTAAATTTTCAAGAAATTTGGTTCAGCCATTTTGGAGTCTATAGGTAACGGATACACACACACTCAGACATACACACACTGACAAAGTTCCATTTATAAATAAGTTTAGATCTGGCTGTTATTTGATGTTAGAAACATGAGAGAAAGTCAAATGTAGATTAAATATGGATCAAAATCTGACGGAACAACAAGATAAAAATAAAGTGTATACAGTCTTTCTCATCAGATTTTTATAGATGTGTGCAAGGAGCATCTAGATAATTTAGTTGGAAAACACAACTAATGTCCTGAATTTTTGTTGAATGCTAAAAGAATAATGTTACTATTATAGACTGAAAATGGAAAAGCAACCAAAATTTTCACGGATACACATGTTGACAGCCTGTTTGTCTTGACTATTTGTCTAGTAGTGAGATTCTCATGTGTATGTGTGTAAAGAACAGTAGGGTCAATTCTCATTGGTTGAGAAAGAGTGTATTAAAGCTAATTATAATTGCTATAATTATTTTGTTATAATTATTTTGACACTATAATCAATTTTTATAGACATGACACAGTGACAGTATAATTAATTTTTAATTTCTTTATTTCTTTCTTTGTGGACACGTAAGCCAAAGGTATAACCACATGAAGAATTTTATTTCAGTTAAGAAAATATTTAGAATTTTGTTTCAGTTAAGAAATATTTAACAAACTCCTTTCTTTATCCATTAGGGTTGCAAAAAAGGTATTTAAAAAAAATCATATCATCCCATGCAAAGCAGTAAAGCCACTAAGATGCTCGAGGTTACTGAGTGTGAATGATGAAAAAAAAGAGTAATATTTTCAAGAAGCAAGAACAAAAGAGTAATCAATAAGATGATGGATAACAACTGACATTGCATTAAAACTTTCAAGATGAAAGATGGCTGAAAAGCATAAAGCCAGAAAATAATTCTAGAAGAGAGAAATGTCAGAAAAGATGTTAGCATGGAATTTACCAGTTACAGTTTTTGTACATGCACTATTGAGTATTCCCATCAAAGTGACTCTTTAATTAACATAACAACTGAGGCTCAGAATTTAACATGTTAACTTTTTTTTATTATCTTTACAATGGTAATAATGGTCTTTTGCTGGGTACTTTTGTAGATAACGCAATATATCTTTGTCTATTGGTAAGATTAGAGACACTTCATTGAAATCTGGATTGCACATATTTATTGCTTTTATTTATGGCTATCAGTCAGTTAAGTGCCATACGTGATACACGCTTGGGCGACCATGTCTCGAAAGAGACATGACTGACTGGGCAGAAGATTATCCTGCAGTAGGTTGCCATTGCTTTCTGCAGTAGACTGGTTGCCGACCAACGCTATAGAACCCAATCTGTCCTGCTATTTAACCCATAACTGGAAGGAATAGACGGATTAATACCTTTCCCAAGGGTATTTGCACGTAAGTGAATACAATGGATTCAACTGGAATTTGAACTCGGCTCCCCAGCTTTTCGTTCCGAGCCGATATCTACTGTACCACAATGCACATCCTAATTATGGCTATCATGTGTTCATATAAAATATCAACTCAATATTCATTATATATGTTTATTGCTCATCCAATATAAGGTCCAAGAGCAGATTACTGAAGGAAATTGTTGTAAGTGCATAGTATGAGAATATGGAAAATAGATAATGGTTGACTTCAGACTTGAAGAATTTAACATAGTAGTGAAACTAAAATCGTACTTCATCCTTACTAATGGAATATGAATGGAATGAGGACAAGTCAATACTGGATGGCCTGAAAATTGCTTTCAAACCTGAAACAGACTTCAGTGCCCATTTTTATATCTGTAGTGGCTGAGATAAGATAAGTCTCTCTCAATTACTCTTACCTGCACAGGTGATGACAATTAAATGCTGTTAATCCATTGACAAAGACCAAAATGTGAATGAAAAATGACAGCAGTGGCTGGAGTAAGGCATCAACCAAATGGTGGGAGAGTAAGATAAAAAAGGGGATAGTGAGAAAAAGAAAAAGAAAATTAAAGGGGAAGAGAAACAGAGTGAAATAAAGAATGAAGGTAGGGAGGAAAAAATGATGAAAATGAGGGGAAAGAAAAAATGTTGACAAGTTAAAAAAGATATCATGGCTGGGATTCCAGTTTTTGGCACTGACCCTTGGGAAGTGTGGCATGAGCAAAAAATAAATAAATACACTTCTGAATGGCTCGGTTAAGAAACAGACAATGAAACATAAAAGAACATGAAGTAAAAAAAAAAAATGGAAAATTGTCATGGAAGAAGCAATTCAAAAGAGAACTGTTTCTGCAGTTGTCATAGCAACTTCTCACAGGCCAGCTATCAGGAAATGAATTAAAACAAAAAACAAAAAAAAACAAAAAAGAAGAAAGCGGGCTAAGGAACAAAAAACCTCAAAGTTCAATAAAAATAAATATGAAAAAAAAACAAGGCCAGAAAAATGAGGTGAAAGAAATAAAAATTTTAAAACATGAAGATGAAGAAAAAGAACAACAAAATGAAAGAAAGAAAAAGGAAAGGAAAAATGAAGAAGCACAACTTGCTAACTGAAAAGTAAAAAGAGATAAACATGAAAATAAATGAAAGAAAATGAGAGGAAAAAATGAAGGGGAAAAAAGTAGTAAGAAAGGACAAAGAAAATTGGAAGAAAAAGAAACAGAAAAAATAATGACAGAAAAAAAAAATCAAGTAAAATATACAGACAATTTGAAAGAGAGCAACAAGTTGAAAAGTTAAAAAAAAACTGTCAACTGCAGCTCATCTTAAGCTAAATAAACATATCATATAAGTAATAAAAAAAAAAAGAACTAGAAAAAAAATTATAAACAAAAATAAAAGTCCAAAAATATTCATGGAGGCACAAACAAACATGGAGGCAAAATTGAAGACAGCATGTTGTAAAGCCCTGATATTTGAAAAGGTAAGAAGAACCAAAAATGACAAAAGACATCTTGACAAGTTTTGTTTGGCTGACTTTGGTGAAGCCATATTTTGTTTTTTTGCATAAGAGCTTTATTTATTTATTAACTTGTTTGTTTGTTTGTTTTCCTCAAAACCTAGAGGTTGGGTGGGAAAGAGATGGCTACCCTGCCATCCTTAATTCTGTTTAGTCTTGTCATCTGTCAAGAGAAACAGAAAAAGAGAAAAGCGACAAGCCAAATGAAGACATATATACCTGTCCAACACACATGCCTTAGGTATATTTAGGCAACAATTTTTAAATTATACATGTTTGATTAACAATCAACAAAAATTTCTCATTAAGGCATTTTTGTTAATTTTCTTTCTCTATTTTCTACCATTTTCCTGATTAACAGTAAACATCTGAACACAAATTGTTCTAAGTTTGAGTTCAATAAGTTTGATTTCAATAAGATATTATCGTATCAAAGAGGTTTTGTATTTTTTGCACTAGTCAGTTTCATATTTTTCATACGTCACAACTACCAAGAAGTTGTTCTAAAATATATATAAAAAATAAACTAAAATCCTGAACAGAATTTTTTGCATCATTTTTTTCTATTTAAATTATAATTTTCTTATTAGTTGGGTATCTGCGCATTGTGGTACAGTGGTTATCAACTTGGAACGACAAATCGGGGAGCCGAGTTTTGAATTCCAGTTAAATTCCTTGCATTCACTTACACACAAATACCTTTGGGAAAGATATTAATTCATCTCTTTCCTCCAGTTATGGGTTAAATAATAGGACAAATTGGGTTCTATAGCCTTGGCTAGCAACCAATCTACCGCAGAAAGCAATGGCAACCTACTGCAGGATAATCTTCTGCCCAGTCAGTCATGTCTCTTTTTAGACATGATCACCCAAGGCATGTATCATGTATGGCAATTAACTGACTAACTGATTATGCTATCAAAGAAAGACATAAAAATCAGCAGCACCAGAATCATACCCTAAAGGAACCAACCACTGGATCATGATGAACAGTGCATGAACAAGATTTCCACTTGGGAACACCACATATATGGGATAAATGCAGCCAAGACACTGGAAACACAATCAAGGATGAAAACACTTTAAATAACGCTGGGTAACACCAACAGAAATACTTGGTAACATAGAGCAATCTTGTTATACAGTCAATATGCCAGACTCCCTCTTCCCAGAAAATACTTGGTAACATAGAGCAATCTTGTTATACAGTCAACATGCCAGACTCCCTCTTCCCAGAAAATACTTGGTAACATAGAGCAATCTTGTTATACAGTCAACATGCCAGACTCCCTCTTCCCAGAAAATACTTGGTAACATAGAGCAATCTTGTTATACAGTCAACATGCCAGACTCCCTCTTCCCAGAAAATACTTGGTAACATAGAGCAATCTTGTTATACAGTCAACATGCCAGACTCCCTCTTCCCAGAAAATACTTGTTAACATAGAGCAATCTTGTTATACAGTCAACATGCCAGACTCCCTCTTCCCAGAAAATGTGCCTACTTTTATGGAGCCTAATCCTTTAGCAGTAGAATAACAAAAGAATCATTTTCATAGCAAACACAACTCAGCTCACTGTCTTGAATATATCCTGGGGAAAACTTTCTTTCTTTCTTTCTTTCTTCATAACCAAATGTTCTGGGGTTTGTAAAAGCTCTGTTCTAGTATGGCACACTAAACATCATCTCTTTTACCAACAGGAATGGGTACGATTATCAGTAGCAATTGGTTGCTTCATGTGCATTATATTCCCACTACAGTTTGGAAAAATTAAAATAATTTTTTTGTTTGTTGTAGCTTACCAATTTTTAACAAAATTGTGAATATCACAATCCAAACTAAAAAAAAACTGTCCAAATATTTTTTCTGCTGTTCTTACAGTATTTCAAACTTTCACAGTTATTATCAAAAAAATAGGTGTTGTCATTGTGGTAGACAAGATTTTGTTGGCTACATCCTTTCATTGTATTACTGTAACTACTATGAAAATGGTCAAAAATATAGATTGACTGATATATTCATTCTTTTTCTGTCTTATTAACGTTTTTTAGGTTAAAGACAAAAAATATTTTTAGATTGTAAAGATACTTTTTTTGGTGATAATAGTAATTTAGTCATAACCAATAGCTTGAATGAAGTGGTGGATTTATACCTTTCCAAAGAGTATTTGCACATAAGTGAATATAACAACCCTAACTGGAATTGGAACACAGCTAATTAACAATTCAGAGCCATTATTCATTACATCATCTGAACAATCAAACTTAGAGTGCACATCTAGATAGTGACCAGGTTTAACTTTGATAATCATATCAGAACTAGTGTTAATCTGATATGATTATAAGCCCCAAAATATAGAAAAGATAGACTAAAAACCCTAACAAAAATCTTTGCTTGGTTTTATCCAATTTATATGTATATGCAGGTAAGTTTGGCTAAATTCAAGTGACAAAATCAATATCCATAATATATATGTTTCTTAATAAACGATACCCTTTCTTTATCTTTTTTACTTCTTCTTTCTGGTCAGTTCTATTTCAGTGGCGTGACTTTCTCACCGAATGCATCTTAAGTCATGATTGAGTTATCGCGAGAAAATAATCCAGGTCGTGGCTCATCCGATAAAAAGAAAGTTCTTGTCACAATATTTCAAAGCTTCAGTGTTTGTGGCAATAACAGGGAAGATTGTATGGCTCGTACTCACTACGCTTACCAAGGGTCTTTCAAAAGTACCTTACAGAAATGTCTAACAACACAGAAATCAAAATAAGGATTAGTAAAGCAGAATAAGTTTTCTTCTTCTTCTTTATCATCTTCTTTATGGAAATATAAACATTAACGACTGCATCGTTTGGAATAGTTCAAGTACAAGAGGTCCGATTATTCATGTAAAAATATATAAGCAAAAATATTAGTTATATAGTTTAAGATATGCTATATATATGGGTTAAAGAGTTTAATATCAGGGACAACATGTATGTAAATATAAAAGTGGATATCAAAGTCAACACCCAGTGGAAACAGTTTGTTTCATGCTAAATTCAATCATTAGGCTATGTGCCTTGCCTGATTATATATACAGGTCAGTGATGCAGTGTGGGTAGTATATTTTATTCTAACAGTTATCTACATGGGGATAACAGTTGTGTTTTGAATTATTCTAGTGACTATTGAGTGGAAATAATTGTGGATCCAAAAGCATTTGTGGCAATATATATATATATATATATATATATATATATATATATAAAGACTAAAACCAATAGTTGTTTCCAGTTAAAGTGAAACCGTAGACTGAAAGAAAAATGAATGGATGTAAGTCAAATTTTGTTTTCCTGGTATCGATATCAAATAAGTTGTTTTCATCATAAACTGAATTTTGAAGGCTAAATACATCCTCTGAGTAAATGGTATTATGGCTGAGACTAAGAACTACAATTATACTTACTTAGAGCCAAAGCTGAAGCAAAAACTAAAATAAAAGGCTGAAAAAAATACAGACATACAGGCAGACACACACACAAACATCTTGCCTTTTATCACCCAGTTCACACTCCACCCGTGTCTATTGAACAGGTGAAGAGGCTCATCCCTTGTTCCCTGTTTAGGATGTGGTTTCCTACTTTCTCTTTTCCAATCTTCTTACTCTTATGTAGCCCCCAGCGCATCAGTGGCGTTACCGCCTTGCTTGGGGTGATATGATTAAAAAAAAAAAAAATATATATATATATAATCAATTTTCTGCACTATTGTAAGAACTGCAACCTTGAAACTTTTGAATATCATCTCTTATATCTTTGTCTACGAGTGTATCAAATTTGATTAAAATCAGACCACTCCTTCTATAACCCAATTTTATCGATTATCAATTTTCAATATTTATCGGGGGTACCTCAACACAAAACCTAGCTAAGAACACTGACAGACACTTATAGTACAACTGTGTAAATTTTCAAGAAAATTGGTTCAGCCGTTTTGGAGTCTATAGGTAATGGACACACACACACAAACACACAGAGAAAGTTCCATTTATAAATAAGTTTTAATTTAAATATATATGCATACATGGATGTTTTGTCTTACTCTAAACTGCAGATGAGCAGTCAAAATCACACTGAATCAGATCATGGTTTCTCCCCATCTAGGGGAGAAGTCTCTTACATGTGCAGGCTGATAGGTGTAATTTACATTGTTTAAAGAAACCCAATTTCTACTTGAGCATTGGAATCTACAAAACAGCATTTAGAGTGCGTATGTCATAATGATAATGATCATAATTATTATGCCTACTGCCATTACTATGTTTCTTCACTCCATCTTGTTCTTTTCCCAAACCAGTTAAAAGAAGACTAAGCAATTAAATTACTTTTTTTTTGTTCTCAGTTATTGCTAAAAATACCTACATTTTGACTTCTTCAGTTCACAATAATTATTTTGATTTATTACTTATGACTGTTGCAATTTCCACTGCGGCAACATTTATTATTGCCCTTATGTTGTTTCACAGGGGTTGGTTCAATAATTTTGAGGAATTAGCCAGAATACACAATACCTTATATAAACAATGATCTTACTTTTTGCTTTTCTGTTGTTCCTTGCTTTCTCGTTCTTCTGCTTATTTCCGGTGCAGATATTTTCTTTGCAAACAATACATGGAGTCACCAAAAGAAGTAATTAATTACGGATTCTTTGTATTTTTATGTCTTCCATTTCATGCTGAAGCAATTATCAGTAATTAAGAACAGACCTGTTTTATAGAGAACCTTTTCATGGTTTTCTTCATTAATCCAATTCGGGGTTAGTGAGAGATGCTGCTTAAAAACAAGGCAGAACATAAGAACTGGGATATCAGCTAATAAGTCATAAAGACCAATAATTCACCTCAAAATTACGAACCCAACAAAAAAAAAAAAAAAAAAAAAAAAAATACAAGAAATAAAATTGAGTTCAGATAGATATGAGATTTTATCTAACTTACTGTGATTAAATCTTGAATGGCAGACGATTCCATTGCAGCTCATACATTTTTAGAGGGTTTCTTCTCTGTACTATGCAACCTCAAAATGTTAATCATGATGGCTATCTACAAATTTCTTTCCTTTGTAGTTATTATTAGATTTGTCTTTTTACTATTTCTTCTACATCTTGTTGTTCTGCCAACTATTTACACGAACTATTTTTGTTCGTTCTATTTAACGTAAGGCTTAAAAATTCTTCATTATGTGCCATTTAAACCAAATTTGCATGTCTCATAAGTGACACCATATGTCAGTTTCTCAGATCAACATGAACATCACAGAATTTATTAATTTTGATTTGAATGTACAGAAACTTATTTGAAAACTGGAAAATAGAATAAACAATTGAAAAGTTTTTATATACAGTAGCGAGCATAAAGATCAGAACAATGTTAAGAAAAAGTTTTAATGTGAAATAACTTTTTATTTTAAGGCTTCATCGAACATTTTATCAAGGAAAAATAAGGATATAAAGGTAAATTATATAATTCCACAATATAAAGCTTAAACTTATTTTGATAAAGTTATAAGAATAATTATGTAACATTCGAAAAAAACAGATTCAAAACATCAGAACGATTAACAAAATCATACTATTATAATAGATACATCATATCTAAATGAAAATAGCATTCATAATTCCTTAGTATTTAATGTGAAAAACTTACTTTCAATAACAGCTTAACATCTTTTGCTACATGAGCAATTAATGTCTTGCATTCATTAACAGATATTTTTTCCATTTTTCTTTCAAATTAGTTCTTCGACGTTCGTTGGATTCTTTTCCTTAGCTCTTTCATTTAGTAACTTCCAAACATTCTCAATAGGATTCATGTCTGGGCCTTGAGCAGGCGTCTCCATAACAGTAACATTCTTCTCAGAAAGAAATGTCTTAACAGACTTTGCTGTGTGACATGACGCTTTATCATGCATAAATACATCTGGTTGATTAATTGCTGTTCTCAAATTAGGTACATGTTTCTTCAATATCTCTTTGTATACAGTTGTGTTAATTTTACCATGTAGCCTAACAAGAGGTGCCATATCAGCAGCTAAAATCATGCCAAACACCATCACACTTCCTCCTCCAAATTTAATGCTACTTTTAGAGCACTGAGGCAAATATCGTTCCTTAGGACTGCGTCGAAGGAACCTTCTCCCGTCACAACCGAACAGGTTAAACTTTGACTCATCGCTGAAATGAACATAATCTTAATGTTCTTATGTTCATATGATGTGTTCAGTGGCAAATTTCAATTGGCTCATTTGATTCTTTTTAGAAATTTAAGGCTTTGTAGAGGCTACTCGACTGTTCAGATTTATTTCATTAAGTCTTCAAGAAATAGTGTGCCTTGATATTTTAATGCCAAGGTTAGAATTAGCTTTTTTTTTATTCTTTACCAATCCATCTGTGTAGTTTTCCTAAGCCTGCCAGGTGGTTTCTTGGCTTCACAAGTTTCCTCAAGTTTTCTTAAAATACTTTGAATAACACTTTTAGATTTCCTCATACTTTGACATATCCCCAATCAAGAGTTTATCTTCATTACATGACTTGACTATCAGTTTTCTAAGTTTCAATGACGTCACAAATTTTTTTTCGCCATGTTTACAATGTAAGAGCCAGTATAGAGCCGGTGTAATTTAATAAAAAACCCAATTTTATACTCTTGCCCCCTAAAAAAGTTTCAATAATGCAAAATAATTATTAAATTTCATGGATTTATTTAATTGTTCTGATGTTTTTGATCATCTATTTTTTAATGTTATATAATTATTCCTGTAACTTCATCAAAATAGGTTTATTGAACTTTATATTTTGGAATTACATAATTTACCTTTATATTCTTATTTTTCCTTGATAAAATATTCTATGAAGCTTTAAAATAAAAAGTTATTTTACATTTAAACTTTTTCTTAATATCGTTCTGATCTTTATGCTTGCTACTGCATATATATATATATATATATATATATATATACCATTTTAATTTATTACTTAAATGTTATTTTTAATGGATAACCATATCTGAGTAGATAATCTGTTTTGTTTATATATTAAAAAGTATATTTATTCCTTTCCAGCTACTGGCCTGAGTATTTGAAAACATCATGCAGTTCTGCTTAGCATTCATAATGAAAGCTCCAATACAAACATTTCTGAGCATTTTGGCGTCAATCAGAGGAAAGTGCAGAAGATTCATGAAGAGTTTGAGGAATCTAATGGTGATTACAGAACTAAGTCAGCATTAAAAATTCTCTCCGATTGTTCTATTTAAAAAAGAAAAGGGTCTCAGACTCATTATACAGAACTACATCAAGTTTATAAACTGAAGGCAAGAATTATGACAGCATCCATCAATTTAAATAAGGAGATCATCCAGAAAAGATGGAAGAGATTCCGAAGTTATCTCGAGGCTTGATTGAAAGGAATGGTAATTTTATTAAGTAAACTTACTCTTTAGAATTTCAATATAATTTTTATAATTTTGACAAATATAGCTTAATATGAGATGTCAGTGTTATTTTCACTTTTGCATAATTTATACAATTTATCCATTGCAAGCTATATATATATATATATAGCCTTTGAAAAAAACAGTAGCTACTCTATCATCCACGCATTGCTCATTCAGTAATGAATTAGAGCACTCTGGCCTCTGGCATATGATACATCATTTGCTAAAAGGCTGCCTCCTTCTACCAAGTGTCCATAGCTCAGAGTTAGAATTGCCGACTGACGTCAATTCAGTCGGGTTTCAATCCTGGGTTAAAAGCAATCGGATGCCTAACCGTACTGATGAGCTGTGATGCAGCAAACAGATATGTCTGCAGATATATATATATATATATATATATATATATATATATATTTGAATGTAACAAACTCAACTAGAATTGAAACTCTGGCTCTGATTTCTATTTTTAAGCTGTTGTCCATTGCACCACTCTCACATCCAAGCTTACAGTACCTGGTATTCACAAACAGTCACTCATTCAGTTACTGACCAGGCTCAATCTTGTTTGGCTATGGTGATCAGATGAGAACTTAAATAAATTTATGTTGAAAATATATTCCTTTTCTCTTTTTATTTATTTTTTTTCAATAGAATTTTTTTTCTATTAAAAACAGTTTATATAGTTTGATAGGAAGCTGTGGAAAGCTATGATCACCAATATTATGAAAGGACATAGAAAAAGATATTTTATTTTGAGACTACACTGATAGTTTCAGATCTTGTGAAACATTTTCTTACCAATTCTTTGAAACTCTTTGTTATCATTTATTGCAATCACTTATCATGACTGATTCGAAAATTGATATTGATTGCTGTCATCTTCCATCATCAAAACCCTCGTCTTCAGTTTTCTTCAAACCAACACAATTATTCTGCTTAAAACAGTGACAGCCAAGTCAGCTGAACTACAGAGATCATAAATTTTGGCACAAGGTCAAGTTAACAGAGCAGCAAGGAAAGAGCAAACTCTCTAGCAGTGGCTTAGAACATTGTTTCCCAAACTGTGGGTTGCAAGTGTAACATTAGTCAGTTGTAAAAAGTTATACTAGAATTATGCATTAGCTTCAATTAAACACTATCCGATGAGATAACTCAATACACAGTCTTTTATTGCCAGGTTGTTGTATCAAGTAGTATGTTGTTTGATGAGCTTAACAAATCAGGGTTAGTCATTTAATTTAATCATTTGTCATAAAAAGGAAATCATTTCCACCTTTAATCATTTGTCATGAAAAGGAAATCTATTTCCACCTTTTCATAGAAATAATGTTTTTATAATATATTATTTCATATGTTTCTGCCCATTAAATTTGAGTGGGTTGCCATAAGCTGTAGTCATGAATAATGAGTTGAGATTCTAAAAATTTGGGAACCCCTGGCTTAGAAGACTGACTTTTTTTTTTTTTTAAATTTTTTTTTTATTATTTCACTGCCACTATTGCGCTTGGGGCTACATAGGGGGAGGTAAATAGGAAGAGTGGTTAGATAAAGGCGAGTGATAGATAGTTGGGTGGGTGGGAAGAGTGTTTGAAAGAATGGAAGTTAGTTTGTTAGGAGGTGTCTATTGACCTTACATTTAAACTCCTGGAGATTGTAGCCATCGGGGAAGCAGTCATGTGGAAGAGAATTCCACAGTCGGGAAGTGCGAGAAAAGAAACTGTTGGAGTAGAAGTTGTGGTTGCATTTTATTGGTTTCACTGTAAAAGGGTGGGATCTTGTTGCTAATCTAGTATCTCATGCAAATTCGAACCTAGGGGGTACCAGTGATCTAAGTTCATCAGAGCAGAAGCCATGGAAGTATTTATAGAAGAAACACAGGGAAGCCACGTCACGCCGGTGAGAGAGAGACTGTTGGCGGTCTGCTAAGTCAGTATCGATCACATTACAGATCCTCCGCTGTACCTTGTCTAGAAGCCCAAGGAGAAATAGCAGGGGCACCCGACCAGATATGGCAACAGTATTCAATGCACGGGCGGATGGTAGATTTATAAATGTGCAGGATAGATTCAGACGAAAAAAACCTCCAGGCCCTGCACAGAGAACCAACTTTCATTGCAGCGGATTTAGCAATGGATTCAATATAGTCATTCCACTTGAGGTCCGCTGAGAGTGTGAGACCAAGGAGGCGTAGTGTTTTTCTCTCTGGGAGGCAAGCATGGTCCATTGACATGTGCTTCTTTCTAGTTATATACAGATCTGCTTGGTGGCTAAAATAGTTCGTATGTCACTTTAAACAAGTATAGTGAAAGCCAGGATTGGGAATGCTTGTTTCTGAGTTCAGTTCATGTAAGTTGAAAAGTTAATGCTGTATAACCTTCCAAACCTGAAATAGTCTGTAAATTTTCACAATTATTAGAGGTACACAAAAAAAAAATCTACCTGCTTATTGTATCCTGTTCAGATCTTTATTTCAGTCTTATTCTCAGTATCTATCTGATTTCGGTAAAAAAGCATGTCTTGGTCAGGCCAATAACTTTTAACATTCCCTCTGTCAACTTGCTTATATATATATATATATATATATATATATATATATATATATATCTACATTGGCCACACTACAAATTCGCTCTCACGGCGTCTGACGTTGCACTTAAATGAAAATTCAAATATATTCCGTCATTTAAAACAACACGGTTATCAATGCACACTTCTGAGAAAAACGCTCGTTGATAACATGTACATACTCAAACAAGAAAATAATAAACAGAAACTAAAAATCCTCGAAGCAATCTACATTAAACAATTTAAACCTGGTTTGAGTACAATCAATTTTGATATTTCCAATAACGTACTCAAATGCCTGTAAATCAGATCAGAGACCACAACGCCACTATTTTGTCACTGTCTTCAGCCATCCGCCACGGTAGGGATGGACTTATATTTTTAATTTAATTCTCAATATTGTTAATAGCTTAAATGTTCTATGTTTAATATTTACTCTTTGATTATGGCTTATGCGAGCCGAAAGCTTAGACCCGATAAAAAAATCAACAATTACTGTGATTTTTTGTTGTCTTTCAATGATATCAGCATCAAGTATATCAGACGGTATGACGGATCCTACACACAATTAATAGACAGAACTTGTCTATATTATTTAATGAAATCTGCATATATATATATATATATATATATATGTTCATGTATCTAATTTCATCCTTTCATATCTATTACTCTCTTTATATCAATCTTGTTTATACATATTCATTTCAAACGCTTTATATATATATCTACCCCAGTCATTTTGAGTAAGTCTCTTTCAGTTCTTTTATCTTTCACTCTCTAAGGCAATTTAAATTTATCTAGTTTATTTCAGTTTTTCCTGTCTCTCCATCGTGGTTCACATGTCACCAGCCATCTGTCTTGGTCTACCCATAACCAGCTGTCCATCTCAGTCCACTTGTTGCCAGCAGTTCATCTTGCTCTGCCCATCTTGGTCTGTTCATATACATCTGTCTCATTTTTTTTATAGCCATCTATCCACCTATTTCATTCATATCTGCTTTGGTATGCTCATATCTATATAAGACTATTGGTGGATATGCAAACAAGTGCTGAACAATAGCAAATCCTCTATCCCTTCTTTAATCAATGAATTTGAGGTCCTCACATCATCAGCAGACGAAGCTGAGTGCTTTGCTCACAGATTCTCATCCAACTCCACATTTCACTCATCTGGAGTACACTCACCCGACTTCCCTATTAGAACTGATGCTAAACTGTATGATATATACATTACCCTGACAGTAGTATCCCGTGTAATATCAAAACTTGACTGCCACAAAGCATGCAGTGGTGATGGAATCCCAGTGATTGTCCTAAGAAATGTTCCCCTGAACTCTCCTCTGTCTTCTCTAAACTCTATAACTACTGCCTCTCTGCTTCCTGTTTTTCTGCATGATGGAAGTCCTCTTCTGTCGTTCGTGTATTTAAGAACTCTGGTGAACACTCGGACCCATCCAACTATCACCCTATCAGCCTTCTTCCAATTTTTGGGAAGGTTTTTGAGGCCATTATTAATGCTGAAATAGTTCAGCATCTTACTGCCCAAAAACTCTTCTCCGACAGGCAGTATGGCTTCTGCTTTACCAGGTCCATGGCCGACATGCTAACGACCATTATAGAGTACATGCTCCAGGCCCTCGATGAGTCTGGCGAGGTTCATACTCTTGCTCTGGACATCTCTAAGGCTTTTGACAGGGTTTGGCACACTGGCTTTCTACCAGGCTTGCCTCCCAGAGAGTAAAACACTACGCCTCCTTGGTCTCACATTCTCAGCGGACCTCAAGTGGAATGACTATATCGAATCCATTGCTAAATCTGCTGCTATGAAAGTCGGTTCTCTGTGGAGGTTTTTTCCATCTGAATCTATCCTGCACATTTATAAATCTACCATCCGCCCGTGCATTGAATACTGTTGCCATATCTGGTCGGGTGCCCCTGCTATTCTCCTTGGGCTTCTAGACAAGGTACAGTGGAGGGTCTGTAATGTGATCGATACCGAGTTAGCAAACCGCCAGCAGTCTCTCTCTCACCGGCACGACGTGGCTTCCCTGTGTCTCTTCTATAAATACTTTCACGGCTTCTGCTCCGATGAACTTAGATCACTCGTGCCGCCTAGGTTCGAATTTGTACGAGATACTAGATTAGCAACTAGATCCCACCCTTTTACAGTGAAACCGATAAAATGCAACCACAACTTCTACTCCATAGTTTCTTTTCTTGCACTTCCCAACTGTGGAATTCTCTTCCACATGACTGCTTCCCCGATGGCTACAATCTCCAGGAGTTTAAATGTAAGGTCAATAGACACCTCCTAACAAACTAACTTCCATTCTTTCAAACACTCTTCCCACCCACCCAACTATCTATCACCCCCTCTTCTGACATTTCCTGTATCTAACCACTCGTCCTATTTACCTCCCCCTATGTAGCCCCAAGTGCAATAGTGGCGGTGGAATGCCTTGCTTGGGGTGAAATGATTAAAAAAAAAAAAATTACCAGACGACTGCATGATCTAATCCAATCTTTCCTAATTAACCGCATAATGAAGTTTGTCCTGAATGGGCATGCCTCCACACCCTACTGTACAAATACTGGTGTCCCTCAGGGCTCTATCCTAGGCCCGACGATCTTCCTTATTTACATAAACGACCTCCTAGATGAGATCAAGAGCCAGGTAGGCATCTATGCAGATGACACCACAATTTACTCGCACCTCAGAAATAATCCTGGCATGGCGGACAAACATAATCTCGCTGCTGATTTTGAAAGGGATCTACACTCTGTGATGAATTGGAGTAAGAAGTGACGTGTAAATTTCAATGTGTCCAAGACCAAGCTGCTGTCTGTCAATCATCACAAGCAACCTCTCTTGCCTCCCATAAGCACTGACCAAAAGAGTCTCCCCTAGAGCAATACTCTGCACCTCCTCGGCCTTACCCTCTCTTCTGATCTCAAGTGGAACCACTACATTGAGTCAATAGCTAAATCCACTGCTAGGAAGGTTGGGTCAATGTTTTGGGGCAGGATGTTTTTCCCACCTGAAACCATCCTGCATATATATAAATCAACCATTTGTCCATGCATGAAGTACTGCTGCCATATATGGTCTGGTGCCCCTGCTGTTCATCTCCGTGTTCTTGACAGGCTCCAAAGTAGAATCAGTAATGTGATAGGTCCCGACTTGGTGGCTAGACTACAGCCACTTTCCCACCAACGAGATGTGGCTTCCCTTTGTCTGTTCTATAAATACTTTCATGGCTTCTGCTCCAACAAACTTAAGTCACTGGTGCCACTGCAACAGGTGTTTACTTGTGCAACCAGACTGGCATCTGGGTCTCACCCATTCACAGTTAGATCAACCAAATGCAGACAATAGTTCTACTCCTTCAGTTTTTTTTCTTGCACTTCCCACTTGTGGAACTCGCTTCCTTATTCTTGCTTTCCTGACGGCTACAACCTCCACGAATTGAAATGCAAGGCCAATACTCATCTCTTAACTACTTGACCCTAGTTCTTTCCACACCGCCCTGTATATCCTTTCCTTTCTCTCCACCTTTGCAACTGTCATTACACCTGTATTCCCATCCTTCTCTTGCTCCTTTCTAACTGGTTCGTCCTTCTCCTCAATCTCCTAATCTTTTTCTCTTTGTAGCCCCCTGCACATCAGTGGTGTTACCACCTTGCTCAGGGTGATATGATTAAAAAAAAAATATCTATCAGTCTATCTTAAATCTTTTCTTTCTGGCTAGTGAGCTAGGTATCTAATCTTTTGACAGATCTATTTTATGTTTATTATGATTACGAGTTGCTTCTTAAAAGTAACAGTAACTAATGTCCAAAACATTAAAACAATTTAAAATCTTTCTCTTCCAAACAATTTCAAAAGTATTTATCACCCTGTGGAATAGTGCTATACAATCTTCCTACTCTTTAAAAGTACATTAATATACATATAAAATAGTTGATAGTTATATGATATAAATCACTATCAATTATAACACTTGTTTGTTTATCAACTTCAGTTTTTCGTCTGTCTATCTGATGCAAATTTAATTAGTCGAGCTACTTGGAGATTAATTTCAGGTGACTATTGTCATTCTTCGAATGAATTTGAAAACTTCTGTCAGAATTCTGGAGATTATCAAATTGTATGATTTCCTTTTATGAAATATACATCTTTTTTTTTTTCTTATAAAGATCAGAAGAAATTTAATTACTCGTGCTGTTTATAGAGAATTTAATAAACCACTCTTGATAATCGAATGCAAGCAAATTAAGGAGGAAGTAGATTTGAGTTTTAGATAAATAAAACAGTTGAACTGAACATAAAAATAGATGTGTTGCATTGTTATTAACTTAAAATATATCAATATCTTTCACAGGAGATAACGGAAAACAGTTTCTTGTCTTATTTTTTTTGCGAAGTGTCCTCTCTAACCTAGCTCAGCTGAAAATCAACAATCATTAAATATTTGGTGTGAAGCAAAATTAAAATATTATGATTGGAGAAGTAAACGGTTAATCATGTCACTAGAATATGGGATACAATTAAACGCTAACACATTCAGAATATGGAATTTTCTCATTTTTTTTTCTTAAATATTCACAAATACCTTATCTTTTTCCTCCAGCTATAAGTTTAATAGCAGGGTAGAGTGCAATCTCTAGCTGTGCTTGGTAACTAGTCTTAAAGAAAAGTAGAAATCTGAATAAAAGACTAAATTATTTGAGATCTCTAAGAAGTAAGCTCCACTGATGCAGCTTCTTCATAAAAACCGCTGTTTTGTGGAACAGATGCCTGGTTGGATATTTTCATGATCAATTTTAATCACTTCAAGACTAAAGTTTATCATTGTCTTTCCTACGTATATATTTTCTTTTAGAAATATCATATTTCTCTGGACACTGGACAACATCCATTGAGCTCTGTATACAGATATAACACTTAATATTTTATAGTAAGTAGATCTCGAATTATCCTTGCCATTCATGGACTTGACATCATTACCTATATATATATATATATGGGAGAGCATGAGATGTAAATTTTTATAAAAAAAGCATTTAATTAGATAAATTATATACCTGTGCCTTGTGGTGCAGTGGATATCAACTCAGAAAGAGAAATCGGGGAGCCTAGTTCAAATTCCTTGCATTCACTTATGTGCAAATACCCTTGGAAAATGTATTAATCCATCTCTTCCCTCCAGTTATGGGCTAAATAACAGGATGAATTGGATTCTATAGCCTTGGTTTGCAACCAGACTACTGCAGAAAGCAGTGGCAACCTACAGCATGATCATCTTCTCCCCAGTCAGTCATGTCTCTTTCGAGACATGATCGCCCAAGCATGTATCATGTATGGCATTTAACTGACTGATATACCTGCAGGCGTCTAAAAAAAAGCAAAAACAAAAATTAACTGAATGTTAAAAATTTTGATGTTCCAAGATTTTTGGCATTTCCTATTTATGCTTAAATCTATGCAACATATGCCTTTTTTACATATGCAAATATAATTACATTAACAAATATAATTACATTCACAAAAACAATAGTCTGATGAAGTCCTACAGGAGGAAATGCATCACAAAATGTTTTTCTACTTTGACATTAATTTGCCTAACCTTTCTCTCTCTCTCTCTATATATATATATATGGATAGGTAGGTAAATAGATAGATCTACATGGATGTAAATAAGTATCTAATTCATACCTAAAACAATAATAATAATATGTGTATGTATGTGTGTATATATATATATATATATATATATAACAGAAATTATAGAAGATTAACAAAACTGGTTATAAACAACTGACAATTTGAAATGATTTGTTTGAACATTATTTTTGATTGATACTCATATTGAAGTAGATATTCTGTTTATAATCAAACAGTATCATATATTTACTTCTACCAAATGACACACATTTTCGTAACAAATTTATCGTAAATAATCAGGCTGGTAGAAATAAATATATAATACTTTTTGATTATAAACAGCATATCTACTTAAATTTGAGTATCGATCAAAAATAATGTTTAAACAAATCATTTCATATATGGGTTTATAGAGTGGACATTTTGATCACATTGTATGGCTCAGTATTGTGAACCCATATAGATCCCTCATCAATCAGCTGGATTATGGATGTCTTTCACAAATGTGCAATCTTTTTGACAACAGGGTGCTCAGTGCTGATTTTCTCACAAAATGCAACATTGATGGAATCAAGGCCTTCCTGATGTAATCCCAACATCACTGAGCTGGCTATGCTGTAAGAATGAGTGATGTCCTAAGGTCTTCATGTATAGCCATCTTCACAGGAGATGAAGGAATGTTGGACTACCTTGTGGCATTCTTGCAGCTTTATCTTAAGGAGGTGACCAATTTCTCCTTTATATTTCTTACTACAGCTTCATGTGTACAATACACAGTCCTTAGTCATGTTCTCCTCTCTGGGAGGTCTTATTCAGAAGAGATATTGAACAAAGTTTTTTTTTTTTTAATCATATCACCCCAAGCATGGCGGTAGCACCACTGAAGCGCAGAGGGTTACATAAGAGTGGAAAGATTAGAAAAGAGAAAGTCGGAAACCTCATCCTAAACAGGAAACAAGGGATGAGCCTCTTCACCTGTTCAATAGACGTGGGTGGAGTGTGAACCGGGCGATAGTTTAGTCTATCTACTCCAATTGGAAAAAAATAAAAATAAAAAAATAAAAGAGTGAAAAGATTGGAAAAGAGAAAGCCGGAAACCTCATCCTAAACAGGAAACAAGGGATGAGCCTCTTCACCTGTTCAATTGACATGGGTGGAGTGTGAACTGGGCGATAGTTTAGTCTATCTACTCTAATTGGAAAAAAAATAAAAATAAAAAAATAAAAGAGTGAAAAGATTGGAAAAGAGAAAGCCGGAAACCTCATCCTAAACAGGAAACAAGGGATGAGCCTCTTCACCTGTTCAATTGACATGGGTGGAGTGTGAACCGGGCGATAGTTTAGTCTATCTACTCCAATTGGAAAAAAAAATAAAAATAAAAAAATAAAAGAGTGAAAAGATTGGAAAAGAGAAAGCCGGAAACCTCATCCTAAACAGGAAACAAGGGATGAGCCTCTTCACCTGTTCAATAGACGTGGGTGGAGTGTGAACTGGGCGATAGTTTAGTCTATCAACTCCAATTGTATTGAACAACTTTTGATGGTTGTCCTGATATTATGTGGACCACAGATCTTTGGTATTTTTTCTGATAATCTCTTCACATAGAATACACATTGAGGCTGTTTTCTGAGTGTTGTTATCCTCTTGCACCCTTTCATCCATATTTGTTAGAGCTGTTGTCATGTACTTATGGTAGTTGTTACATTGCATGGTACTGCTTATATTGATCATTTCTTGTCCATATATCTCTTGGTCACCATTTATGACTTTTGCTTAATGTTGTATGCAGCTGACACACCTTTTCTTTACACTGTATGTTGAATTATTGTCTGGCAAATGTTTGTTTGTGATATAAGAATGTCTTGAACCCATTCTCTGTTTGATCTATTAGTGCAGACAGGGATGCTAGTTTGTTGATCTTTTCTTTCTCCATTGTAAACTGTATTGATGTTCTTACTGATTTCACATGATTCAGTAGTTCATGGATCTCTTTCTGGTGTGGCCAGAGTATGAGGGTGCCATCTACATATCTCAGCCATAGCTTTAGTGATGTGAACTCTAATACTATCTCTTCAAAGTATTCAATGTACATGTGAACCATTGCTGGTGATCATGGTGAGTATATTAGCAAGCCTTTATCTTGCCAATTTATCCCAAAATACCAAAGATCTCTAGTCTATATAACATCAGATGACCATAAAAAGTAGTTCAATACTTTGCAGATACCACTTCCGAGTAAAATCTTTCACGGAGAAGAACATGATTTTAGTAAAATGGCATTCCTTTTTGCAATTGTAGCAATTTTTTCCTTAAGTCTGACACTTACTACTAGGTCATCTAGTGTTTCTGCAGAAAAAACATCTTTCTTTTAAAAAGGGATTCACTAGCAGCAATATGATATTTCTGAAAGAAAATATATACGTAGGAAAGACAATGATTAACTTTAGTCGTGAAGTGATTAAAATTGATCATGAAAATATCCAACCAGGCATCTGTTCCACAAAACAGTGGTTTTTATGAAGAAGCTGTATCAGTGGAGCTTACTTCTTAGAGATCTCAAATAATTTAGTCTTTTATTCAGATTTCTACTTTTCTTTAAGACTAGTTACCAAGCACAGCTAGAGATTGCACTCTACCCTGCTATTAAACTTATATCCAATGCTATCTAATGCCACTGTTGTAAGGAATATAAGGGCAAAACAGGCCATCCCCTTTAGATAAGGCTGTAAACACACTACAAGGCCATCACACAAGTGGAAATAAACAAAAAAAAAATCAGGCACAGCTGGTCACATATGACGGAAAAAAGATCATTGCTCCTTAGAGAAATGAAGTTGAACACCACTGGAAAATATGAAAACTTAAAGAATCAATGAATATGCTGAGCCACAAAAATCTAAGCCAGCCAAACAAAGAAAGAAAGAAACATAATATGGGAACTAGTTATATAGAGTACTAGAGAAAACCAATTATATATATCAAGATTATAATATGAGCTCTGGTATAGACATTAGGCTTGTAAGCGCCAAAAATTCATACAATGGATTCAGGGAAAATGGCCTAATGGAGAAAAGCACTGGTTGGATTTAGTGCCTTGGTCCAAAGAGTTTTGAGTTCAATACCTGACGACAGTAGACAGGAACAAAAAACTTACAGCAGAGTTAAATGAAGATAACTGACATATCTGGAAGTAACATGACTCATAGAATAAGAACAATATACCCCAGTGAATAAAATAAGTTTAGTTCAAAATTCTAATCATCTGAAGAAGGTCAGAGTGTACAACAGCTGAAATGTTGTGAATATGGCAACAAAGATAAAAAAAAATCTAAAATTACAACACCTGATCTCACGATTATCTTGAGTACACATATTTCTTGCACAACATTTCATGAATATTCAGCAGATGTAAATAGATAAATATAAAGATTAATAGAAAGCTAGAGCATCTTCTCAAATATGAGTAGCTGTTAAAAATAAAGTTTTCAACAAAGAAATTAAAAAATATGTTGGATTTAAACTATTTCTTATTTTATATATATATATATATATATATATATATATATATATAATAATAATAAAATTGACTCTGTACGTATTCAAATCTTAAAATGTTACACAAGTAATTTTTAAGAACCATGAATAACCGGCAGAATCTAACTCCGTTATTGCCCTCGGCTATAAAGCTTTGGACAACGAGGGGAAAAAAAAAGAAAACTGCGGAGCACCGACAATACATACAGCACTTCACAGCAAAGAAAAAAAAAACCCTCAAACGGAACAAACCACAAAGAAAGAAAAGTGCTCGATACTAAACTAACCAAAAAGGATTAACTAAGAGGCAGTTACGTAGAGCAAAAACACACGAGAAAAAATTGCAAGATCGCCAAGACCTACCGCGGTTTCGCACAACGGCTCGTCAGGCTGACGAGCCGTTGTGCGAAACCGCGTCTTGGCGATCTTGCGACTCGTGTATATATATATATATATATATATATATAGTATTGAGGCAGCAAATAATTTTCTAAACATATACTGTTAAATCTAAGAGACAATGAATGTATATTATGTTTAATCATGAGCCGTTCTAAATGTCATATTTGGCTTTAATTTCAGTTGAAAATAAAGACAAAAATTCTCCAACATTTGGATAATTTTTTATTAATTTGGTTCTAAGCTTTCAGCTCACATGAGCCATCTTCAGAGAGGTTATTAATGATTATTCAAATGCACATTACATTGCATCTGAAAACATGGTTCTGTTATCATTTTGCGCTATCACGCGGTGTGACGTCATAGAACTGCATTGCAAATTTGCGAACTGCGTTTGTTATTTTTGGTAACTATTGCCGCTGCCTAGTAGAGTTTTATGTCAACACAAAATAAAATCGTCGGTGATGGTGGATGTTATTGTGTTACCATCTTAATAACCTCTCTGAAGATGGCTCATGTGACCCAAAATCTTAGAATCAAATTAATAAAAAATTATCCAAATGTTGGAGAATTATTGTCTTTATTTTCAACTGAAATTAAAGCCAAAATACGACGTTTAAAACGGTTCATGATTAAACATAATAGACATTCATTGTCTCTTATATTTAACAGTATATATATATATATATATATATATATATATAAGAAATAGATTATATCCAAAACACACACACACACATAAGATAAAAGGAAAACACTTCTTTACCAATGTGTTTTGTCCCATGAAAACTTTATCAAAGTAAATATATTTATATTTACTCAGGGAAGTATAAGAAAAAATATTCATAATTTTTCAAATTTGAGGTTTGAGAACACCCTAAAATATTCTTAAAGCTATCAGTACAAGGAAACGTAAACAAGGGCAGATATTAAGTGGTGTGATTTATTGTCTAATAAGTAAAAGTGAATAAATGTTGAATTTTCATTTATTTATTCACTAGCAGTATAGCCTGGCATTGCTTGGGTGTAATGAAAACTTTAAAACGAATCCATGGTTCTGGAGCTCAGACTCTTTGGACGTTGGCATGAAAGACTAAAAAGCAATAGTTGTTTCCAGTTAAAGCGAAATCATAGACTGAAAGAAAAATGAATGGATGTAAGTCAAATTTTGATTTCCTGGTATTGATATCAAATAAGTTTTTTTCATCGTAAACTGAATTTTGAAGGCTAAATAAGTCCTCTGAGTAAATGATATCATGGCTGAGACTAAGAATTACAATTATACCTACTTAGAGCCAAACTTGAAGCAAAAACTAAAATAAAAGGGCTGAAAAAATACAGACATACAGGTAGATAAACAGAGACACACACAAACATCTTGCCTTTTATATATATATATTATAAATTTTCTGCACTATTGTAAGAACTGCAACCTTGAAACTTCTGAATATCATTTCTTATGTCTTTGTCTATGAGTGTATCAAATTTGATTAAAATCAGACCACTCCTTCTATAACCCAATTTTTTCGATTATCAATATTTATTGGGGGTAGCTCAACACAAAACCTAGCTAAGAACACTCGCATACTCTTATAGTACACCTGTGTAAATTTTCAAGAAAATCAGTTCAGCCATTTCAGTGTCTATGGGTAATGGACACACACACACACACACAAAGTTCCATTTATAAATAAGTTTAGATTTAGATGAAGATAGATGTTTTAATGTAATTATCATTTAGTATATTCTTTAGTTTAATTACTTATATATTAATTTATTTTAGATATTAAAATGTTTTTAGTAAAATAGATTTCTTTTTATTTTACGAATTTTTATGGATATGGAGGTTAGTTTGGGAAAAGAGGGCTTCCTTTAAGAAATAATCTGGGACCTAAGTTAACATAATGATTGTCCTCTTAAGAATTTTTTTCCTTTCGTCTTTTCAAATACAGCGTGTTCATAAAGTCTGCATGCACTTTAAAAAATTTCTAACTTTATTTATATTTGTGATAGAAATAATCCGTAAAAATGTTATGGAGTTTAATGTACCTAGTTTTAAGTATAGTTATAGAATAATTCTTTACCACAAAATTTGCAACAATTTTTAGATAAGTAAAAAAAGTATGAACTGCAAAATCATATTACCCTTTGTATTGCTAATAACGGAGAACAAATGGAAACTTAAATAAGATTTCAATAAAACTTTGAAAAATATAGATTTACTACTAATCATTTTTACTAATTATTTCTCTCACAAATACAAATAAATTTATAATTTTTTAGAAGTTCACACAAACTTTATGGACACCCTGTATATTTCATTTATGCCTGAATATTTACATACATGTATCTAACAATTAGGATGTGCGTTGTGGTACAGTGGATATCGGTTCGGAACGAGAAACCAGGGAGCCACGTTCGAATTCCAGCTGAATCCATTGTATGCACTTACGCGCAAATACCCTTGGGAAAGGTATTAATCCGTCTCTTCCTTCCAGTTATGGGTTAAATAACAGGACAGATTGGGTTCTATAGCCTTGGTCGGCAACCAGTCTACCGCAGAAAGCAATGGCAAACTACTGCGGGATAACCTTCTGCCCAGTCAGTCGTGTCTCTTTCGAGACATGATCGCCCAAGCATGTATCATGTACAGCACTTTAACTGACTGATCTAACAATCAATGCTAGAGAGCTGAATCTACCCTGCCCATCAACTCATATCTTAAGGACAAAACCAAATACTTCAAGTGTTTCTCAAGAGAGGATGCAATAGGTTAAACTGTAATTTGAACTTGGTTTATGTTGTAGTGAAATATCCTGTCCTACCCAGGAATGGGTATGGCCCGGGTTATAAAAGACTGGGTCTAGAACAAACTACAGAGTGATCAAGAGTCTCCATCATTATACAAGAGTGATCGTGATTATAGTAGAGTCATCAACCTTAGTCGAGAGCCATCATCATTAGACGAGAGTTAGACGTCACTAGATGGAAGTATTCTTCACCAGATGAGAGCATTCTTCACAAGACGGACGCATTCGTCCTATAAAGAGACATTGCCTTCTTGATTGTTATACTTGTTAATTGTTCGTTGGTGTACCTGTATTTGGTTTATTGTACTGAGGTATAATAAATCTCTATTCCTATATTCTCAGTGTTAAGAATTATTTCTTGCACTGTTTCTTTCTCTGTTTATCTAATTTAACAGTTTACCAATTCCATTTTCCATGCTAACAGTTATGCTACCCACAAATCAATAAAAGGAACAGATAATCTTTGGAAAATAATCTATTGAATAAGGATAATCCTTTATGGCAGAAACTTCAAATGGCAGATTTTAAACTCCCCTTGCAATGTTTACTGATTCTGCTGATTAGATGAAATTAAAAATTTTGTGATAATTATCACAGCAATTTACATTTTATTTCTCTCCAAAGCTGAACATATAATTACCCTCTTTCCATCAATGAGGCTCACATTAGTCCAGAGCAATAAACAGCCCAATTTTCCTTCATTTTGAGTGAATTTTAAATTATTAGCAATTTCTATGATAAAAGAAGATGTATGGGTCATGTCATGGATAGCAGCTTGGAACAAGAAAACAGATATCCAAGTTCAAACTAAATTTTTTTATATCCACCTTCATGCTTTCAAATGAAGGCCTTTAGCAAAATGATATTCCTTTTTGCAATTGTAACAATTTTTCCCTTGAGTCTGACACTTACTTACAAAAAACCCCTTTCTTTTAAAAAGGGATTTGCTAGCAGCAGATGTCAGAGATTCCTCTTCCTCCTCGTATTTATTTTCCTGTTGCTAAGAAGTTCAGGCTTTAGTCTGGAGTTACAAGACCAATGCCATTTGATAACTTGTGTGGATATGAGCAGACTAGGCTTCAAAATTAAGGATAGCCCTTTTCACACTTTGCACTTGATTTCCGGCTTCTGTGAAGGTGAGTGTTTTGTTTTCATGATGTCTCTATTAAATAGGAGTTGTGGATAACCCAGAAATAAAGCTATCTCTAATAGATTCCTCTTTGTAAGCTATCATGGTAACATTTATGAATTTACAGTCATTCACCAGAACATGCAATGCTTGAAGATATTGATCCAAAGTTTTTCCAGCCTACTGAGTTCTTGTTGCTAGTACATGACTGGTGTATAACTCACTTTTTTCTTGGACGAAAGCTATCTTTAAAGTGTTGATAGCTTCTTCAAATGTTCTAAACAGTTTGTATACATTGACCAACATGTACTTTGTAAGAATATACAACTGCTCATCCTCAATATGCTTGAGAAAGTTTCAAAATGTTTGGTATCAAAGATTCCATATTTTCTTACTGTCAAAATCCAGAATTTGAGGTTTTAGTTGATATCTGAAGTAAAAAATTAGTAGTGAGATATACATCTATTGAAAAGGTGTAGAGGCTCATCCCTTGTTCCCTGTTTAGGATGTGGTTTCCGGCTTTCTCTTTTCCAATCTTTTCACTTTTCTTTCTTTTTTCAATTGGAGTAGATAGACTGAACTATCGCCCGGTTCACACTCCACCCACGTCTATTGTATTCTAAACAATAAAAACAATGAAAACCACTCCCATATCTTTTCCAAGAAATTAGAGCAACAGATAATAAAGAGAAGGAAATTGTGGAGAGCCATGATCACCTAAGCCCTTAAGAAACATTGCACTTAAAAACAAATTCTCTCCTTGTATCTATCATTTCTATCTTTCTCTGTGGTGATTTTGTAAGTGCACAAGGCTGAAATTATAGGGAACCCGGTGAGGGTTGAACTCACTACTAAATTGCAATGATTCTAGCAAGACAAGCTTGCTAACCATTACACCACACCATTTCTGTACACACCAAGTTATGATTAAAATGGTTCAACTCACCCAAGAGAGGCACAACTCTGAATTCAGAATTGAGGAGAAAGCAATCAGAAAGTCCTCTCTCAAGAAGTCAAAGCAGTTCATAGTTAATAAAGTAGTGGTATTTGTGGAGTGTCTGGATTGCCTACAATAAATGAAGATGTGTTTAAAACAGACGGAATTAAAGCTCATTTTTATGTCAGGCATTTTAGACTGAATCATTTCCTAATTATTGTTGAAATTATATTTTAGCTCTTATGTTCTTTTATGGACATCTTTGAATATTTTTAAAAATATTTACAATTAAAAAGAAAAACAACATACTCTTCCTTTATGTTTCTGTTCATTATTAAAGCAATTTTCAAGTTTATTTTAACTTGTGATGAGTTGATCTGGCAATTGTAATGAAAATATCAATCATTCACTAATAAATAAATATTTGGAATTCATTGACTGAGCAGCCAGTGTAATACTCAATAAAATTTATAAGATATTTTTCTTAAAGCAATTTTTCAAGAAAATAGATTTCTCAAGCAACTATCATAGTTGAAGTTTTTCTTTCTAAGCTATTGTTTGAAGTTAGCGTGAAACATCAACATCTTGATTATGTCATTTTTCTTCTAGTTACATGTGATATCCATTTTAGTTGTTGTGAAGAAAGCTTCTTAGAAAATAACTATTTAAAAATATCAATCTTCTTTTTCATGCAATTCGAAATAAGTAATCCTGAATACAGAGCCCCAAATAGCAATTGTCTAAATACCTAACGATTATCTTTGCAGAATATATAAAAGACTGTAAAGCAGCAGTTTCATTATTTTTTTGGTTTTAAAAAAAATATCTATTAGCTTTTATCAAGATCTGAACATAGACTGGCCAATGCCTACAAGCAAAAACCTCAGGAATTTGTCTGCAAAGCCTGCCAAGAGGAACAATGATATATCGACCCAGTCCCCACTACCTGAGCATCACATTTCTTGTCTTGTATGGTACAATACAGTTTCTATGTGATAGCCAACAAGAGGACACAATTCTGATAACTGGCAGGACCAGATGGTGCCATATGTCTTTTGGCTGTTTTTTTATTTATTTTTTTTTATCTCTTTTGCCTAAAGAAAACCAAATAATGCTTGTGGCCTTTCAAGCCTCTATGAAGTGGCTTGTAGGTTTATTTGATAGCAAAGCTTGAACTTCTTTTCTTCACTGCCAGGGAAGGGGAATAAAAAAAAAGTAAAAAATTAAGAGTAGTGTGGGGCACAGTAAAATAAGACCAGGTAGTTAGTGACTGGTAGAGGTAAGAGCAGGGGGAGGATTGCTTTTGGGGCAGGGTAAAGGAGGAGAGGCTTGCTATTTCAAGTCACTCAGCCACTTGTGGGTTGGATAGCAAAGTCCAGTTGGTCATTCTTCATCAATGTCATTGATGTCCACTAAATCCATTGTTTGCTTGCAATAAGATTCAGTGACATTTAAACATTTAAACTAGCCTCCACCCATAATCTTAGCCAGTACCACTCCTCCAAGGCGTTTCAGAAGGAAAGAAGAGAAAATGATCATCAAGAAGGTGGTTCCACAACTATTTGAATATTTATTTTGAACGGAACTCATATTAGAATGTCAACTTAAAAAAATAATAATTCAATCTATTAATACTTTACAATAATATAAAATTACATATTTTAATGTATATAAAATTTAACAGGATTTCTGCTAATAAAATGACCACTATTTGATTAGGATGGTAATTATTAAATTAGATATAAATTTCAATACTTGTTTAAGTTTGGCTTGGAGTTTTATAATTTTTTCTTATTCATCGGGACTTGTGACAATGACTGGAATGAATACAGAAAGTCTTTATGTTTATGAATGCTACGTTTCAAATTAAAATATTTTACAAATTCTTTACAACAATTGAAAAGCCAAATTATCATATCTGTGTTTATAAAATAATTTATTTTCTGTGATCATTGTAATCCTTCTTGTTACATCCTGAAGGGTGATGGATATATATATATATATATATATATATATATATATATATCCTTAAAAAGAGTAGACGTCATTTTGTTTTCCCAAACCCGAGGAACCTTTCAGCCAACACTTGTCAAGGGTTTCGTTGGCACAAAATTACAAAGGAGTAAAGAAGAGGACAATTTCAATAAATTTATTCGTTTAAAAATAAATTTATTGAAAAATATTAAAATTTTAATATTTTTCAATAAATTTATTTTTAAACGAATTCCATCTTCTCCCAGTATTGCAAGTATTCCCTTTTTGGTCTTGTCCTCTTCTTTACCCCTTTGTAATTTTGTGCCAACAAAACCCTTGACAAGTGTTAGCTGAAAGGTTTCTCGGGTTTGGGAAAACAAAATGACGTCTACTCTTTTTAAGGCTATTTGTTGTTTCTGTGGGTACAAATCTTTATTTATATATATATATATATATATATATATATATATATTATGGTATATTTTCAAAATTCAAAAATGTCAAATGCACATTTCGACATGAAATCTCTAATAGAGAATTCACGTTTCCTCAGCAACACAGTTCTGTGTCAAAATGAAGAAAATCAGGATTAAGAAGGAGACAAAAATAAATAACGGATAAGTTTTGAGAAATATACATCACAAAAATTCTTTTAAGATCAATCTATTTTTGGTTTTTACTTTGTAAGTGAAGAGATGGGAGATTGGCATGTCTAGCTTAATAGACGAAAAGAGTTAAGGAAATGGGAGGTCGTTAAGTTGAGGATTGGGTTAAACAAAACAGAACAGAAAAGGAAGGGGCGGAATATAAAAAGAGTGTATAGAGGAAAGATAAGGAAGGGGAAAAGGTAAGGAGGAAAAGGAGAGAATATCAAATAGAAAACGCTCAATACGTGTCAAATACGTTTAACTTTAAATGTTTAAAAGGGTTAGAGATTTGGAAACTTATTTGAAAAGATATAAGGGGTAAAAATAAATTTAATTTTAAAAAATTTAATTAAGTTTATCTTATTAAAAATATTTTTAGGTATAGACAAACTAAATAACAATTAAAGAAAATTATAAATTTAAAAATTTATGCTAACAAAGGAAAAAAGGGGGTTTAATAAAGGAATCCATATTTTATAAAGATAGACAATTAAAGGAAACTGGGAGATGAAGGTAGAGGGGTTAAAATACTTTTTAAAGTTAAAATTAAAATTAATTTATCAAAAATCATTAAATTTATATTTATATTCTAAAATCTAACATTTAAAATTTAGGAATTTAAATTTTAAATTTACATATTCAAAAAACTGGCCTTATGGTGGCATTTACTGATAAATTTCCTTCTAAGTTTCAGGAGCAGCTGCTGGTGAGGATATTTCAATATTGAAATTTTTTCTAGTGAACACAGACAGCACCTATCATGAAAATTCCTTGGAATACGGGCTGAACTTATTAGTTTCCAGCTAATTACAGGATCCAGCCCTTCCTCTTTCATTTTCCAGAATATTCGTGAAAGGGATGTCTGGGACTTTTGACCTGGGTTCGAAAAAGAATACCTGTGGTTATAAAATCTCTGCTTAAAAGGTCCAGTGGACATACCAATATAGGTTCGGTAGTTATTTTTATTGTTTGATGGAGAAATATGGGCTTCATAAATCACCTGGGTGGATTTACATTTGCCCTCCACCGGGCAGGCGTCCACTGAGCTACAGCTGCATTCATTCAAAATTCCGGACCCAGAATCAGTATTGCGTAAATTCATTAGAATACTTCTATTATGGGAATTAATGAGGTTGTCTATATTAGGGGTACAAGAATAGCTGATTTTAAGGGTGTACCTATTAAAAATTTTCTGTAAAGGATTACAGTTATTAAAATTTTTGTCTATAAATTTGAGAAAATATTTACCAATATTGATCTTAGTTAATTTACAATAAGGGGGGGTTAAACCAAATTATCTTTCTTTTTCTACAGTTTCCTTTATTTTTAGTTTTGGATGGTTCGAGGTCTATTGTAGGTTTATTATATGTTAATTTGTTCTTATATCCACTTTTTTGAAGGGCTTTATTGTAAATATCTTTACTTGCATTAAACGTTTTAATGTTGGATGATAATTGGTTAATTCTATTATTCACTATATTGGGTATCTGTTTAATAATATTTTTGGGGTGGTTGGATAAAATATTGATATAAGTGGTGGAATTATTTTCTTTGATAAATGGCTGGTAGGATCCATCATTTAAATTAAGGGTGATGTCTAGATAGTTTACAATTTTAAGATTAGAAGTAACTTCAACTTTAAAACTTAGGTAATTTAGGGCTCTAATTATTTTTTGTGTATTCTATTTGTGTAGGGCCCATTGGAATTAGGGATAAATATTAATCCATCATCCCAATATAGGCCTAATTGTTTTGGGTCTAAAAACCTACTTAGAACATCTAAAATGTAAATACCTACAAAATCTGCTACCTGGGTTGAATCATACGCTCCCATAGGGACATCAAAACTATCCTTTGGCCCTTTCATCCATGTGGAATTATAAAAGGCGAGAATGGATTTTCTAGCCGCTAAGATAATCTTATAGTCCCTATCTGAATTGGCCACGTAATTTTTAGCAAAATTTAAGCAACTTTCAAGAAGTTCCTTTGATATAGAAGAATAGAAGTCAACAATATTGAATTTAAGGAAGGTGAACTTAGATTTGTTTTTGATGTTGTTAAACCAGTGTATAGTATCCAAGGAACTTTTCCAAAGGTTTGGTTGTAAATTCGATAGCAACTTCTTTAGTAGGTTTTTTAGAATCTCCCTAGAAATGATGCCTAAGTCACTTTTAGTAGGATTAATCAGTCTAGTTTGTAATTTGTTTTGGAAGTTTGGTTTGTGGTCCTTAAATAAAGCATAAGCTTCTTTAGTAGAAACTTTGCCACTAATATTTAATTCGTTAGTGAATTTAGCTGTATCTATATTAATTTCAGATAATGTTAGGTTTCTTCTGTCTACTTTGTAATTACTAGTTATGTTATTTTTAAGAATACTTAGGTAATTTGAAGGATCACATTTATAAATGTTATTAGATTTGTCAGATTTTACCCACAGGTGCTTAGAGTTTTGAATTCTCTATTAGAGATTTCATGTCGAAATGTGCATTTGACATTTTTGAATTTTGAAAATTTACCGTAATTTATATTGGCTCTGTAATCTTAAGTACATTGAGTTCTCCTCCTGTATTATTTTTAATATTAAAATTTTTAATATTAATTAGGATCAGGTTCTTGGAATTTACCTTCCTACTTTTCCATTTCAGATTAAAGAAAAAAGAAAAAAAAAAAAATATATATATATATATTGTCATCCACAGACAGATTTGTTTCACTGTATCACAGCTCATCAGTATGGTTAGACTCCGATTGCTCCCTAACCCAGGCTCAAAACCTGACCGAATTGGTGTCAGTCAGCGACTCTACCCCTGGGCCACGGGAGATAGATATGTGTGTGTGTGAAAAGTGCATGTATATAATTATGAATATCAATATATATATGCAATTTGTTATATATATTATATTATTTATATATTATATATGCGCAGTACTTATTTAAAAGCACTCAATATCAGTGATAGAGCTGACCTATTCATAGAGATAGGTGTGAGTTTGTAACACTGGGTTTCACACTCTTGCGATCGTTAGACAAACTGCTTAATTTTTTTAAAAATTGGCTGTATGTAGGGCTGCATAGGATAAGAAATAAATAGGCAATGTTTATAAATTTAAAATGTTTCCCTTTTATTAAAGCTTTATCAGAGAATGAAATACAAAGATTTATTGTCCTCTCTTCTCAATAATATTTTCTCAGTTTCTTTCACTCAGTTGTCTTTCATACTCCATAAAGCCTTGCATCTTAGTAGTTTTTTTTTTACTTTGCTTGCGGTAAAATGATGAATTAAAATATTACTGGTTTTACTAAAATATTACCAATTTTAAATGAAAAAACTAGTTAATTTCTCTGAACTGAAATATGTCAATATTTTCTTAAGTGACAGATATAAACAGAAAAGAAAAAAATCATACTTCAATAAATAACATTTCATATAAAATGATTTTGCATCACTAATAAAAAATAGAAAATACAATAATTTAGTTAGCATTGAATTTCTTAAAAGTCAGAAAAATTTTGCCAACAAAAATCAGGATTTATACCTTCTAAAGAAAAGACAAGAGGATTTTAAAACCTTTTGTTAAGTGAGAGCCTTTATAGAAAACATCAATCCGTCAGCAGCTAAATCTTACCGTCTTTCTTGCTTTCTGATATTTTCTGTTGTGTAAAGAATTTGATTGTATAAAGAGAAATCTACAGAGAGAGAGAGAGAGAGAGAGAGAAATGAAGGAAAAGAGTTAAAGAAATTATTTGTTGTTTTCTTTTTTTTTTATCAATAATTGTTTTCTTCTTTGACTCATTTCAGCTGATTTTCTGACATTTCTTTTTCTTCCGAATCAAAAGGATTGCCATTTTAATCCAAACAATAAGATGTTATGTCAGATAAGAACATTAACATGGAAAGAAAAAGTCCACAAAATCTTTTCTGTTTACTGTTTGCTAATACCAAAGATAAGTAAAAAGTAATAAGAAAATTAACTAGTGAAAAATACGACAAAGCACCCTCTTTATTTCTATTACTTTCCCTCTGTTTTTATGAAAAGAAGGAATGAAACAAATGTGGGAAGGAGGAAAAATTAGAATCAAGATCAATTTCTTTAAGACGAAATGTTTTTTCTCAAGAAAAATATAAGAGAGAGAAAAATCCATACAAGAGAAAAATGTATTCAATTAATTCATTTTTTTAAATTTTTTACTTTCTCACTACTTCATTTTTGAAAAAAAGAACATTTCAAAGTTTTTGCTTTTCCTTAGAGATAACTTTTTCCAATATTTCTTTTAGCAACTTCTCATCTCTCATTTGTTTGCTGGTTTTTAAAATCAAACAGTGAAAAGTCAGTTAATATATATATATATATATATATATATATATATATATGTAACTGTAAATTTATCTTTGAACACGTCTTGAAAAACCGACCAAGTATAAACGCGGAGTGGCCTAATAATTATGGTCAGTAGTGTATATTTTTATCACAGATTTATATATCTACATATATCAATAGTTAAGTCTTGTTTAATGATATATCAACCTCTGTGGGTTATTTAAAATCAAAAAGGTGGGATTTTAAAGTATTTTTTTGATGTTTGATTATACTGAGAATGTTGATTTAGTCAGAATTTGATGAAAATTTTTTTTTTATTTCAGAAAACTGAAGATGTCTTCTACTCTGTATTTAAAAAGTATTGATAGTAAGAATTTGTTTTTCCTACAAAAATGTATTATGGCAATAACCCTTTTTTTTCCTTTAAAAATATGTTCTGGTATTAATTTTTTCCTTAAAAAATCTGTTTTTCTGTAAAAGTCTATTTTTATGTTTATATTTCTATTAAAGTATATTTTTCTACCATCATAGTGTTTTGGGGGTTAACAGTTTGCTGATAGCTAGGACCATAACAGGTGCTACTATGGTGGACCTGAAAACAACAGCGATTAAGAGGTGGTTCCATGCTCCTCACAACCTCCCAGAGGCCTTGCTGCTGGATGCAGTTTACAGTCATACCCAGGACCATAAATAGTTGAGCCAATACACATGACCTGAAGATTGTGTTGACTTCAGTTTCCATGTATGTATATGTGTGTGTGTGTTTATATATATATATATATATATATATATATATATATATGATTTGCAGATCAAATATAAATTAGAATCTGGTAGGGTAATAAAATAAAGACCAATTAGAAAATGTATATCAATCTAACGTTTCACTTTTATTGAAGCTTCATCAGATATTGAGAGCAAAAGAGATAGAAAATTTGGCATTTTTAATTTTGTTTTGGTCAGTTCTCATTGGTCAAACACATGTCACATGCATTAATATGGTGACAAATTCTATATTTAAAGATGTGAAGATCCTTGTATGTCTAAGTAGGCATTGGATGTTAATGTGGATTCATCATTGTGTATGTGTGCCTGTCTAGTGGGAGTTCTAAGGTCTTCATTTTTGTACAGTCTTTCTAATTAAGGCCGCTCTTTATGAGTATGCATTCTTTGTATCATATAAGATGTAAGATAGATTCTTTAATAATGAATTCAAAGAAAGATGGCAAAGTAATATAATGCTTTAGACATCTAATCTAAACTTATTTATAAATGGAACTTTGTCTGTGTGTGTGTGTGTGTGTGTGTTACCTATAGACTCAGAAACGGCTGAACCGATTTTCTTGAAAATTTACACAGTTGTACTATAAGCATCTGCGAGTGTTCTTAGCTAGGTTTTGTGTCAAGGTACCCCCGATAAATATCGAAAATCGATAATCGAAAAAAATTGGGTTATAGAAAGAGTGGTCTAATTTTAATCAAATTTGAATCACTTATAGACAAAGACATAAGAAATGATATTCAGAAGTTTCAAGGTTGCAGTTCTTACAATAGTGCAGAAAATTGATAATATATATATATATATATATATATATATATATATATAAAAGGCAAGATGTTTGTGTGTGTCTCTGTTTATCTGCCTGTATATCTGTATTTTTTCAGCCCTTTTATTTTAGTTTTTGCTTCAGGTTTGGCTCTAAGTAGGTATAAATGTAGTTCTTAGTCTCAGCCATGATACCATTTACTCAGAGGACTTATTTAGCCTTCAAAATTCAGTTTACGATGAAAAACCTTACTTGATATCAATACCAGGAAATCAAAATTTGACTTACATCCATTCATTTTTCTTTCAGTCTATGGTTTTGCTTTAACTGGAAACCACTATTGCTTTTTAGTCTTTTGTACCAACGTCCAAAGAGTCTGAGCTCCAGGACCATGGACGAGTTTTAAAGCTTTCATTACACCCGAGCAACACCGGGCTATACTGCTATTGTGTTTATAATTGGTTATAATTGATAAGTTTTCAATGTATTTCTCCTTAAAGAATTACATTCTTTTTTAATTCGGTATTATCAAAGTTATATCCAATATCATTTCCATCTAAAACAAGAGATATCAATTGTTCAAATGCAAGTCTCTGTTGTTTGAAGATACATGATTTAAATCATGTGATGTGTCCTCTGTGGTTCTTGTTTTTAAAAACTTGGGAAAACCCTCAAGTCCCTCCAATTATTGCCTTACCAGCCTCCTACCAATTTTTGTCAAAGTGCTGAAGATCATCATCAATGCTGAATTAGTTCAGCATCTCATAGCCCACTGCCTATTCTCCGACAGACAGTATGGCTTCTGTTTAACCGGGTCTACTGCAGACATGCTAATGACCATCACTGGGTACATATACTAGGCTCTTGATAAGAATGGCAAAACTCAAGCTGTTGCCCTGGTATCTCTAAAGCATTTGACACTGTGGCATGCTGGCCTTCTGCACAAGCTATAGAGCTGTGGTATAACTGGATGCTTGTTGAACTTAAACAAATCATTCCTAGTGAATCGTGTGATGAAGGTCATACTGAACAGACGTGCTTCCAGATCCTATCATACTAATGTGGGCATCTCTATCCTAGGTTCTATGCTTTTTCTGATTTTCATGGATAATTTCTTCAAAGTAATCAGATCCCAAGTAGGCATCTCTGCTGACAACACCACCATTTACTCTTGCCCCATGAAGAAATCTACCAAGGCTGGCAAAAAAACCTTGCTGCTGTTTTCAAAAAGGACCTCCAGTCAGTGGTGGACTGGGATAAGAAGTGGCTCATTAATTTTAATGCTTTCAAAATGAAGCTGTTATTCTTCAACCACCATAGACAATCTTTCCTACCTGCTATCAGTATAGATCATGCTAGTCTCCTTAAAGGTGATACACTGTGCCTCCTTGGCCTCACTCTCTCAGCTGACCTTAAGTGGAATGACTATATTGTATTAATAGCAAAATCTACTACTAAGAAGGTCAGGTCTCAGTTCTTCTGAATCTATCATGCATATATACAAATCTACCATCCAACGCTGCATTGAATACTGCTGTTCTATTTGGTTTGGCACCCCTTGCTGTTCATTTTGGGGTTCTTGACAAGGTCCAAAAGAATGGCAAAACTCGAGCTGTTGGTTGGTTGGTTGGTTTGTTTTTATGGCAAATCAACCTCAGCAGGTCATTTATTGCCAACTAAATTTTATTTATTGCTGGTAATACCTTTTTCTTTCAACAATTTATTGTTGCTTTTTATATAAGTTTTTTGTCTAGCAATAGATTTTTGTTTTTGAGTATCCAGATTCATTGGGATTTGTTTTTAAGGTCAGGGTCCCCAAGTCCTACCCTTGTTATTTAACCCATAACTGGAGGGAAGGGATGGATTAATACCTTTCTCAAGGGTACCAGTGCTTAAGTGAATGCAGGGTATTCAACTGGAATTCTAACTCGGCTCACCGATTTCTCTTTCTGAGCCAATATCCACTGCACCACAACGCACATCTGTCACTATACTCACCGACAAGACGTGGCTTCTTGCTGTCTCTTCTACAAATACTTTAATGGATTCTACTTTGATGAGCTTAGCTCTTTTGTGCACTCCCCATATGAATTTACTTAAGCTACTAATCCGCTCAGAATGAGAAATCGGAGAGCCGAGTTCAAATTCCAGTTGAATTTCTTGCATTCACTTACGCACAAATACCCTTGGGAAAGGTATTAATCCATCTTTTCCCTCCAGTTATGGGTTAAATAATAGGACAGATTAGGTTCTATAGCCTTGGTCGGCAATCAATCTACCGCAGAAAGCAATGGCAACCTACTGTGGGATAAATTCATTGCGATTTGTTTTTAAGGGCAGGGTCCCCAAGTCCTACCCTTGTTATTTAACCCATAACTGGAGGGAAGGGACGGATTAATACCTTTCCTAAGGGTACCAGTGCTTAAGTGAAATGCAGGGTATTCAACTGGAATTTGAACTCGGCTCACCGAATTCTCTTTCCGAGCCGATAACCACTGCACCACAATGCACATTCGTCACTATACACTGACAGCACCTGGTATTCCCAAGCAGTCACTCATCTAAGTACTGACCAGGTTCAATGTTGCTTAACTTTGGTGAGCGAGCGAGAACTGGTGTATTCAATGCGATAGGCCATAAGCCTCCAAAAGAGAATCTGCAATGTAGTTGATCCTGATCAGGCAGCTCAACACCAGTGTCTCTCTCACCAACAAGATGTGGCTTCTTGCTGTCTCTTCTACAAATACTTTAATGGATTCTACTTTGACGAGCTTAGCTCTTTTGTGCACTCCCTGTATGAATTTATTTAAGCTACTAATCGGCTTGGAACAAGACATCAGAGAGCCAAGCTCAAATTCCAGTTGAATTCCTTGCATTCACTTACGCACAAATACCCTTGGGAAAGGTATTAATCCATCTCTTCACTCCAATTATGGGTTAAATAATAGGACAGATTAGGTTCTATAACCTTGGTCGGCAACCAGTCTACCGCAGAAAGCAATGGCAACCTATTGCGGGATAACCATCTGCCCAGTCAGTCGTGTCTCTTTCAAGACATGATCACCCAAGCATATATCATGTATGACACTTAACTGACTGACTAGAATAGCAACAAGGTCCAACTCTTCAACCATGAAAACAAGTGTAATCACAACTTCTACTCTAATAGATTCTTTTCTTGTGTTTCCCACCTGTAGAAGTCCCTTCTGTATTCTTGTTTCTCTGATAACTACAGGGTCCATGAGTATAAATGCAACGTCAACCAGCTTCTCTTATCTCCTTGACTCTCATCCATTCTCTCATTTTTCTCTCATGCAGCTATTTTCACACCAATGTACCCATCCTTCTCTTACTCGTTCTGCAACATCTACTGTGACCTTTTCTCCTCTCTCTTATTATTTAACCCCCCTGCAAACAAGTGGCAGTACTGCCTTGCTAGGAGTAAGAGGATTATAAAAAACATTTTCATGGTAATTAATGAACTTTCTTCTATGGTACTTAAGAGTTTATCAATTTAAGCACAGTTCTTTGTATCTTTCATTAAATCTCATCCTCTTCCTCTCTCCCAGCACGACACATCTGCTTCTTCCTACCTCACCTCCCTTTTCCATCTTTCTCATTCGCCCCTGACAAAATTATCTGTGTTATCTCCTCCCTATTCTTTCATAGTCTCTTTCCTTATTTCTCCATTTCTACCTCACACACTCTTCATTCTCCATCCCTCTCTCTTACCTTCTCATTTCCTCACTCCCCCCCCCCCATGTACTTTTTGCTTCTTTCTTTTCCACTCCTCCCATTCCTCTTTCATTATCTTCTGCCTCTTTCTTTTCCTTTTCCTCTCATAGTAAACACCTTTATCCCATTTCTCATCTGTTTCTTCCATTACTTCTTTCTTCTCTTAATCTTGCATTTCTTCTCTGAGGTGTTCATTAATGCTTGACTTTTTTTTTTAACTTCATAAAACTTTACCTTCAGATCCAGACTTAACTTTTATCTTATTATCTTTCTTTCTCATTGTTCTTTCTATTTGGCAGAACCTCATTGGATTTTCTTTTACTGTTTCTTATTCAAACACAATTTTTATTCTATTTTAAACCTGTACTCAGTAACCCTTGCCACCTTTTCCTTTTTACTCACATTACCATTCATATTTCTAGGTTGGATTTAATTTTCTTTTCCTTTTATTCTATCCCCCACCTTTGAGCTTCTTTTATCTTCTACTATCACTTTTCTCTCTTCTCTTTCTCCTCTATCTTTGCATTTTCAGTGCTATTTTTTTTAGCCATTAACACTTTCAAGATGGAGGATGAAATGAAGCTAAAAGGGAAAATGTTGCAAAGGCATAGAAATAATGCCATCATGGGAGAGTTAACTTTGGGAGTTCTGAGGCTGAAATAATAATAATAATAATAATAATAATGGCAAAAGCAAAAAATGAATCCTGGATTCCTGGGTTATGGATAAAATGATTTTTTTCTTAACTTTCATTTTATATTTCATCTTTAGTTTTAATTTTTTCCCCCCTCTTAGATCGTATTCAGTGGATTTATTTCTAGCAAAGTGACAGCCTGGTTGACAATAAGCTGAGATTATGATCACATTCAGATTGTGGATGATGCCGTTGGTTAACTGAGACAGGAAGAGAAAGACTGGAAAGATTCAAAAAAATGAAGTGAGGTAGAAAAATAAGAAAGGTGCAGTGGTAGCAGTTGAAATGGAATAGAGGCCATGTATATGGGTAAAAAAAAAAAAAAGAAAAAAACTGCAAAAAAAGGAATCCAGAAAGAGAAAAAATAGTGATAAAGAGTGTGGGGGAATGAGAGAGGGTGGGGGTGAAGGAGGGAGAGAGTGGGGAAAAGAAAGAATGTGGTAGAAAGAAAAGAGAGTGGGAGAAATGAAAGAAGATTAAACAGACTAGTAAAAAGAGGGATAGCATGTGTTGTGAGGCCAGAGGAAGACTGGTAGCTTCTGTGGAGAGGCCAGAGGAAGAGAGAAAGCATATGTGGAGAGGACAAGAAAAAGGAAATCTAACAGGGGCGAATGAAAAAGACAATGTTTGGAGTGAAAAACATGAGAGAAAGACGATGATTGGAGTGATGAATGTGAGAAAAAATGTGGCAAATGAAAGAGTTAGAAAATGAAAGAAGATTTAGAAAAGTGAATGAGGGAAAGGAGACCGCAAAAGTGAATGGGGGACAGGGGTCCGCAAAAGTGAATGGGGGACAGGGGTCAGCAAAAGCGAACGGGGGGGGGTACACAAAAGCGAACGGGGGAAAGGGGTATGCAAAAGCGAATGAGGGACAGGGGTCCGCAAAAGCGAATGAGGGACAGGGGTCTGCAAAAGCGAATGAGGGACAGGGGACCGCAAAAGTGAATGGGGGAAAGGGGTCCACAAAAGTGAATGGGGAACAGGGGTCCGCAAAAGTAAATGGGGAACAGGGGTCCGCAAAAGCGAACGGTGGGGAAAGGGGTATGCAAAAGCAAATGGGGGAAAGGGGTACGCAAAAGTGAATGAGGGACAGGGGTACGCAAAAGCGAATGAGGGACAGGGGACCACAAAAGTGAATGGGGGAAAGGGGACCACAAAAGTGAATGGGGGAAAGGGGTCCGCAAAAGTGAATGGGGAAAGGGGTCCGCAAAAGCGAATGAGGGAAAGGGGTCCGCAAAAGCGAATGAGAGAAAGGAGTCTGTAAAAGTGAATGAGAGAAAGGAGTCTGTAAAAGTGAATGAGAGAAAGGAGTCTGTAAAAATGAATGAGAGAAAGGAGTCTGTAAAAATGAATGAGAGAAAGGAGTCTGTAAAAATGAATGAGAGAAAGGAGTCTGTAAAAATGAATGAGAGAAAGGAATTTGGAGAAGGTGAATGAATGAAAAAATAAACTGAGAAATGAAAGAAAGAAACTTAAATACACTGAAAAGAAATCAAGAAAGAAGTATACCAGGATAGTTAAGAATGAAGGAAAAACTTTCACAATGGAGTCGAGTAAGAAAAAATTCAAAATAAAGAAGAAGGCTTAGACTGGCAGAAGACAGAAATACTTTATTATCTCTAAAAAGTTTTTTAAAAAAAATCAAATAGTGAAAAAACTGAATAAAAAGTGTAAAACAAGAAAAATTGTGAATAAAAAAGGGAAAGATAAAAAGGTATTTTGAATGAAAATAAGTGCTACTTTTTCCAATAGTTCAGTCTTAATCTGAGGAACCAAAGCAGGTTGAAATCATGTAATCTGTGAAGGGTGAGAGACACTAGAATCCTTTTTGCCCACCCAACGGAAGGGAATGCAGTACACGAGTAAGAGCTTTTGAATACAAATGGTGAAAATGGTGATAATGACAACGTACAGTGTAAAACAATGATAATGATGTTGGTGATGTTTAAAAGCACGGCTTAATTTCAGCACAAAGCTATAAGGAATAGGCATCGACTGAAGATCAACTCTCTATAATCATAATCAATAGTCATGTGCAGCTTACTGTTTTATTCTGACAAGGTACCAACGATGCTGATGATGTTGCTTTACTGCCTTATCACTTTATTCAAAATATTCACAAGCTTGCTTATGTGATTAGATATGAGGAGGATTTTCTTATAATCAGGCATCTTTTGGGCACGTGCAACTTGCATTATAGTCAATGCCAGTAAATCAATGATTTTTTTTTTTTTTTTTGTTTGTTTAGAATTTTCATACATCTATAAATCCATTTGTGAATTGAAGATCTGGGAATGATCAAGTTGAAGTAGATCCGATGATCCTGTTTTTGTCTTTTTCTTAGAATACGGTTCTTTATTCTTTCCATTTTTTTTTTTGTCTTTTGCCTATATAGGAGTGAGACATTTTGAGATGAGTTGTTAATATCCAATGAATTCTTTGAGAATGTTCTAGATTTTTTGTCCTTTGTTTTCCCTCTTTTGTTTGTCTAATTCTTTCCCACAATGCAACACAACTAACAAAATGTGAAAAAAAATGAAAGCAAATATAGAGAGAAAGAAAAGGTCTCAGAAAGTCTTAAAAAAATAATCAATAAAAAAAATCCTACAGATATGCCAATCAAGGAGAAATTAGCTCTACAATATAGTATTAATGGACTGTATACTATCAAAAAGTAACCAACAACAGACTTGGCACTGAACAAAATGACATGAAAAAGGCTGAAAATACACCTTTGAAAAGGTTGTCATTGTCCTAATATTTTGGCTATTTTAGAAATCAAGAATTATCATCATTATCCACTGGTCTCTTTGAAGGAGTGTCCTAGTTTTGATTTTTATATTCAGAATGATTTGGTTATTTTCGACAATGGGGAATTATCATTATTATCCATTGAAAGATGATTCCACCTCTGGTTTTGACCTAAAAGTTTTACCATTTCAAAATTTGCTTAGATGCTTAAAAAGAAATAAAAAATGCTAATCCGTGGGTGAAAGATCAGAATATGGAGGTTGTGGTAAACTCTTGTATCCCAAGTCTGAGTTTTTGCAACATGATTCTTGAAACATGTGGCTGCACATTATTGGTGGGTAGAATTGGACCACATTGATTCATTAGTGCAGGTCTCATTTTTTGCAGGCATGCATGCATTTTAGAAAGTTGATTGAAGTAAATTAGCTCTGATTGGCTTCCAGAAATGTGTTGTGTATAACACTAGTTGCAGACCACTAGACAATCATAATCTTTAGCTGATGCAACTTTGTCTTTGAAAAGGGATTCTATGTTTCAAGAATATTTCTGTCTGAAAATAAGTTAGAAATTATTGAAGAGCACATTAATTAATGTCTACAGCTATATTGTGTTGAATACACCGGTTCCCGTCTGATCACCGAAGTTAAGCAACAAGGAGCCTGGTCAGTAATTAAATGGGTGACCATTTTGGAATACCAGGTGCTGTAAATGTAAGGACCAAGAATGGTCCACCGGTCCTCCAGGTTTGGGGGTTGGGTGCAGGGCTAACAACCCTGCCCCGTAAAAAACAGTTTGTTACAGAAACAGCAACAAAAAGTTGCTGCACTATGCACCATCTGGGTGTGATGCATAAATGATGATGATGACATTAATTAGTAAGTATACTAAAATTCACTTAATATATGCAGTGAATACTATGTTAAAATGGCCTTTCAAAATAAAACACTTCAAGCTGCCATTATTTTTGTAACAACATAATAGAGAAAAAAACAGTTAATTTATAAAGATTTTCTGACATATTCTTCATTTTTATCAACAATTCAGGGAGATCAGGAATTTGATTGTAGGCCTACTTACCCATGTTATGAATGCTTGTTGATCTGAACAGGCCTTCCTCACAATCAAATTTTATCTCTCCCCTTGTTCATTCATTTCATTAAATTGTTCTGCAATTTACTTTTATCCTTCATATTTACAAGTTTTAGTTTAAGTGTCTTCAAGTGTCTGGGTGTTAATTTCAGCCATACAGTAGCATCTTCACCCACTGGCCTGAGTATCCTGAATAGTGATTAGCCAATTTTTGTCTTTAGCCCATATGTACACAGATGATCACCCTACATTAAACTGACCATACACCTTTTATTATCAGAGTCGGAAGTGAAGAGTACTGAGTAGTAAAACACAGGATCAGAGTGTAGTATCATTGTATTCTATCATGAAAATATCCCTTCCTAGAACTAGCAGGAGATCTATTTAATACCTGCATGCTGTGTGTAAAGTTACCCATGCAAATATGTGTATACAGAGTTTTTTTAATAATTTTTTGTTATACTGCCCAATAAATTTTTAGGGATTGATTTATTTCTTAATGCTTATCAACAATTTGTAGATTATTTGAAGCCATAAAATATTTTTAGATAAGAATTTTTCTTACTAATTAACCCAAAGCTGTAGGAAAATAGGTGGATTCATACATTTCTCAAAGGTACTTGCACTTAAGTGAGTATAATTAACCCAACCAGAACTAAAACTTAGCTCTCTGATTAACAGTCCTATGACATCCATTACACAGTCTAAGGTTACAGCAACTAGTATTAACACATGGTCATCCATCTAGGTACTGACCAGGGTTGATGTTGTTTAACTTCAGTGATCTTACAAAAACTGTCTTATGCAGCTATAAGCTTTCCCAACAAATGTTTGGTGTGCCAAAAACTCCTTATATATATATATATATATATATTTTTTTTTAATCATATCACCTCAAGCAAGGCAATAACGCCACTGATGCGCAGAGGGCTACTTAAGGGTAAAAAGAATGGAAAAGAGAAAGCCGGATACCACATCCTAAACAGAGAACAAGGGATGAGCCTCTACACCTGTTCAATAGACGTGGGTGGAGTGTGAACCGGGCGATAGTTTAGTCTATCTACTCCAATTGAAAAAAAAAAAAGTGAGAAGTTTGGAAAAGAGAAAACCGGAAACCACATCCTAAACAGGGAACAAGGGATGAGCCTCTACACCTGTTCAATAGACGTGGGTGGAGTGTGAACCGGGCGATAATTTAGTTTATCTACTCCAATTGAAAAAAAAAAAGTGAGAAGTTTGGAAAAGAGAAAACCGGAAACCACATCCTAAACAGGGAACAAGGGATGAGCCTCTACACCTGTTCAATAGACGTGGGTGGAGTGTGAACCGGGCGATAATTTAGTTTATCTACTCCAATTGAAAAAAAAAAGTGAGAAGTTTGGAAAAGAGAAAACTGGAAACCACATCCTAAACAGGGAACAAGGGATGAGCCTCTACACCTGTTCAATAGACGTGGGTGGATTGTGAACCGGCGATAGTTTAGTCTGCCAGTAGAATGTTAAAATAGCAATCTATGTATATTTTGTTTATGTCTAATGAATTTATATATGCAACACATATTTACCTTCCTTGTTTCTATAGCTAAATTTTAGCCGCTTCTATTTTTTAAATTTTCTTTTGGACTTTATTTGCATATTTTTTATATTATTTTACTGTCAGGTCAAATGCAAATCTGTACCAACCTTGTCCATCCTACCACTCAAGACTCACAAATCTCCCTTGTATTTTCTTCAAATTCTTCCTTTTTCAACCTTCTATCCCACCAGCCTAAACACCTTGACTGTTTTTTCTCATAAACAAATAATAAACCATAAAAGTTATTGTTATTTATAATGGAAAGGTTTATGATTATGCATTGTTGTCTTAATTGGGACCTCAATGTAGAAAAACAAAAAAAATAAAACTGCTCACATCAGAGATAATACATTTACCCACACACAACTCATTTCATTTATATACTGATAGCATGGAATAATCCTCTACCCTGAGAAGTAAAGCTGGAGTTGTGGGTGTTATGAGGGAGGGAATCTGTAGTTATTTTGCAAGTGATTGTTGTTAGATTTATCGGTTATGGGCTGGTTAGGTACACTTGGCTGCCAACTTAATTTATCAATGGCAGTTTTGAGGGGCTACAATAAATTTAGCTGGCATGGATACGAGACAATGATGTAGCAATTTTTGGAAGGAAAACTCATAGATATTCCTTTTCAAACAAACACAACCATTTTATTTATATGTGCATATATATATATAAGCACACATACTGTTGTGATTTGTGTTGTGGTGCATTGGATATCGGCTCGGAATGATAAATCGGGGAGCCGAGTTCGAATTCCAGCCAAATTCATTGCATTCACTTGCACGCAAATACCCTTGGGAAAGGTATTAATCCGTCTATTCCTTCCAGTTATGGGTTAAATAACAGGACAGATTGGGTTCTATAGCCTTGGTCGGCAACCAGTCTACCGCAGAAAGCAATGGCAACCTACTGCGGGATAATCTTCTGCCCAGTCAGTCATGTCTCTTTCGAGACATGATCGCCCAAGTGTGTATCACGTATGGCACTTAACTGACTGTTGTGAAGTTGGACAGCAATCTCTTGGATACAGGTTTCATTACATATAACTGGCAAGGTATTTCTGCATTTAATTTTACACAATCAAAAACAAAATCTCTTTTTTGCATACATGACAAAGTTTTAACAGAAATACCTTAAAAATAATTATTAATGAAATAAGTATGTGGGTGGCCTTATTTGATTCATATTCTATGGAATCCCAAACATCTGCAAATTTTCACAATGATTTTTAAAGTTAGAAAATAGTTACAGATTGAAAGACGTTTTTATTTGAGATGACTGTACAGTGATAAGTCTTATTAATTAACCCATAGCTGGGGAAGAAGTGGATTCATGACATTTCTAAGAATATATGGATGTCAGTAAATATAACAAAACTAATGACAATAGAAATGAGGCTTGCCAAATAAAAATTCCAAGATGAAATCCTCAGCACCAAACATGTTTCAATGTTTGAATTAATCAATTAAGAGCATAAAATTTTCACTTGTTTTGTAATAAACTACATTTTCTAATTAAATGTAAATGTCTCACAAATATTTTAATTAAACTAACAGTATTTCATATTTTTCAACTTTTTGTAATGTGGTCTTGGGTATGATGGTAAACTGCATCTGGCAGCAACGCCTCGGATTAAGAGGTTGTAAAGAACATGGAATCACCTCTTAATTGCTGTTGTTCCTAAGTCTACCCTGATTTGAAGTGGTAGCACCTGTTAGAGTTCCAGCTATGGGCAAATAGTTAACCCCCAAACTAGGGTCAAAACACTATGAAAGCATAGAAATAGACTTTTATAAAAATATATGCATAAAAATAGACTTTTATAAAAAGATATACATTTTTGAAGGAAAAAATTATTTCTATAGCACATTTTTGAAGGTAAAATAAATAATTATTGCCAGCAATGTATTTTTGAATACTAAACTAGAAGACATCTTCAGTTTTCTAAAATAAAAATGAAAAAATTTCATCAAAATCTGATATATTCAACCTTCCCACTATAACCAAACACTGAAAAAACCCTACCTTTTTGACATAAAATAACCAAAAGAAGTTAATATGATGTTAAACAAAACTCAAACTCTATTATAAAACCTATGTTAGGATTTGGTTCACAACCCATTCAGTACTGTGACTGTTCAGTAGCTAACACTGACCTGCCTTAGACTCCGGTGTGATTAGGTCAATCATGCGAAGTCAAGATTGATTTTTTGCATGTCTTCTCATATTGGGCTAGTCCAAGCAGAGTGAAGACATACAGTAAAAAAAAAAAAAATAAAAAACACTTCAAGTAACATAAAAAATATTTTTATCATGTTCTCTGCACAATGATTTGTTAGTAGTTAAAGCAATCTTAACTATAAAGTTTCAGCGTTTAATACACCATCATCAAGCAGTGACATGTAGTTAATTTACTTGGTTTTATAAATATATGTTTAAAAAAAATTAAATTAAACTAAAATAAAGGTCATCAAATGAGATGAATAAAGAGTTGAAGGATATTACATTTTGAAAAATTTGAAATTGTGAACTTCTACACAAAATGTATCAATGTTTTACCAAAGAAGACACAAATGCAATACGCACACACACATATATATATACACACACGTAAACACAGACATATACACACACACACACATGTAAACATGTACATAAACATGTAAATATATATACATACATATATATATGCAAACATACACACGTGTATATACGCACACATAAACATGTACATATATACACAAATGTAAACACGTATATATACACACAAACACAGACATAAACATATACACACAAACACAGACATAAACATATACACACAAACACAGACATAAACATATACACACAAACACAGACATAAACATATACACACAAACACAGACATAAACATATACACACACGCTGACACACACACACGCTGACACACACACACACACACGCTGACACACACACACACGCTGACACACACACACACGCTGACACACACACACACACGCTGACACACACACACACACACGCTGCACACACACACACACACACGCTGACACACACACACACACACGACACACACACACACACACGCTGACACACACACACACACACGCTGACACACACACACACACACGCTGACACACACACACACACACACGCTGACACACACACACACACACGCTGACACACACACACACACACGCTGACACACACACATACACACGCTGACACACACACATACACACGCTGACACACACACATACACACGCTGACACACACACATACACACGCTGACACACACACATACACACGCTGACACACACACATACACACGCTGACACACACACATACACACGCTGACACACACACATACACACGCTGACACACACACATACACACGCTGACACACACACATACACACGCTGACACACACACATACACACGCTGACACACACACATACACACGCTGACACACACACATACACACGCTGACACACACACATACACACGCTGACACACACACATACACACGCTGACACAACACACATACACACGCTGACACATACACACAAACATAGCATTCGCAAATTTTCAACAAGTCATGCTAAGTGCTTTTAATTAACATGATATGTTAAGTAAAAGCATAGAGCGTAATGAACATGCGAAGCACATGAACAAGCCGTTTAAAAAAGATAAAGGATTACAGTTTTAAGCCCTGTCGAGACAAGTTTTGAGTTCTTATGTACAAAACTGAAAGGGAAATTACCTGTCACAACTGACAAGATTAGAACTAAAGCGAAATTTTACAAGTTCGTAACTTATAAAAAGAGTTATTGATAAAAAAGGTGAATAAGGAAAATATTTTTTCAATTTGTCCAGACGTACTATTTATTGTTCGGTAAACAGGCGGTCAATTCTAGCAATATTAACCAAAATATTATTACGAAGTTTTATATCCAGGGGACCAGGGTATTGCACATATGAAAGCGCTTACGCAAAGTTGTGTGTATTGGAATGGCCTGGATGATAAAAACGTTAAAAATTTGATAAAAAAATTGCAAAAATTGCAAGAATTGCCACTTAGCGACAAAATAACCACCTATAAAGTTTAGCCCATGGTCCAAAACCGTCAAACCTTGGTCTAAGCTGCACATAGATTATGCAGAGCCAATAATAGGCATACTCTACCTTGTTGTAGTAAATGGCTTATTAAAATGTCCAAAAGTGTACAGATGCTAATCACTGACAATAAAAATCACAAGAGAATTTCAACACAAATTGCATGCAAGGTTTGGTGTATCGGATACGATCATATCAAACAATGCGAGGCAATTCTCATAAAGGGAACTGTCAAATTTTTGCAAAATGCATACAGTGACTCAGTTGAGATCTACACCCAACCATCCAAGATCTAACAGGTTGGTAGAATCATAAACGTTTTTCCAAGGGCAGTAAAAAAGGCAGAAGGAATAGAAACAAGAAATGAAGAGCTACAGAATTTCTTATCTAACGTATCACACCAAACACAAACACTAATTCAGGAATATATCTTGCAGAGTTAACATTCATAAGGAAGATCAAATCAGTTTTCGATAAAATGAAACTAAAGAAAGAAAAAAAAATGATGATTAACATAAGTAAGTGCACCGGTAAATGCTTCTATCATTTCTATCAATCAATCAGAAGATACATTACTAAACAGCATAGAGAAGAACCGATTGAAGTCATAAAAGATATGTGTGATGTGCCGATGCCTCCAGAGATATAACAAAGACACTTAGGAAAGCAAAAAATGGAGAGCTTCGTGGACAATCAAGAGTGATCCAAAAAGAAGAAAATAGCTCACCCAGGGGACAAAACATTTCAGGAGAAAGATGTTATAGGCAGCTGACACCCCTGCAGAACTCTCAAAAATGGAATGGTCTGTGAACCAAAATAGGTATATAAATAAAGTTTAACAGAAATCAGGAATTCAGAGTGTTCTTGAAGATTAATATCGTACTGTGCTTTCATTGACTCCTCGGCAATACAACACACACACACATATATAAATATTTACTAATGGAAGTATATTCCACAATTAAATATTCACTTTAGAAAGTGCTCAATACAAAAGTAGAGCATAAATATATGGTAATTATTATAATAATGAAAATGACATACTGCAACTTGACAGCTATAAAGTTTCAGTCTTAAGACACCATCATCAGGTGTCATTTTTATTCTAATAATAATAAGAATTACTATATATATATATATATATATATATCTATCTAAACTTATTTAGAAATGGAACTTTGTCTGTGTGCGCGTCCGTTACCTATAGCCTCCAAAACGTCCGAAACGGCTGAACCGATTTTCTTGAAAATTTACAGTTGTTGCACTGGATATCGGCTCGGAACGAGAAATCGGGGAGCCGAGTTCGAATTCCAGCTGAATTCATTGCATTCACTTACGCGCAAATACCCTTGGGAAAGGTATTAATCCGTCTATTCCTTCTAGTTATGGGTTAAATAACAGGACAGATTGGGTTCTATAGCCTTGGTTGGCAACCAGTCTACCGCAGAAAGCAATGGCAACTACTGCGGGATAATCTCCTGCCCAGTCAGTCATGTCTCTTTCGAGACATGATCGCCCAAGCGTGTATCACGTATGGCACTTTACTGACTGACTATAAATCGTCTGCGAGTGTACTTAGCGAGGTTTTGTGTCGAGGTACCCCTGGTAAATATCGAAAATTGATAATCGAAAAAATCAGGTTATAGAAGGAGTGGTCCGATTTTAATCAAATTTGAGACACTCATAGACAAAGACATAAGAAACGATAGTCAGAAGTTTCAAGGTTGCAGTTCTGACAATAGTGCGAAAAATTGATAATATATATATATATATATATATATATATATATACACACACATAAAAGGCAAGATGTTTGTGTGTGTGCCTGTTTATCTGTCTGTATGTCCTTTATAAGAATTCACAATTTTTATCCGATTCTCACCAAACTTCACACCAATATTATTTAGGCTAAGTCTGAGCTCGAGGACCATGGATTAGTTTTAAAGCTTTCATTACACCCTACCAACGCCGGGCTATACTGCTAATATATATATATATATATATACGGTCTCACACCCTGATTGAGCACTCTGGAAGAATGGCAGACTTTGAAAAACAGTAGCTACTCTGACATGTACGCATCGCTCATTCCGTAATGAACTAGAGCACTCTGGCTATTGGGCGTGTATAATGATAATATGTGCGCTAAAAGGTCTGCCTTCTTCTACCGAGCGCCCATATCCCAGAGGTAGAATCGCCGACTGACGCCGGTTCGGTCGGGTTTCAATCCTGGGTTAAAAGCAATCGGAGTCTAAGCGTACTGATGAGCTGTGATACAGCGAAACAGATTTGTCTGCGGATGACTATATATATATATATATATATATATATATATACATACACATGCAAACATTATATATACGTATATATATATATACACATGCAAACATTTTATATATACATATACACATATATACATGCAAACATTATATATATATTTTTTTTTTTTTTTTTTTTTTTAATCATATCACCCCGAGCAAGGCGGTAACGCCACTGATGCGCAGGGGGCTACGTAAGAGTGAAAAGATTGGAAAAGAGAAACCCGGAAACCACATCCTAAACAAGGAAACAAGGGATGAGCCTCTCTACACCTGTTCAATAGACGTGGGTGGAGTGTTAAACCGGGCGATAGTTTAGTCTATCTACTCCAAAAATATTATATATATATACACATACAAACATTTTATATATACATATACACATATATACATGCAAACATTATATATATATATACATGCAAATATTATATATATATACACATACAAACATTTTATATATACATATACACATATATACATGCAAACATTATATATATATATACATGCAAATATTATATATATATACACATACAAACATTTTATATATACATATACACATATATACATGCAAACATTATATATATATATACATGCAAATATTATATATATATACACATACAAACATTTTATATATACATATACACATATATACATGCAAACATTATATATATATATACATGCAAATATTATATATATATACACATACAAACATTTTATATATACATATACACATATATACATGCAAACATTATATATATATACATGCAAATATTATATATATATACACATACAAACATTTTATATATACATATATACATGCAAACATTATATATATATACATGCAAATATTATATATATATACACATACAAACATTTTATATATACATATACACATATATACATGCAAACATTATATATATATACATGCAAATATTATATATATATACACATACAAACATTTTATATATACATATACACATATATACATGCAAACATTATATATATATACATGCAAATATTATATATATATATACACATACAAACATATCTATATATCTATATATATATATATATATACATGCAAACATATATATATATATATATATATATATATATATTTAGTATATCGAGGCAGCAAGTAATTTTCTAGACATATGCTATTAAATATAAGAGACAATGAATGTCTATTATATTTAATCATGAGCCGTTCTAAACGTCGTATTTTTGCTTTAATTTCAGTTGAAAATAAAGACAAAAATTCTCAAACATTCGGATAATTATTTATTGGTTTTCTTCTAAGCTTTCGGCTCACATGAGCCATCTTCAGAGAGGTAGTTTAAACTGAAATATTATAAAATCCACCATCACCGACGATTTTATTTTGTGTTGACAAAACTCCGCTTGGCAACGGCAATAGTTACCAAAAATAATAAACGCAGTTCTTAAGTTTGCGATGCGGTTTTATGACGTCACACCGCGGGATAGCGCGAAATGACAACAAAACCATGTAGTCAAATGCAATGTAATATGTTATTTCCTGTTTTAAAGTTGATTTTATTGAGTGTTGGTTGTTTTGATTTGATGTACATGGCCTCCAATATCTGCAGGTTCCTCTTACTGTGTGTATGAGTAAGGATCACCGTATTGTTGACCAAAATCTGTCTGATATTACCTACATGTTCATGTTTTTCAGAGAAATATATACACACACTTTATCACCCTACGTGATTCAGCCTTGCAGTGATCTTGCAACCTTACCTTAATGTGGCAGCCTGTTTCTTTTTTTATATATTTCTTTCTACTGCTACATGGATTTGGCTTCACACAAGGAATGAGAATGATATACCCCAGTCATCGTAATAAAGGGTTTGGCTTGACATTCTGAGCACCTGCCGAAGCGTCATAAAAATGTAGACAATAGTCCAAATAATTTAAATAGAATAAACAGTGATTTTTGAAGAGTCACATGTCAGTTTACCCGGAAAGAAACAAAGTTATTACTAAGACTTATGCATGCTAAATTTTATGGCTCTGGCGTGATTCCCTCAGTCAGTCTATGAACTTTTCAGCCTATCATCATACAAAGCAAATTTCCAACTGTGAAATCTGCCACAGATACAATGTTGAAAGTCTCTTGCTATTCTGTCACTATTTCCTTTTTTTTTTAATTCCACCAGTACAGACTATGTTCCTACTGTAAAAACCTTCCACTGACAACCTTTTCCAAGTATTTCCAACTGTGAATAATCAAATAAAGCGAAAAAATTAAATCATGCTGAACTAACAGCACTCATGACATTGGGAAATGCAAAAAGAACAATAAACATTATGAGGCTCGTTAATAAACAACCACCCGTTTTTTTTTTTTTTTAATAAAGATAAGTGTGATAATGAGGAAATAAAACCTAATGTTTATGCGTATTAAAAGACTCTTTAAAAGAATATAAAATAGAGCACTCTTATACAGGGTGATAAAAAACACGGGATTTTTTAAAGTGTGTATTGGCAGACATAAGCAAGTGGCAGCACTGCGAAACAGTAGCCTCATGAAGTAAACACACTGCCATTTCAGTAACCATGGATCAAGATGAATTTCTAAGCAAGTTATGGATGTCAAATGAGTCCCATTTTCAACTCAAGTTACGTGAATAAGCAGAACTACCGTTACTGGGGGTACACAAATCCTAATTAAGTTTATGAGCCCCCTTTACCTGCTAGTAAGGTGAAAGTATGGTGTGCTGTTTCGTTACATGGGATCATCGGACCTTATGTTTTTTAAAATGAACAATGGATCTCACTGTCACAACAGGAGATTTCAAGAATGGATTCGTACAGGAGAACACCATCAATAGGACGTAATTTTTAAAAAATGGAAAGTCCATCATTGTTTCTTAAATGGTGTGTTTTAAGGTTTCAATTGAATAAAATGTTTCTTTCATCATTCTTGCTTTTATTAGATTGTTAAAAAGTTCCCGTTTTTTTTTTTTGTTTTTTTGTTTGGTTACCCTGTATAAATCAGAAACATACAAATAATGTTTGCGCTTGTTTATATGAATATGTAGAAATACACAAACAGAGGAAGATTCTAATTGTAAAGAGAAAGTTATATTCACAGTTCCACCAACTCTAATAATCGCTTCTTCATGGAAAAGGCCCAACATAGACACTTCTGTGGACCCTTTATAATCATTATCTTCATAAACCCCATTTTCTTCCTCTGATATTCATATCACAAACCTTAGTGACATTCTACCTACAGTGGCTCTCGAGACTGGTTTTGAGTAAACTTTAGGATAAAAATGCCAGATTTATCCACAGAGAAAGGCTTCCATAGATACATGCACGTACATCTCTTTGGTGAGAGAATGTGAGACTCAGTGAATGAAAGAAAGAAAGGGAATGAGCGAGAGAGTAAATGTTATATTTACACTCGTATTACAATGGATTTTCATCTTCTATGTTAACAGGGAGAAAGGGAAGCTACTGAAGCGATATTTATATAAAAAAACGTTACATGCTAGAAAGGAAAACAAACATAATAAAATAACAGTCTCGGATACATAGTTGTTTCTTTCCCTCTCTTGCCAATATCAGCAATATTTGTTATTTATCAGGCTGAGAAATTTATCATCTCCCATGAATCACTTGGTCCCCAAATTAAACAAAACAGAACAGAAACCAATCTCAAATACATTTTCACATATTTTCCCCACTCTTTCTTGCTAAAAAAAAATGTCGTTTGTGACATAAATTTCTTCCTGTTGGTACCACCCAAAATTCAAACTGATTTTTTTAGAAACTCGAAAATAAGAATCTACAGAGAAAACATTACAAAAAAAAAAAAAAAAAAAAAAAGAAAAGAAAAGAAAAAGAATAATTTCTGCAATGAGGACCGACAATATTTAACAAAAATATGTAAAAAAAAAAAATCTTCCTGCAAAGCGAATTAGAACCAACTTGACAGACAGCCGAAAATTTACAATGCTTTCAGAAAACAAAAGAAAGTCAATACAATTTGACAGCTGGTTTAGCTGACAGCAAGTTAGTTATCGAAAAAGATAAAAAAGTGACATGTGACTCTTTTCAACAACATTCCCTGCAATATCTCAGTTCTAGCAGAATGTCAAGAATTTATATTGTACACTTTATATTCAGTTGATCATTGGAGACATTTTTAAAACTTATCTTTATATATATGTATGTTTTTTTATTCGGCTTTTTATTATTTGAAAAAGATGCTTCATTTTCCTTTATTGGGAATTTCCCAATTTTAATTGGTAACAATATGGGGACGCTGGCGAGTAGAAACGAACACAAACACAGATGAAAATGTTATAAACTTGTATTTACAGGAAAAGAGAGAAAAGAAGAAAGGATAGTCTCTTGCAAACAGTCGGGTTTGCAGAACTTATCTGAAAGAAGCGTTCTTTTAACAGTTTATATTTCCTGTGTCGTTATGGCTGGGTTGAAGAAATAGTGTCATGACTTCTGTGCTTCAGTTGCTGTCAAATCCCCTCATGTATCCTGGGTCCAGATGACGGAGAGCAGAGGGGGACGTCTTGTCTGTAAGGTCCCAACAAGCAAAAGAGGAAGGAAGTTTGTAAAACCCGCTCAAGTGGGGAGTTTGTTGAAAATCTAAAAAGGTAGCCCGTGATTGGTTGTTTTTCATCCAATCACCGGACTCCCAGTTGACGACTCCGTAATAATTTCTATATTCTTCCCCAAAACAAAATTGCAATATGATATCATTGCAACATAATCTTTCACACAGAGAAGTTGATTTTTTAAGGCAAAATAGCCAAGGATGAAAAGTTCAGAGAGAAGTTGATTTTTTAAGGCAAAATAGCCAAGGATGAAAAGTTCAGAGAGAAGATTTTTTAAGGCAAAATAAGCCAAGGAAAATGAAAAGTTCCAGAGAAGGAAGTTGATTTTTTAAGGCAAAATAGCCAAGGTGAAAAGTTCAGAGAGAAGTTGATTTTTTAAGGCAAAATAGCCAAGGATGAAAAGTTCACAGAGAAGTTGATTTTTTAAGGCAAAATAGCCAAGGATGAAAAGTTCACAGAGAAGTTGATTTTTTAAGGCAAAATAGCCAAGGATGAAAAGTTCACAGAGAAGTTGATTTTTTAAGGCAAAATAGCCAAGGATGAAAAGTTCACAGAGAAGTTGATTTTTTAAGGCAAAATAGCCAAGGATGAAAAGTTCACAGAGAAGTTGATTTTTTAAGGCAAAATAGCCAAGGATGAAAAGTTCACGAGAATTGATTTTTTAAGGCAAAATATTGAAGGATTTTTTGAAAAGGTTCAGAGAAGTTGAAAATTTTTTAAGGCAAAACCAGAAGGATGAAAAGTTCACAGAGAAGTTGATTTTTTAAGGCAAAATAGCCAAGGATGAAAAGTTCACAGAGAAGTTGATTTTTTAAGGCAAAATAGCCAAGGATGAAAAGTTCACAGAGAAGTTGATTTTTTAAGGCAAAATAGCCAAGGATGAAAAGTTCACAGAGAAGTTGATTTTTTAAGGCAAAATAGCCAAGGATGAAAAGTTCACAGAGAAGTTGATTTTTTAAGGCAAAATAGCCAAGGATGAAAAGTTCACAGAGAAGTTGATTTTTTAAGGCAAAAATAGCCAAGGATGAAAAGTTCAGAAAAGTTGGTTTTTTTAAGGCAAAATAGCCAAGGATGAAAAGTTCACAGAGAAGTTGATTTTTAAAAAAAATTAAAATGTAGGAAGAGTGAAGATCTGTTTTCACAAGGAACTCCAACGAAAGAAGTGAGTGTTGTATCTTATTTTGTATGTAAAGAAGTTTTTACTTTGGTGCACTAATAGGGCTATAGAGATTTCATCCTTTCAATCATGTAGTACAATATCATTAACACTTGTTTTCTTTGTTCGGTAACATGTACCCTATAAGCTAAGGTATGTGAAGACTATAAGTTTTAAATAGAACTGAATTTAATAGTATATATTATTGGGAGAGTTTTTACTACCTTTTATCATTAAGGTTTTAAGTTTCTCACAATTCGTATTCCATGATCTAAGGTTAAAATGACCCTTTTCCATACGATAATTCGCCGTTGTGTATATGTCTGATAGCATGTCAACAGAGTTACCGGTTTTGATTAGGTTGTCCACATAGAAAGTTTTCTTTAACATGTCAGTGCAGTTATCAGCAGGAAACATACAAGCATGGTGTTTTATTATAAAGTTCAAAATGAAGAGGCTGGCATTAAATCCAAAAATAAGTGTGGTATATCTAAAACAAACCAGACTATTCCCTTCCTTCATAAAAAAACAAAGCCTGTTACGGTCCTCGATAGACACGATTTTGATCATAAGGAAAGCCTTACGAATGTCTGCTAACATCACATATTTATTAGACCTAAATAGCAACAACAACTCTAACATATCTCCCATTAAATTTATGCCAGGGTAAGCAGCTTCATTTAGAGAATATGTCTCTTTAGTCTTCAGGGAGCAGTTAAAAACGGGTCTAATTTTTGTGAAATCTTGAAGACAGGCCTATGGGGTATCCAAACATGTTTTGAAAAATCCTCAGGTGCCACCTCAATACGTTCAATGATACCTTCCCGGTCTTGCTGATGGAAAACCTCAACATAGTCATTGAGTAATTTTTGTTGCTCGAGCTTGTTAACTACTCTGTTTAAAACTGAAAAAGCAACCCTCTGATTGGAAGGCACAGACTTTATTTTGTCCTCATGCCAGGGGAGTTTAACGTGATAAGGGCTATCTCTGAAGTCAATGGATTTTTCAAATTCCATAATTTTACCTTTGTCATAATCACAAATATCTCCGTGTTCCGGAGATATACCCAGAGAATCTACATCAAACATTTTCTCTAAATTCCTTTCTACTTAACTTTCGTCAAAAGTTTCAGCAAAGGGGTGAGGGTAACTCTTTATGGGTTTCATTACAAAATTCACTCTAGTGTCTGAGCATGTAGAATATTTAGACGTTATTGCATGATAGTTGTGTTGGAAATCTTTACTCTGTACTTTTTTAGAGGTACTTGGATTTTCATATAAAAATGTTGGCAGTTGCCTCACTGAGAAATGCTTGTAGGATACTCCCAAGCAGAGCCCTTCATGCAGTCCACCATTTTAATGTTCTTCATAAATTGAATTACATCGATGCATAAAAGACCATGAACCCTAATATAATTTTTTTAGTGCAAAAAAGCTTGTTTGTAATTTAATTTAAGTAAATTGTTCTTAACAGTTTTAAAGTTATCGAATCTTAAGTTCATATCGAATTCATCGTTGATAAGAAAAGGTAGGGGTAAGGAATTTCCATTATTTACTTCAATACCCAATACAACTTGGTTTAATTTTTTCTTTTTAGACCCTAAAAAGGTTTTTACATCGTATTCCACTGGAGTGAGGAAAGATCTATTTCACCCTAATTTTTCAATAACTTGTCTAAAGAAATAAGTCCTTTGACTGCTTGTATCAAAGAGGCAGTTTTTTTGTATTTACGTTTCCCTTTAGAGACAGTAATTGCTACTATCGGTAAAATATAAAGCTGCTCCTGTGTGCCAGAGTTGGTACACACATGCGCATAAGTCGTTGAACTGTTTCCACTCTTATCAGCTTTATCACAAAGGGAGGTAACGTGGCCTCGGGATTTACAATTTGCACATTTTCGAGGTAATTTATTTGCTTTGCCATAGCAGTCTTTCGTTCTTTGACTAGCACATGTACAAAAAAGGCACAAACCCATTTCCTCACACCTTGGACGTCTCAACTCAAGGGAAGAATATTTTGAACAATGGTTCATGGTGTGCTCGTCGATGTTGCAAAATCTACAATGTCTGGTAATTTTGCTAGATTTTGTTGCAAAATTTTCCAATGTTGGGAGATTTTTCTTTGCGTTTTTGTTCTTAGTATAATTCCCTTCCCGCGACTTGAAATTGCCTTGCTGGGAATTAGGATTTTTTAAAAAACCTGTTTTAATTAAGGTTTTTATAGCCTCGTTATAACTATCAAAAATCTGATTGATTTTCGGGTAGTTACTGTCAACTTTCCGGATTAATACTTTTTGAAGATTTGAGGGTAATTTTGAAAAAATTATCTGGCTAATTAGTTCATAGCCTGGATGGTTTTCTTGAAAAAAATCAAAATTATACTAGGTTTTTAATTTGGATAGGTCATCTTTAATTTCTGACAAAAATCTTTTTATGTTGACAAACTCTGGGTCATATTTAGAGGTACTGCCCAGCAATTGTTTAAAAATTTCATCAACAGTGAGAGGAATAACCAAAAATTCCTTTCTCAACAAATTAATGGCGACTTCAAAATTTTCATCTTCTAGCGAAAGATGAGACACTAACTGAGACACGTAGCCAGTAAAAAACTTTTTTAAAAACGACAGCTTGGCTTTTTTTTTTGAGTGTACAGCTCTAATATTGAGGCAAGTAAATATAAGCATGTACATTTTGCAAACCCCTTCGCCACCCTTCACCCAAACATAACCAGTATAGTCAATCCCAGTATGTAAAAATGGTTTAATGACATTCACTCGGTATTTAGGCAGATTAGTAACCTTAGGATACCTGAATGCAAGGTTATTGAATTTTTGGCACAAGACGCACCTAGAAATTACCTTTTTGACGGTTTGTCTCGCACTTGTTATCCAAAACCCTGAAAGACGGATTTTGCTTAAGGTTAACGGAATTCCCAGATGTTTTTTTTTTTTAATCATATCACCCCAAGCAAGGCGGTAATACCACTGAAGCGCAGGGGGCTACGTAGGAGTGAAAAGATTGGAAAAGAGAAAGCCAGAAACCACATCCTAAACAAGGAACAAGGGATGAGCCTCTTCACCTGTTCAATAGACGTGGGTGAAGTGTGAACCGGGCGATAGTTTAGTCTATCTACTCCAATTGAGAAAAAAACCCCAGAAAAGTGTGAAAAGATTGGAAAAGAGAAAGCCGGAAACCACATCCTAAACAGGGAACAAGGGATGAGCCTCTTCACCTGTTCAATAGACGTGGGTGGAGTGTGAACCGGGCGATAGTTTAGTCTATCTACTCCAATTGAGAAAAAAAACCCAGAAAAGTGTGAAAAGATTGGAAAAGAGAAAGCCGGAAACCACATCCTAAACAAGGAACAAGGGATGAGCCTCTTCACCTGTTCAATAGACGTGGGTGGAGTGTGAACCGGGCGATAGTTTAGTCTACATCTTTTGAGGTATTCCACAATCATAAGTTCAGTCAAATCATGACCCTATTCTACCTTTAGTCCTGATTATCCCCCTTTCATCTATGAATAAGTTTAAATTTTTTAACAACTCAGGTACTTTTTACCTTGAGGAGATCGAAGGTAAGCAAGTTCTGTCGGAAAACTTTGCTGCTGCATTCTTCTTCTTCTATGTGCCCAGTCCCTTCAGGACGTATGTGATCATGGTTCTCCACGTCTCCCTATCCCTTGTGGCTCTTAGTATGTTTGCTCCTGTTACTCCTGGCAACCCCCGTTCCATCATCTACCTGATCAGGCCCTGCAAATATGTTATCCGCTGCCTTCCTCTGTCTCTCTTTCCTTCTATCTGTCCAGTCAGTATCAGGTTCTCCAGGCTCTCCTTCCTCATTGCGTGTCCCAGGAACTTCAGTTGTCTCTTCCTGATGCTCAGTATTAATTTCCTTTTTGTTGCCATTCTTTCCAACACCTCGTCGTTGCTTGCATGCTCAGTCCACGATATCCACAGCATCCTTCTGTAGAACCACATTTCTGCTACTTCGAGTTTTGTCCTCATTTTCGATGACATTGTCCAGCATTCACTGCCGTATTGAAGAACTGGCATCGCATAGCAATCCAGCACTCTTTTCTTTGTTTCTAGTGAAATTTTCCTGTGTGTTAGTACTTTACTCAGTTTCTGGAATGCATCCTTCGCCATGCCAATTCGCCTTCGAATCTCTGTGTCGCATTTTCCATCTCCTGTTAGAACACTTCCTAGGTATTTAAATTTTTGTACTTACTTGATTCTGGTTTTCCCCACCTGTATTTGGCATTTTGGGTTGCACCTTTTGCTGATGACCATGCATTCAGTTTTCTTAAAGTTTATTTGTAGTCCTTTTTTGTCACTCTCCACCGCTACCTTCTGTAGGAGGTCTTGTAGTTTCAGTGTCTGCAATCAGCACTGTATCATCTGCATACCTTATGTTGTTCAAGTTGTGGCCTCCAATAACAAATCCTGGCGTGTCATCTAGGGTTCGCATTACCTTAAGTAAATAAATTTTAGCACAACTACTAGGATCCAGATCCACATGTTTTAGTTTATTTCGGATTTTAAATATATTGTTAATAACATTAATCAATTTATTAAAATTCGAATATTTATCAAAGGGTATCACCGGCTGAGGCTCAACGTTAGCTACAGTGAAATTTAACGAGGTAGACTGTACAATGGATTTATCTTTTGAACTTAGGTACTGAAGTTCACTTGATGACTATTCTATGCTTCTGTGCTTCAGTTGCTGTCAAATCCCCTCACGTATCCTGGGTCTAGATGACGGAGAGCAGAGGGGGACGTCTTGTCTGTAAGGTCCCAACAAGCAAAAGAGGAAGGAAGTTTGTAAAACCCGCTCACGTGGAGAGTTTGTTGAAAATCTAAAAAGGTAGCCTGTGATTTGTTGTTTTTCATTCAATCACGGGGCACCCAGTTGGCGACTCCGTAATAATTTCTATCCCTTTTCAGTCAGTCAGTTAATTGCCATACGTGATACACGCTGACTAGGGAGAAAGTTTTCCTGTTGTAGGTTACCATTACTTTCTGCAGTAGACCGGTTGCCAACCAAGGCTATAAAGCCCAATTTGTTCTGCTACTTAACCTATAGATGGAGGGAGAAGAGATGGATTAATACCTTTCCTAAGGGTGTTTGTGCGTAAGTGAATGAAACAACTTCAACTGACTTTTCGTTTTAATCAGTGTTTATTACCTTTTTGCATATTCAAAACATTTTAAGAAAATGTGCTCTCTGGCAGGGATCAAACCACATCCCCCCAACTATAGGTTAAATAATAGAATTGTTTCAATAAAGCATTAACACAAAACTTTTACAATTAAAATTACATTCTGGCTTTAAATAATTTGCAAAAGGTTAAAAACTTTAATATATATATATATATATATATATAACATCAATCCTGGTCAGTAACTTAATGAGCGACAGTTTATAAATACCAGGTACTATAAGCTTAGATATGCAGATGATGTAAGGTGAATAAAAGCTGACAGTTGGAAGTTGAAGAGCCAATTTACAATTCCAGTTAGGTTTGTTACATTCAGTTAAACGCAAATGCCAAAGGCATGAATCCACATATCTTCACCTACCAAACTGTAGCTTAATTAGTAAAGTTGTATGAATAAAGCATTGACTCAAAAGTATTTCAACTCAAAAATATATTCTGGCTTTAAAAAAACAGCAAAAGATTAAAAAGCAGTAAATACTGTCCCCCTGATTACTAATTTATTGTTCCCTCTCCTTAGTAATGTTCCTGTTTTCTAATTCTTCTACACTCAGTAACCTCTTGTGTCTTAGTGGCTTTATTGCCTTGGTTAGAGGTGAACTTCATTATAAAAAATACAAAAGATGATTGAATATTAAATTTCTCGCAGTAACGTTTTCCACCATATTTCGAATAGGTTGAAAACTTAAGATTTACTCAAGTGATGGAAATAAAGGGTTCAGTTCAAAATTCCAATCACCTGAAGAAGGTCGGGCGAACAACAGCCGAAACTTCGTGAATATATCAATGACGTTGAAGACAACAGACCGAACAATATAAATAATGTAAATTAAGATTTATATGTGTATATTCCGATCTAATATGTAATATTTCAGAGTTTCACTAAAAATTAATGTCTGAGATTAGGAAGTATTTATACTATTTACATCTGGGTTTTTGTCATCGTCTTTGTTTTTGTTATCACAAAGTTTCAGCTCTTAATATCAATCCGGGTATTAATGGCACAATGGCCGAACTGTTCTGTAAACAACAACAAAGACGAGGACAAAAGTTCGCATGTACTAGTGCAAATAAACATTTTATTTGTTCAGAAACGTTATTAACATCGATATTACGTACCTTTTAGTCACCTTCAATGTTGTCCGTGTCAATGACAAACATAATGACAGTGATGTTTTCAGTGCATTAGATGTCTGTCATCTTGGATGTCATCATCTGCAGTCTTTCTTAGAAGGGATGTCATCTTCACCAACAACCAATGTCTTTGTGATGCAGCATTTTTTTTAATGTATTTGTCATGATCGTTGCAGGGATGCTTAGCCAGGCTTTCAGTTTCTACATAGACACAAGGAGAATCTCAGTCTGTCGCTACAAACAGCCTCTGGAATGTACTTTTGTTCATATTTTTTCTTCATCATCCTCAGAGATGTTCCAACTTAAAAGCACATTGCAAATCAGTGTGATTTCTCGTCATCAGTAACTTAATAACTCTTATCAGTCTTCTCTAAACCTCCGTGTCTTATGATAACTCACAAAAAAATGCTGCAGGTCTTCCAAGTTTCTTAACATTTCTTAACAGAAAATGACGGGATTTCATTGATAGTTCTTTTAATGTCATTTTTCATTGTGAATCTTGCTATCACCAAAATGGATACGTTTTTTTTTTTTCGAAATCAAAAGCGAAAATTCGTTACTGTTTTTTAACCTATTTGCAAAAAATCGGAGAATTATCAACAAAAACGCTATGTTCAGTACTTATTAATGAATGGACTACCTACTGAATCAGTGTAACCCTGATATAAGAGAGTTGTCGGGACCGGATAAAAGTTATCTTAGACCAGGGTTTATCTTATATCCGGGTTTGGTTTATTTTATATACATTACCACAGGCTCTAATTTGGGACCAGAGAAAACCTCTCTTATATTCGGGTTTATTATATCCGGGTTATTACTAGAAAACTGTATAGATATGTCGGCTGGGAAGAGGCGTTTTCCTTCTTTTCGCTATCTTGTTCGTACTTTTCAATTTGGGGTTGTTCATCTAATAATTTTAAGGCTATCAAATCCCAAATGTTACTTTAGTAAAAAGAAAAAAAAATCACGAATCTTGCAAAAAATTATTCAATAAAATTCCAAAAATAAATTTTTCTAAGTTGGGTCTTGCATAATTTAATATAATTTTTTTAAAAAAAAAAAAAAAGATAATTCATGTTTGAATATTGATATAGGGTTGAAATGAACGAGGTTGTGTGTGTTCAAATAACGTTGTTGGTCATCCTTTGCAGCGTGGGAATTGGTACAATTTCTGTTGGTCATGATGCTGTTAGTCATTAATTTGTAGCCGAAGAAGTTACTATTTGTTACCTTTTAATGAAGAAGACATCAAAATGAAATCAACAATTTCAAAAATAAATACAAACAAGAGGAGGATTTTTAAGGATTTGTGGTACAGTGGATATCGGCTCGGAACGAGAAACCGGGGAGCCGAGTTCGAATTCCAGTTGAATCCATTGTATTCACTTACGCGCAAATACCCTCGGGAAATGTATTAATCCGTCTCTTCCTTCCAGTTATGGGTTAAATAGCAGGACAGATTGGGTTTTATAGCCTTGGTCGGCAACCAGTCTACCGCAGAAAGCAATGGCAACCTACTGCGGGATAATTTCCTGCCCTGGCAGTCATGTCTCTTTCGAGACATGATCGCCCAAGCGTGTATCACGTATGGCACTTTAACTGACTGACTTTATGAAATATGGCATAAATCAAGCAAAGGGGAAATAAGTTTGAAGAATTGAAAAATTTCAAGCTTAATGCCATTTTCGAGTGCTAACCATTTTAAAAGCTTTTTTTTTTTTCGTTTTAGCAACTTTTCGATTATTTTTAATTTCGATTAAATGTACTGCCTCTTCTACCCCGTCAGATTCTACTTTAGTCCTTCCCACCCGTGGAACTCACTTCAGTTTTACTTGATTCCCTAATAACTACAATCTTTAAAAATTTAACTGCAACATCAATACCCAATTTTTTATTTATTTATTAGTTAAATGCAGTACTCATTGGGGAATGTAAATCATGTATTTTTTTTTAATCACGAGACGAGATTTTTCGAAAATCTGCTCCGAATAGTAAAATAAAAAAAAATGCATTAAAACTACGCTCTTTTTTTACGTACATAAACTTTTAATTTATAATATAATTTTACGATATCATATTCTGAAAAAGAAAAATTTCGATGAATAATGAATTTTTATAAAAATTGTTTTCATTTTTTCTTTGCTAATTAAATTTTCAAACATCTTTTAAATTTCTTCCTGTTACTCAGTGTCTTCGAATCATAAAAAATAGACTTTATTTACTAATCGCAAGTTCAAACGTTTAATACAAATCATTAAGAAGAATTAAGATTTTTAAAATTAATTTCTATTTTTTTTATTATTATTAGAAACTGCACATTTTCTTTTACTACGAAAACTTTTAAGAGACCTATCATTAAAAGTTCACATTTTTCAAGTGCTGTTCCCCTTACGAAACGTTAAACTGGGTTATGTCAACTTTTGGTTACCATACTTCCAGATTGACTGATAACAAATGCTGTCATCGCCTACTTGAAAGATCAAGGAGTCAGATCTTTACGATTAAGAAATACCTTTATTCTAAATTTAATGCCACAAACAAGTAATATTTGTTTCAAATCAGATTAATTTAATTTTCAATTTAAAAATTAGGTATCGAAAAGGGATTGGATTGGAGATACTTACAAGGTGTCCCCATCAATTATTCCGAAACACAGAAGCCAACAGTTCTCATTGTATTGTTAGTAAGAACTTGTCCTGGATATCTTTCACGGTCAGCAAAGAAATGTTGTATTTCCACTGCCAGTAGCCAGCTAATCTAGGTTTAGTGTTAACACAGTTTATACTGAACCAGACAAGCCTATGGTCCGAAAGTACGTCATAAAGTATATTTTCCCCTTTGCTTGGTTTATGCCATATTTCATAAAATCAGTCAGTTAAGTGCCATACGTGATACACGCTTGGGCGATCATGTCTCGAAAGAGACATGACTGCCAGGGCAGGAAATTATCCCGCAGTAGGTTGCCATTGCTTTCTGCGGTAGACTGGTTGCCGACCAAGGCTATAGAACCCAATCTGTCCTGCTATTTAACCCATAACTGGAAGGAAGAGACGGATTAATACATTTCCCGAGGGTATTTGCGCGTAAGTGAATACAATGGATTCAACTGGAATTCGAACTCGGCTCCCCGGTTTCTCGTTCCGAGCCGATATCCACTGTACCACAAATCCTTAAAAATCCTCCTCTTGTTTGTATTTATTTTTGAAATTGTTGATTTCATTTTGATGTCTTTTTCATTAAAAGGTAACAAATAGTAACTTCTTCGGCTACAAATTAATGACTAACAGCATCATGACCAACAGAAATTGTACCAATTCCCACGCTGCAAAGGATGACCAACGACGTTATTTGAACACACACAACCTCGTTCATTTCAACCCTATATCAATATTCAAACATGAATTATCTTTTTATGGAGAGCATTCCTAAATATCTTTCAAAATTTAAATATTGTTTTATTAAATTATTTTCTATACATTTAACATTCACCTGAATATTAAAAGTCCATTTCATTTTGTAAAAATTAACCCAACGGAAAAATCTTTTTTTTCTGGAAATATTCTGTTGAACATTATGCGTTTTCGTACAAGCTTCAAGTTAGGAAACAAAATTGATACTTAGAATTAATAGGAATAATAAAGCTTTTATGATTTAAAATTATTTTTTGAAAAAAAATTTTTAGATTTTTAAAAGGACAGGCTAAGTCCTACGTAAAACTGTGGGGTACAATACAATGAAAAAGAAGAATAAAGTTAAATACCTCTCTCTTCTATTTTTGTTCGCATTATTATCGTTCTATTGTTCGTATTGTTGACTGAATTCAAGGTTGAACATGAAAATTGCTTTTAAAATGTCCCTGACGTTACAAATTTATCCCTTGTCGTAATGCACGTGGCCATGAAATATTTACTCCTCCTGTTTTTTAAGTATCTTGGTTCCAGGACACTTAAACGTAGTTATACGTCCATATCGACTTTAATTTTAAAAATGAATATTAAATGTCGCTGAATTTCATCAGATCAAGCAGATTTCGATTTGTAAGGGTCCTAATCCAAAAAGATACCAAGCTGAAAAGAAATAACGTAAAAGCCACTAGAAATCAAAATGGCTGTCTTATAATGGCCAAGTCCTTAAGCTAACCAATTGCATTGCAAGCTACCAAGTAGTTGATTGGTTGTGCCAAATTATTTAAATAACTTGGCACAACCAATCAAAACCCATCGAACGCTTACGGCACTGGTTAAGTTACTCTTTTGTGTACCTAGTTAATGTGAATGAATGCTGTTCCTAGCATGTTCCCCTTTTTTTTAATTTTTTTTTAATTTTTTTATTTTTTATTTTTTTGTGATGATCCAAGTCAGGATTCCCAACCTCCCCAGTTTGTTTTTGGCCCCAGTTTTCATCTTAACTGGATCAGTCTGATTTTCCCACTCCATTGCTTTGTTTCCCCCCCCTTTTTTTCCTTTCCTTTAGCGAGTGTATTACTTGATCTCGCCGTTTGACGGAATACAGAAGCCACTCTTGTTTTTGTTGGGTGGATGGGTCTTACTAACATTTGTTTATTTTGTTCGAATATTATGTTATATTTAGTTTGTTTTTGTGCAATCATCCTCTCCCACTCTCATTTTTGTATCATTATATTTTTATATATATTTTATAAAACTATTGTTTGTAAATAAATAAATTTTTACCTCATGGGATCCTACACCGTTTTTAGAACCCACTATGAATATGTGGTATTATGGTGTATATAGTATCGTAAGATGATGGACGTGTTCTTGTGGTAAATGGAGAAATTGTTAAGAGTGATTGGGTCATGAATGGGATTAGCTAGGTATAGGATAGTAACTGAAAGACCATTCTTTACCCCACTTTTTGGTCATGTGCCACATTTTTGTAATTTTATGACAAAATAAATATACCATCGAAAGCTAGAATTTCATATCCCACGCCCCAACACGGCTTTATAAAATAACTACGCCGATATGTCTTCATTCATGTCCGTGATGCGTCGGGCACCTCGAGGTGGTGTAATGGTTAGCAAGCTTGTCACGCTAGAACCGTTACAATTGTATAATGAGTTCGATCCTCACTAGATGTCCCATACTTTCGGCCTTGTGCCACATCTAAGCTGCGCTTAGAAAATCACCATGTTTATCATGCTTTTTAAAAATTGTTTTTTTTTATTCCTCACACTTACAGACAAATTGCACATATGGTAATAATACTAAAAAAATAAAAAAAAACAACTAAGCATATCGCGTGTGTCATATTGACAGATAAACGGACTATAAAAAAAAATTCAAATACCTGGGAAGTGTTTGACAGGGGATGGAAAATGCGACACGGAGAACCAAAGACGCATTGGCATAGCCAAACACGCATTTCAGAAGCTAGCCAGAGTACTGAAAGACATGAAAATCTCATTAGAAACAAAGAAAAGAGTGTTGGATTGCTACTTGATATCTGTCTTTCTGTATGGAAGTGAATGCTGGACGATCTCATCAAAGATGAAGGAGTCGCTTGAGGCAGCAGAAATGTGTTTTACAGAAGGATGCTGAGGATATCACGGACAGCGCACATATGAAACGATGAGGTGTTGGAAAGTATGCAAACGAGAAGAAAACTGATACTAAATATCAGGAAGAGACAAATGAGGTTCCTAGGACACGTAATGAGGAGGAGGGCCCGGAGAACTTGATACTAACAGGTCGGAAGAAGAAAAGACAGGGGAAAGTAGCGCGAGACGTACTTGCTAGGTCTGAGTAAATGGTTGACGGAGCGGGGCTTGGAAGAGATACGAAGAGAAAAATTACTGAGAGCGACAAGAGACAGAGCCATGATCGCCTACGTCCTGAAGGGACACGGCACAAGAAGAAGAAGAAGAAGAAGAAGAAGAAGAAGAAGAAGAAGAATTGTAGGTATGATTGGGTCAGTTAATATGATTTATTTTACGTGCCGTGTCCCTTCAGGACGTAGATGATCGTGGCCCGTTACATTTCTGTTTCTTGCAGCTCTTAACATTCTTCCTCTTGTTACCCCTCGCAAGCCCTGCTCTGTCATCCATCACTCAAACCCATCAAATATATCACGCGTTGCTTTCCCTTGTCCTTCTTTTTAATCTCTCCTGCGAGTATCAGGTTCTCCAAGCCCTCCTTCCTCATTACATGTCATAGAAACTTTAGTTGTCTTTTCCTGGTGTTATGTATCAGTTTCCTTTTCGTTTCCATCCTCTCTAAAATTTCGTCGTTGCTCACATGTTCATTCCGTAGAGAAGATTGTTCAGTATTGGCTGCCATATTGAAGGACAGACATCACATAACAATCTAGTATTCTCTTCTTTATTTCCAGCGAAATTTTTCCCGTCTCTCAATACTCTACTTAGCTTTTGGTATGCATCCTTGGCCATGTCAATCCGCCTTTTGATCACATTGTCGTACTTTTGATCACATTGTCCGCCTTTTGATCACATTGTCGTACTTTTGATCACATTGCCCGCCTTTTGATCACATTGTCGTACTTTTGATCACATTGTCCGCCTTTTGATCACATTGTCGTACTTTTGATCACATTGTCGTACTTTTGATCACATTGTCCGCCTTTTGATCACATTGTCGTACTTTTGATCACATTGTCCGCCTTTTGATCACATTGTCGTACTTTTGATCACATTGTCCGCCTTTTGATCACATTGTCGTACTTTTGATCACATTGTCCGCCTTTTGATCACATTGTCGTACTTTTGATCACATTGTCCGCCTTTTGATCACATTGTCGTACTTTTGATCACATTGTCCGCCTTTTGATCACATTGTCGTACTTTTGATCACATTGTCCGCCTTTTGATCACATTGTCGTACTTTTGATCACATTGTCCGCCTTTTGATCACATTGTCGTACTTTTGATCACATTGTCCGCCTTTTGATCACATTGTCGTACTTTTCGTCTTCTGTTAAAATATACTTCCCAGGTATTTAAATTTATGTACATGTTTGAATTTAGTATTCTCAGTAGTCATTTTGGGCTCCTTTTTACTTATGACTATACATTCAATTTTCTTGTAGTTTATTTGTAGTCCTTCCCGCTTTCTTCAGCTACCTTCAGTAGGAAATCTTGTTGTTTCCTTTCCGTATCTGCTATCAGCATCGTATCATCTTATCATCATACAGAACCACATTTCAATTGCTTCAAGTCTTTTCTTCGTCTTTAATGAGATTGTCCAGCATTCGATGCCATATTGAAGGAGAGACATCACATAACAATCCAGTGTTTTCTTCTTTGTTTCCAGCAAAATCTTCCTGTCTCTCAATACTCTACTCAGCTTTTGGTATGCATCTTTGGCCATGCTAATATGCCTTCAGATTTCAGTGCTGCACTTTCCATTAGGAAAACTTTCTGTTAGGATAATTCTCAGCGATTTAAATTTCTGTGCCTGATTTGTAGTTGGCATTGTGGGCTCCTCTTTTTACTGATTACCATGCATTCAGTTTTCTTGTAGCTTATTTGTCGTTCTTTCTTTCCAATTTCTGTAACTCTCTCCTGTTCTTGGGTCAGCGGGCAAAATTCAAGTTTTGGCCGAGGTTGTTGAAAAATGCATGAAACCACTTCATACCTTTTCTATTGTGCTATGAGAGAAGGAAAAAATCAGACTCTCTAACCTTGCCCTCTGATTGGGAGATTAGAGGTTTTGAGAAAAGTGGAACCACTTCTTCATTGCTGTTTCAAGCTCCACTCTGACTGGAGTGGTAACAATTGGAGTAGATAGACTAAACTATCGCCAGGTTCACACTCCACCCACGTCTATTGAACAGGTGAAGAGGCTCATCTCTTGTTCCCTGTTTAAGATGTAGTTTCCGGCTTTCTCTTTTCCAATCTTTTTACTCTTACGTAGCCCCCTACACATCAGTGGCGTTATCGCCTTGCTTGGGGTGATATGATAAAAAAAAAACACTTGTTAGGGTCCCTGCTATCTCTAAATGCAAAACACTATGAAAGTATAAAATACATTTTAAAGTAAAAGTACCAGTAATACACTTTACTTTCCTTCATCTTTGATGAGATTGTCAAGCATCCACTGCCATATTGAAGGACATACATCACACAATAATCCAGTACTCTCTTCTTTGTTTCCAGTGAAATTTTTCTATCTCTCAATACTCTACGCAGCTTCTGGAACGCATCCTTGTACATGCCAATACGCCTTCGGATCTCAACGTCGCATCTTCTGTCTTGTTAGAACACTTACCAGGTATTTAAATTTATATACCTGCTTGATTTTAGTATCCCAAGCCTGTTGTTGGGATTTTCGTCCCCTTTTTTTTACTGATTTACTGATTTACTATGCATTCAGTTTTCTTGTAGTTTAAAGTTAGTTCATTCCGCTTTCTTTAGCTATCTTCTTAAGGGGGTCTTGTAGTTTTCTTGTCGTGTCTGCTATCAGCACTGTATCATCTGCGCGTCTTATAGTATTCAGAGTGTGGCCGCCACTGACGAATCCTAGCCGGACTTTAAGTTATCTCAGAATTGTCTATCTGTGTAGGTTGAATAGATCTGATAAGAAGATACATCCTTGTCTTACAACCCTTTTTATCTTTGTGTAACTGATGAACATTGTGCGTTGTGGTACAGTGGATATCGGCTCGGAACGAGAAACCGGGGAGCCGAGTTCGAATTCCAGTTGAATCCATTGCATTCACTTACGCAAAATACCCTTGGAAAAGGTATTAATCCGTCTCTTCCCTCCAGTTATGGGTTAAATAGCAGGACAGATTGGGTTCTATAGCCTTGGTCAGCAACCAGTCTACCGCAGAAAGAAATGGCAACCTACTGCGGGATAATCTTCTGCCCAGTCAGTCATGTCTTGAAAAAGACATGATCGCCCAAGCGTGTTTCACGTATGGCACTTAACTAACTAACTAACTGATGAACTCCGTATGAAGGCAGTTTGCTGCCAGTACAGCTTCTTGATAACTTTAATGACTTTCCCGAATATGTCAAGGTTGCCGAGAATCTCTATTAAGTCTGTGTGGCGTATTTTGTCAAATGCTTTTGCGTAGTCCACGTAACACGCGTAAACGTCCTTCTGCATCTGATAGCATTCTAAGCATAAATACAGTGTTCCTTGATCCCGTGCCATTGACGAAACCGTAATGTTCTTGTCTTATATCTTATCTGATTCTGCTGTGCGTTCTTTTCATCAGAATTCGGATGATCAGTTTTGTTATGTGACCCTCGAAATTAAAAATTAGAGAACCGAGTTTAAATTCCAGTCGAATTCGTTACATACACTTACCTTTTCCAAGAGTATTTGCGCGTACGAATCCATCTCATTCCCAGCTACGGATTAAATAATAGGACTTGCATTTGAAAAAAATCAGTGTTATGTTAAAAAAAAATTGCTATTGCAATATTCACTCAAAAAATATTTTGTTCTTTATAAAAGAATGTTTTGGCTCAAATAACCCTCAAAGGGTTGAAAGTCGTAAAAAATAAATTAAAACTGCAATCTACCAGAGCATCCGCTGGCTACCAAAATCTAATATGTAGTCAGTCCAGAAAAATATGCATCTCCTATATCGACTTTAACTAAGTACCTGCAACGGATGGAGACAAACCGATTCAAAACATTGATGAAGAAACCAAGCCATCATATATGACTAGATACCTCCACACCATTTTCAATACCTAAGTTTTAAATTGATTTTTTTAATATAAAGACTTTTTCTTAAAATTTTAATTTTAGCTTAATTAAAAGCTAAATGAAACTTACTATTTCCACTAAACAAAATACTCTAATGTATTTCAAACAGAAGTTATATTCATTGGAATCTAAACTTCTGAGATATTTTTTTTTTAATTTCAACTTTTCGGACATTTTTTGAGTGATCGACTTATTTGTAAACAAAAGTTAATTCTCGGTTTTAACCATGTTGCAAAAATAGAATATACATCTCTCACTCTTTATTTTTGGAACATTTGCAAATTTAAAGTTAAATTTGAATTTGATTTGAAACAAATATTACTTTTTTATGGCATGAAATTTAGAATAAAAGTATTTCTTAATCACAAAGGTCTGACGTTGTATGCGATGCACCTGTTATAACACTATTTGCAAGTATGGTGACCAAAAGTTGACATAATCCAGTTTGCTCTAAGGGAAACAATCCTTGAAACAGATGATGTTTTAATGACTAGTCCCTTATAAGTTTCCATAGTAAAAGAAAATGTGCAGTTTAACATAATAAAAAATTAGAAATTGTTTTAAAAATTTTAATTCTTAATGATTTGTATTAAGCTTTTGTATTCTCGATTTGTAAATAAAGTCTTTTTTAATGAATAAATAACTGACGACACTGGAAGAAATTTAAAAAGATGTTTGAAACTTTAATTAGCAAAGAAAAAAATGAAAACAGTTCTTATAAAAATTCATTATTCATTGATAATTTTTTTCTACTTCAGAATATGATATCCTAAAATCATATTATTTATAAAATCACTTAAAAGTGTAGTGAAGTTTTAATGCATTTTTTATTTTACTATTCAGAGCAGATTTTCGGGAAAATGCTTTCATAATTAAAAATAAATTACATGATTTACATTCTCCAATGTGTCCTCCATTTAATTAATTTATAAAAAATTGGTATAGATAATGTATTTCTAGAAGTTTTATGCAATTAATTGGAGTGTGGGATAACAGTGGTTAAAAATACAGTTTTAGCAAGATTTTCTGAATATATTAATTGCATAAATAACTCAATTCATTTGTGAATAGGTCCTGAAAGTTTCTTTAAAATCAAACAATTAGTTGATTTTTGCAAGAATTTTCAAATTAATATGTCTTTCAACGTTAAAAAACGACTTGCGTCATATAAGATTTTGCATATTAGTCCCATCCCGTAAACATAGCGGGAATCGCTGACGGAAAATAAAAAAAAGTAATTTTAACTGAAATTTCGAACGTGTTAGAAAGGATTAAAAAAATAATGACAACAAAATGTGATCTTTCCTCTTAATAAGAGCGTAAACATTTCAATGATAAAACTTTGCTTTTATTAAGTTTGTGCCCTTTTAACATCATGCTACACTGTTTTTTCGGCAATTGAGTGGAGGTACCTAAAAACGTTTTAGCAAAAATCGTTTCACAACAACAACTACCAGCAACAAAAAAATAATAGTACGATACCACAAACTACAGTAACACTTCAAAGAATGCGACATGAAATCTACTGATCTGTGAAGACGTGACACTAATAAACTACAGAGAAAATACAAGGTATATCTGAACTCTATCAACATGAAAATAAGACCCTTTGATTGTGATTTACGGAAGCAGAAAAAGGCATAGAAAACATTGAACAATTTATGTTGAAAATGTATCAAAATCATGTCTGCACTCTAGACAATTAAATAAAACCTGAAATACGGATCTTCAGTTGGTCTTCAACAAAACAGAAATTAATGAAAAATTGCTCGACGATCAGAATTCCTTCGCATAGATAGCAAACATTTTTATTTTATGCAAGTTATATTGAATTGTCCGGAAAATTCATGCCGATTTTAGTCGTTCAAGTTCCAACACATTAGAACATCACAAATTTATCGGTAGATATGCTTACCTTTCCGATTAAGCCACACTTCTCTTCTCTTCTATCTCTTGTGAAATAATTTTTAAAATTACTTAATTTTTGCCAATTTTGCATTCATATGAAAATGGAAGATTGTTAAATGCATTTTAGACACTTGATGCTTTACTGTAAAAGCAAAATATTAGGATCACCATGAAAAAGGTCAAAAGTTATCTTCCCTGGACCATTCAAGGGAGTCCGTCCCCTAGCTAATAGGTGCATGCTGAGAGACAGGAAGAAGGGACTTCCGGTAGAAGCTAGCAAACATGGCATGCAGAACTTGGCCACGCTCTCTATAAACACATCCACAACTGTTCTCTGTACTCATGTTTCCACAGTAATAAATTCACTAGTTATTTCCAATACGCGGCTAGTGTGTCATTTTTCCATTACCGTTTTATTTTGTCATGTTAAAAACATAACACAAAACATGCCACGCGAGTAACAAACAAAGATATGTATGGCGTTTTAAGGTGTTTTAGCTGACAGAATTGTACGGAAGTGGTTCGCTAAGTTTATATTTAGTGATTGTAGCCTTATTGATAAAGAACCCTCAGGCAGAACTCTTCAACAGGTGTCTACCAAATCAAGATATTGATTGAGAATAACCTGCATTACACAATTTGGCAAAAACACTAAATCTATCATCCATGAGCACTTGAGCACTCCAATTGCTATCATGTTTGGATGCCATATGATCTGAGCAAAAAGAATCTTATGGGTCGCATTTCTATCTGATTTGCTGTATAAACACAATGAAAATGCATCCTTTTTTAAGCAAATTGTGAAGGGCGATGAAAAATAGATCGTTTATAACAATGTTCAGCGAAAAGGATCCAACATAGCAACATGAGCCAACTTTCAGTCAGTCCGTCATTTAAGTGCCATACATGATACATACTTGAGCGATCATATCTCGAAAGACGTCTTTGGTCTCTAACAATTTCTAATCTTGACTCCTATAAGGCAAGCGGAGGTGATGGTACTCCAGTCATCACCCTGAAGAAATGTGCCCTGAACTCTCTCTCTCTCTCTCCTGTCCTCGCCAGACTCTACAACTACTGCCTCTCTGCTTCATGTTTCCTGCTTGTTGGAAGTCTTTCTCAGTAGTTCCTGCTTTTAAAAACTTTGGGTAGCCCTCTCACCCTTATAATTATGGCCTTATCAGCCTCTTACCAGTCTTCCGCAAAGTTTTGGAGGCAATTATCAACGCTGAAATAGTTCATTATCTCACATCCCACAACCTTCTCTCTGACAAGCAGTCTACCTTCTGTTTTGCCGGGTCTACTCCTGAAGTGCTATATATATTGTCCTGACGATCCGGCGAGTGAAACCGCAGTCGGCTTTGGCTCACTTTTAGATTTAGTTCGTATCTTTGCTCTACTTGCGTACTTTCGTATTGAGCTCTTTATTGTTAAGGTTTTCGTCTTGGGGTTTTTTCTTTCAAACACAACTTTTGCTTTGTTTGTTTCTTTTTTTGATTCCCCTCTACCCATTTGGTATTACCTTCTGGGATTGACGACTAAATTTACCGTTTTGTTAACAGTAGGACTTAATGATTTTAGTCATTATTAGTGATACTGTTTTCTTGGTACGTTTTACAACAATAATAATTATATATATATATATCTATATATATATATATCTATATATATATATATAAACACGTGTATATATATACATATGCACATATATATATAGATGTTTATATATGTATACATGTATATATATATATATATATAAAACACGTGTATATATATATACATATGCACATATATATATATATATATATATATATGCACATATATATATATATATATATATATATATATAAACAGGGACTTATACCCACAGAAATAACAAATAGACTTGAATAAAGTACACATCATCTTGTAGATCCTTTCAGCCAATACATTTTCAAACGGGCTCATTGGCGTTAATCTTAATAATATACAGGACACGAAATTTACTTACAGAAGGAAAAGTTGGGACACATTTAAAAGTATAATTTTAATAAAAAATAATTAAAATGTTAGGCGGATGTAAAGACACATTTCCAAAAGCGCAACAAAATAGAAAAGGAATAACTCACAAAATAAAAGGAATAACTCACAAAATAAAAGGAATAACTCACAAAATAAAAGGAATAACTCACAAAATCCCTCCAACAATCGAAAGGAGCGAATGAAATGCTCATTCTGTCTGCACAGGCTAAGCTTATGGATATTCAAATAAACAGCAACTAAAACACGTATATGATGGGCACTGTGCAAGACAGAAAACCAAGTGTCCTCATAGCCAGAGGTACAGTTTTGATTATCAAGTAAATGTTGTCCGATGGCCGATTCTTGAACAGCCTAAGTTGTTCTTAAAGAACGTCTAGAACTACCCGAATGTACATTTGCGGAAATGTGCTACGCTACTCGCGTTTCCAACCTCAGTTAGGTTCGTCCTATGTACACCGCTTCACAACGGCATTTGTATTCATAAACAACAGAATTTTTGCGAAAATAGGACAACCTACTTTTGGTGAAAGAAGGAAACGCAATTCGAGTTTGAAAAGTAACACGCAACTTAACTGAAAATTCTATTTAAAATAAACATGCCTTGGTAGAAAGTGTCAGTTCATAACTGACAAAGTTTCAACATGTGTTTCGTCGTGCTACTTTTCAGTTAAGTTGCGTGTTGTGTTTCAAACTGGAACTGGGTTAACATTAACGCCAGCGAGCCCCTTTAAAAATGTGTTGGCTGAAAGGATTCTAAATCTACAAGATGACGTCTACTTTATTCAAATATATATATATATATATATATATATATATATATATATAAATAATAACTAAATAGACTCTGTAAGTATGTAGGCCGTAAATTTATACTAAAATAAACCTCCAAAAAAACCATTAACAAACAGAACCTAATTCCGTTACAATCCGGTGCACTAAGACGTCGGATAAATGGGGAGAAAAAAAAGAAACCCGCGGAACAAGAACAAAACATTCAATGCTCCGCAGTAAAGAAAAAAACCCAAACGGAACTAACCACAAGAAAAAGTGCTCGATACAAAGTACAAAAGAAAATATACAAAAGTAGAGCAAACTTGGTATATATATATATATATACCAAGCTCTTGATAAGAACGGCGAAACTTGAGTTGTTGCCCTGGATGTCTCTAAAGCATTCAACAGGGTTTGGCATGTCGGTCATCTGCACAAGCTACGGTATCTTTGGACGACTGTTCGATTCAATTGTTCTTATCTAATCGTGAAATGAAACTCGTTTTGTACAGACATTCTCCCAGATCCTTTCATACAAACGTGGGTGTCCTTCAAGGCTATATCCTAGTTCCTACGCCTTTTCTGATTTCACCAATGATCTTCCAGATGAAATCAATTCCCAATTAGGCATCTATGCAGATGAGATTACCATTTACTTCCATCTCAGTAACAAATTCATTAAAACTGACAAATTCACATTGCTGCTGCTCTTGAGAAAAAACGTCCAATCTGTACTGGATTAGGGTAAGAAATGACTCGTAAATTTTTAATGCTCTTAAAACGAACCTGCTCTATATTAATCACCATGTATGCATTATTGTGTGTACAGGGGTCACCTAGGTATAAGTGTATTTCATATATAAGAACGGACCTAATTATGTATACGTTTTTCCATCATGTGCGTACACCTGATTATATGTGAGTTATGTTAATTTTAGATGCAGTCAATCGTGCATTCTTGAACTGATTATACCTTCATGTACTGATCATTCTACCCGTAGGTGTACAGGTTAGTATCAACAATCTGAATGCGGTATACCTGTATATAGGGATATAGAGGGGTAATGTTTATTAAGACAAAGGAAAAGAAAATATACCACCTCGTTTGGGAGTTAAGTAGACACAGATGCACATTGTCTTCATCATGCATAGGGGTATATAAAAAGTTGCTCGTATACTTATGTAATTATATATATATATATATATATATATATATATATGTATGTATGTATGTATGTATGTATACGGATGTGTATACATGTATTGCGTGAATCCACTTCTCACAGATTTACGAGTGTGTAAACACAATTATATGTGGACATAAAAAGATAAATGTAGGTATGAAGAACACATTTATGAGCATATATACGTATGGATGTGAGGGTGTATGGAAGTTTGAAAATATATGCGTAATTTGGGAGTATGTGTGAGAATTACTAGCAATCATGTATACATATATATAACACTATTTATACGCTCGGAAATCTCGTCTTTATGAAATGTATATGTGGTAGTATACGAACGCAAGTATCCGTATGTAGACAGAAGAAAAAGTGTAAGTCGATAAGTATATATAAGCATAAACAAAGTCACGTTTGTAAGTATACGTGGGAATGTACACATATGTATATATGGATATAAGTTCGCATAAATGGATGGGTTATTTTATGAGGTCACACAAACACCAGTATCCATGGAATTAGAAATTTCTTCAGATGTGAACCTCTTCACGACGGTCTGAACACTCCCAGCCAGATTTGACGCCAATGCTGAAGTCCTGCCTCTCTTTTCCTCTTTCTCTTTTTTTTTCTTTTTTCCTTGTTCTTATTTTTATTTTTATATTTTTTATCCTTCTCTTCAGTTAAAGAAAATGCTTATTCCGGCAAAATTCTTTGTACCAAATGGAAGGAATAGTGTGTGGTCCAATGAAATGAGCTAATTAAGCTCATAGAAATGAATTATAATTTATAACCAATTTAAATGGTGTGTTGAGTTTTCCTTTATTAATCTTATATTGCTCTGGATAACATCCATTGAGCTCTCTATATAGATATAACACTTAATGTTTTATATTAAGTTGGTCTTGTTGGATTATCCTCGCCGTTTACGGACTGGACATCTATACCTATACTACTCCTTATAAACCTAAGTTGAGCTCTCCCAGGAATATCTACTCTGTGGAAAACGGTTTTTTACTCACGGATATTATCTCACAAATGGATAAATTTTTCCTGGAATATTCACTTAAAAATATCCCCTACCCTTCTTTGCATTCCTTTACCCGATCCCTTACTGAGAAAATTATTGATTTCTTAAAGAGGCTAAGATGGAAAACCCACTTCTACTTAAACCCTTCTGATAAACCCAATGACACAAACGAATATTACCACCTGAAACCCCCAAAAAACACCCCCCAACAACAAATTACAGGAACACTTTGAAAAAGATATGTTCAACTTAGTTAAGAAAATCAATTTCAGAAAATCATCAAATAAATTCTTACATAAAATAAATCAGGACACTAAAGAAATTAAGAAAGCCCAGGATTTATGGATTAGAGCGGATAAGTCCAGGAACATCTATAAAATCAATCCCTCTCACTACCAACAACTTATCACAAGAAAAATTACCAGTACTTATAAAGTGGATAGAAATCATGAGACTGTATCCAAAATAAACGTAGATGCGGCTAAATGTGCAAGTAAACTTAAGATTGAAGACAGAATGGGAAAGATCCACCTGAAATATGCTTATTTGCTTTTTAAAGATCACAAACCCAACTTTGATAACAAACTACAAACAATATTAATCAACCCCTCATAAACAAAACTAGGATTAATATCAAAAAACATACTTAAAAATTTAATAGACCACATACAAAAATCTTCCGTTATCAATCTGTGGAAAGATTCTGCAGACACTATTAAATGTTTCAAGGACATCCAAAATAAAGATAAGGCTTCCTTCATTCAATTCGACATTATGGATTTCTACCCATCCATATCTAAAAATCTATTGTTATGTACATATAAATGTGACTGTGTTTATACTTATACATACCTATAGACTTACATTTATTCATGCCCACATACGAATCTTGTGTTCGTATACTCACATATATATTTTATAAAGACAGGATTTCCGCGCATATAAATAGTGTTATATACATACAAGTATGCTAGTAATTTTCACACATACTCCCAAATTACGCATATATTTTCATACTTACATACATCCTCACATCCATACGTATAAAAAGCACCCGCACCTCGATATGCGTGTTTGCGCACATATAAATGTATTCTTCATACATACGTTCATCTATTTATATTCACATACAATTATTGTGTTCAAACACACGAACATTTATGAGGAGCGGATCTACGCACACATGTATACACATCTATATGTATACAACTTTTTATATACCCTCACGTATAAAGACAATGTACGTCTGTGTACACTTATCCATCTACTTTTAAATCCCAAACTAGATGGCGCACTTCAAACATCTTAATAAACATTACCCATGTATATCCATATATACCGGCATACATCATTCGGATCTTCATATTAACCTGTACACATATGAGTAGAATGATCAATACATGAAGGTATAATCAGTTCAAGAATGCACAATCGACTACATCCAAGATTAACACAACCTACATATAATCAGGTGTTCTCACATACTGGAAAAACATATACATAATTAGGTCCACTCTTACACATTAAATACACTTGGTGTGGATGTGCGTTGTGGTGCAGTGGATATCGGCTCGGAACGAGAAACCGGCGAACCGAGTTCTAATTCCAGTTGAGTCCATTGTATTCACTTACGCGCAAATACCCTTGGGAAAGGTATTAATCCGTCTCTTCCTTCCAGTTATGGGTTAAATAGCAGTCAGATGAATATTGTGTGGTCTGATGAAATGCGCTAATTTAGTTTATTGAAATGAATTATAACTTATAACCAATTTAAATGACGTGTTGAGTTTTCCTTTATAAATATCATATTGCTCTGGATAACATCCATTGATCCCTCTATATAGATATAACACTTAATATTTTATATTAAGTTGATCTTGTTGGATTATCCTCACTGTTTACGGACTGAGCATCTATACCTGTACAGTGAGGAGAAACAAGTATTTGGACAGTAAAAAATAGATTTATAATCATATATTGAAAGAAAAGCATTGTCTAAAGCTCACAATATATTCGTAAAACAATTATAAATGCTCTTAAAATAATGCTTAAAATGATAAAAATATGTCAGATTGAAAAATAAAAAATCATTACTTCTTTAATAAATTTATATAAAGGATGCGATAGTTAAATTGTAGCCATTTTATATTTTTAATTGTGCACATGCTTGTTGTTTGTTTTTGATGCTGTCAACTGCACAGTATATAGTAAAGTCAGTTGGGTACCATCTGTGAGAAAAAGGGCACCATGACACGATTCACTTTGCCAAAAATTTAGGAACAGAATGCTAAACTGACTGGCATTTGAACCAGAAACTCCAATATGAGTATTTTAGATTGTTTGTTTGTCAATCTGAGGACAGTGCAGAGGATTTTGAAAGAGTTGGATGAGTCTAATGGTGATTACAATGGTTTTTGGAGTAATGGCTAGTAATGGAGATGTTATACCTCCATTCATCTTCCTGCAGGGCCTCAGACTCAATGCAGATGCCTTCATCAAGTGCCTTGAGAAAGTATTGATCCCCTAGATCAAGAGGGTGGCTGTTGGAAGACCCTATGTCTGGCAACATGACTTTTCACCATGCCACACAAGCAGGAGAACCCAGTCATTGTTGTCAGACATTTTTTGCAACCACATCACCTCTTACATCTGACCATTTAACTCCCCAGACTGCAAATCTATTCATAATTGTGTGTGGGGTGCAATTGAGAGAGAGAGAGAGAGAGAGAGAGAGAGAGAGAGAGAGAGAGAGAGAGCAAAAAACTCGCAATAACACCAAAAATGACCTGAAGGCAATGATTATGGCAGAATTCACCAACTTAAACAAGAAGACCATCCAGAAGAAATGCAGGAGATTCTGAAGTCGTCTGGAGACTGTGGTTGAAACCAATGGCGATTTTATTGAATAAATTTACTCTTTAGTTTTTCAAAATATTTTTGTGTAATTTTGGTAAATGTACTTGTGTAAATGAGATGTCAGCGTCATTTTAATTTTGCACAAACTAGACGACAATTTATCCATCGCACGTAGCATATTGGCAGTTGTTTCATTTAATTATACGAAAACTTAAAATTCATGTTTATTTAGAGATGGATTGTCTTTTCTTTTCTTTTTTAATGTCAATATTCTTTTCTAGCTTTGCGTATTGTTTTCATTTGTTATTGAATAAAAGAGATGAAGTTTGATCTGTTTACTTTGTTCTGTATGCAATGTGAACTAACTTCATCTGACAAACCCAAACCATTTTGGATTGAAGTTTGGACACATGAAAGAAATTTTCCAACATCTTTAGAAAGACATTTTAAACAGAGTGACACAAATTTTTTTTTTCTTTTTAATGTAGTGATACAAAAAACAAGTGTTACAAAGAAAATGTTATCATTCCTGTAACTTCCCTGAAAACAAATTTTTTAAACTGAAACTGTTCACATTTTTTTAAGGTATTTTTTGAATTTCTGAGATGAGACATCCTCATCTCATGAATTATTTTGAAGTAACATTCTCCTCTTTATTATATAAACCATATGTGGTTTATATGATATAGCTCATCTGTTTTCAAGCAATGTTGGAAAGAAATCCCAATCACACACTGTCATACTGAGGATACTTTTAAAATACATATGATACAATAGTTTCTAATATTTTTATGTTTTTTTCCTATTACTTAATAGCAGAGTGGATTAATACAGTCTTGATTTTCTCCTTTTAAAATGAGTTTAGATCAGACCCATATTAGATACTGTATGACTTCAAAAAAAGGCTCTTTAGCAATGAAAGTGGCTACACATATTCATTCTGTATATGAAAATGAAGCTTTAAGTGATGATAGCTTGGTTATTTTCACCAAGGAAATATTTTTCTAGATGATTTCTCATGATATGGACAACCAAATTCTGTTAACAATCAGCTTCTGTAAACCGCCACTGCAGAAAAATCTAAACAAACTGTATGAGAATTAGCAAAAGAATTCAGTATGGTTCACTTTTCACCTTCAGAAAAGTGTCTGAACTTGGTCAGTTGGTCCCTAAACTTCTAACCATTTCTTATCTTAATCTAAGAGTTTCCCTCTACTGTCAGTAAAAGGAAGATTTGCCTTCAAACCATTGCTTGGTAGAATCATCACCAGTAATGAAAACTGGGTTTTATATAATAATGCCCAATGGAAATGATAATGGTTACCATCTACTGAAATAGGAGAATCTCTCCCAAAAGTAGAACAATAACCTAAAAAGTTATGTTCTGTGTTTAGTGGAATATGAATAGTTTCAACTATCAAGATATGGTAAACCAAAATTAATGTAGTTGACACAAATAGTAGCACCATGTGTGTGTGTGTGTGTGTGTGTGTGTAAGTAAAATTGCATATATAAGTAAAATTATATCTGTACAAGGGCAGTATGAATAAGAAAGGCTTAAGGAAAATTTATCTTAACCAGCATGCTTCATCCTCCAATTGACTTTATCAAAGCAAACATAAGGAATTTATTTTGCAACAATTATATTTAAACAAAAGTAAAAGTTAACAAAATTTCTAAATATTCATTAAGCTAACTGAAAAGTCGAGGTATGTTATAGAAGATGTGAAATCACATAATTTAATGCTTAATGAACAAGCTTTACTTTTGTTTCTAAATACTTATTGCAAAATAAAATTCTTAGATTTGCCTTGATAAAGTCCATCAGAGGACAAAACACATCAGCTAAAATAAGTTTTCCTTTCATCTTCATTATTCATATACATGCATTCATAGACTGCATTAACAAAATTTTAAATACAATCTAATATCATTCAAAATTCACTGAAAATTAATTGTGTATATATATATAATTCAGTTAAGTGCCATACATGATACCAGCTTTGGCCGATCATGTCTCGAAAGATACATAACTGATTGGGCAGAAGATTATCCCACAGTAGACTGGCATTGCTTTCTGCGGTAGACTGGTTGCCAGCCAAGGCTATAGAATCTAATATGTCCTATTATTTACCCCATAACTGGAGGGAAGAGATGGATTAATACCTTTCCCTAGGGTATTTGTGCGTAAGTGAATGCAAAGAATTCAAGTGGAATTTGAACCCTGATTTGTTATCCACTGCACCACAATGCACATCCATATATATATATATATATATATATATATATATATCCAATTAATTTTCAGGGAGTTCTGAATTATATCAACTCTCTTTAAAATGATCATTCAAAATCTGGCTTTTATTTTGATTTCTAAAAAATCAACCACTGTTACAAATAGGGTAACAGACCACAAATGCAGCCTTTAGGTTTGTTACTGTTTATTTTCATGTTTGAAAAAAAGCTATTTGAGAAATATTTGAGTTTCTTTATTGATGCAGCAGCTCATCAGGTAGTTGGCTCACTGCCTTCCCCTCTCTTTCCCATAACATGCCCAGTAAGTATTTAGTTTTCTAAGCCCTCCTTCCTAATTATGCATCCAAGAAACTTGATCTTTTTATTCTTGGTTCTCACTATCTGTGTTCTTTTAGTTACCATTTTCTGTCAAACTTCCTCATTCTGTCTATGGAATAGAATTCCCACTATTCTTCTGTAGAACAATATTTCTGTTGTCTCCAATTTCCTTTTAATCTATGGGGAGACTGTCCAGCAATCATTACCATAAAAGAGCATTAATATCACATATCAATTTCGTTCTCTACTTTTCGTTTCTAGCAAGTTTTTATGTCATTGAAAACCACAATGAAATAGACATTCATTGGTCAAGAATTAATATAATCATTATAGAAAGAATAGCGTTTAATGATTTTATCATTAATCATTTTACTACAGAAATGTATTTTAAATAATTTTACACTAAAATTCATTGTAAATGATTTTACTATTGAAATATATTGAAAATCAAAATAAAGTGATTATCAGTGGTCAGCAATCAATGAAAGCATGACCAATAGAATAACACTGTTATATGTTTAATGTTATGATTGCCAATAATCTTACTAGAGGAATACATTCAAATACATATTTTACTAGAAGAATGTATGAATATATATAAGAAATAAATGGATTGTCAGAGGTCAAAATTAATGAAAATATTGTTAGATGAGAGCTGTTATATGTATGATGTAAATGTGTTGATCATGATTTTACTATTTAAATTCACTGAAAATCAGAAAGAAAGGCATTACCAGTGGTTAGGAATTACTAACAACATTACTGAAAAATAGAATTATTTTCAGAATATTTCTTAATATTTCTTCCTTATAACCAGTGTATGTTATAGATAAATCATAGTTTAATTTTCTGTAGAAATGCATTGAAAATCAGAAAGAAAGAGATTGTTGGAGGGTAGAAATTAATGGATGCATTACTAAGAAAATATGATCATTAGAATTATAATATAGATAATGGGTTTTCTATCTAAATTCCCTATAAATCATTTTAATATAAAACTGTATTACAAATTGCTTTCAAAGAAGCGAATTAATCAAAGCATTATTAAGCAAATATGGTTATTAGAATTATAATATAAATACACTAATAATGGGTTTAGTATCTAAATTCCCTATAAATCATTTTAATATAAAATTATATTACAAATTGCTTTCAAATAGAAGAATATTAATCAGTTACTGAGCAAATATGGTTATTAGAATTATAATATAAAGGCACTGATAATGAGTGTTGTGGTGAGAGCCAGTTACCTCCTGTCATGAATGGATTGATCCATTCATGATAAATAGTCCTGGGTAACTGTCTAGAAAAAAGTGACTTGTCGAGCTGAGTGTTAAATACTACTATCACAACCGACTTTGTTGAGTTAAGTGTTTTGTCTTTCCAGACCCCACATCACAATGATGTGTTTACTTTATAATGGCCTATAAATCGAAATGTGTTGCAAATTGATTTCCAATAAAAGTGTATTAAGATAAGAAAAAAGTGAATCGGAAAGTGAATGTCAGCGTTCAAGAATTAGCGCAAGTATTACTGACAGTCTAATGCTATTAAAAATAGACACTTGTTCCATATGCTAGTCTCCTACTGGCATATTTTTTTCCAAAGTAATCATACTTCAAAAAATGTTGCTAAATTTGGACAAGCCTAAATTTCTAAATAGTCTGTAAGAAAAGTAAGCAAAATTTAATGTCTGCTGAGTAAGTGTTTCATTCATGATGCAGATGATAAGGGTAATGGCAGATGTTTGCTAACAATGTTTAATAGAAGCTCAAAATAAAACAGGTTTATTTTGGTTGGTGATAAAACATTACCTAAATACCAATCACTAAAACAGAATAAAGCAATAAACAGACTTTTTTTTTTTTTTCTAAATCTGTTCTATTGTCTGCACATCTTTTGCATACGCTGAGCCTTTCGTCTTTGAAAAGCATGTCTTTATAAAGATTTTATTTCAGTTCATACAATCACTAATATGTCTGCGTTCCAAATAAATTCTTTTGCCAACATGCAAGGAAAATTACTCGGGATATTTTCTAAAGCTCTCTGTTAACTGAGTTTCCCTTTCAGTTGGTAAGTCAGCTGAACCTGCAGACTGCCTATAGAGTAGAGGGTCACAATTCAAACAGTCTCGGTGTTTACTTGGTTTGGAGTTCGGAAAATATTTATTACTTATACTTAAGTCTGAGAGTAGAGGGTCACAATTCAAACATTCTCGGCGTTTACTTGGTTTGGAGTTAGGAAAATATTTGTTACTTATACTTAAGTCTGAGAGTAGAGGGTGACAATTCAAACATTCTCGGCGTTTACTTGGTTTGGAGTTAGGAAAATATTTGTTACTTATACTTAAGTCTGAGAGTAGAGGGTCACAATTCAAACATTCTTGGCGTTTACTTGGTTTGGAGTTCGGAAAATATTTATTACTTATACTTAAGTCTGAGAGTAGAGGGTCACAATTCAAACATTCTCGGCGTTTACTTGGTTTGGAGTTAGGAAAATATTTGTTACTTATACTTAAGTCTGAGAGTAGAGGGTCACAATTCAAACATTCTCGGCATTTACTTGGTTTGGAGTTAGGAAAATATTTGTTACTTATACTTAAGTCTGAGAGTAGAGGGTCACAATTCAAACATTCTCGTCGTTTACTTGGTTTGGAGTTCGGAAAATATTTGTTACTTATACTTAAGTCTGTAAACATTTACTTGGTAGGTGATCTCTTTTGATAGGAAGATTTATCCTCTGCAGGGGATGCAGTTGGCCAGCAGGACCAATGAAAAAAGAACAAAGACAAGATAATGGATAATCTTGATCGTAATCACAGATAAAATTTCCTCAGTTTAGGCTAATTATTATTTTTATATTTTAGTATGTTAATATTTTTTTTTTTTTTCATAAGCGTTTCACCCCGAGCAAGGCATGTCACTGCCACTACTGTGCAGGGGGCTACATAGAGTGGAGAAAGGATGATTAAATATAGGAAATATCAGAGGGTGGTTAAATATAGGAAATGTCAGAGGGTGGGTGATAGGTGGGTAGGGATACCGAGAATGGTTAAATATAGCAAATGTCAGAGGGTGGGTGATAGGCAGGTAGGGATACCGAGAATGGTTAAATATAGGAAATGTCAGAGGGTGGTTAAATATAGGAAATGTCAGAGGGTGGGTGATAGGTGGGTAGGGATACCGAGAATGGTTAAATATAGCAAATGTCAGAGGGTGGGTGATAGGCAGGTAGGGATACCGAGAATGGTTAAATATAGGAAATGTCAGAGGGTGGTTAAATATAGGAAATGTCAGAGGGTGGGTGATAGGTGGGTAGGGATACCGAGAATGGTTAAATATAGGAAATGTCAGAGGGTGGTTAAATATAGGAAATGTCAGAGGGTGGTTAAATATAGGACCAAGCAACACACAAACAAACACATATACATATATGTATATATATTGTAATTTTGTTATAAATATGGTCCATAAAAACATTATATCACTGCACAAAATTTTTCATGTTTCAGAACAATATTGCATTTAAATAATGTATGTTCCTAGTATGTATCTTACCCAGACAAAATAAAAAAAATGTAATGATTTGACATTAAGCTACATTGTTCTCCATGTGATCCAAATTTTCAACTCTATAGTTCAACCTAATTCTCAGTTTTGATCAAGCATTATTGACACACTTACAATCATATTGTTTAACTTCCTCTAACGACCCCTTCTTAATTTTCTGTATAACCATGAATTCATCATAATATTTTTTCTAAAATAAATTATTTTAACCATTTATTTTTAAAATATCACCTGAAGAAAAACAATATTGTTGTGAAACATGAAAATTTTTGTGTATTGTTATAATGCTATTATAAACCATTGTAATAACAAAATTACAATATTATGCTCTACTGTGTATTGAGCACTCTTTATAAAAGTAAATGCATAAATCGTGGGTTTTAATCTATCTATTCTTTCACTTCCTTATAATATATATATAAATATATATATATATATATTGATTGTTTAATACTTAGTTTTTGGTCCTAATAGGGTTAGACCAGTACACATTTGTATTAAAAAGTGTTCTATACAATTATATTGTAGAACTTTTGAATATTTTCATTTTTAAACAAGTTATTTCACAATCTTGGTTTCCACCATAAGTGGTTTCTTCAGGTAATTTTAAAATTAATTGGAGTAGATAGACTAAACTATCGCCCTGTTCACACTCCACCCATGTCTATTGAACAGGTGAAGAGGCTCATCCCTTGTTCCCTGTTTAGGATGTGGTTTCTGGCTCTCTCTCTTTTCCAATCTTTTCACTCTTACGTAACCCCCTGCACTTCAGTGGCATTACCGCCTTGCTCGGGGTGATATGATTAAAAAAAAAAAAAAAAACAATTAAGTTGTTTAAAAATGAAATATATATATATATATATATATGGAACAATATATAAATTTTCATATATTAAGAACAGTTTTGAAACAAAAAGTGTATGACAAAGTGGAAAAATCTTTCATCCATCATGACTTCACCGGACTGAATTTGTTGACTACACATGAATGAGAAATAGTGGTAGTTTCAAAAATATTTTACTAACTTTATCACAGCTACAATCATAAAGAATTTATCTAAACTCAACATAAAATTTGTCACAACTACATCTGAAACTATAAAATATTTAATGCATTACAAAACTTGAAGGATTAATTTGCTCTATAAACTGCAAAGATTTCCAGAAAGATTATATTAAAGAAACCTCAAGAAGTTTAAATAAAAGATTATATTAATACAAAAAGAGACATTTTATAAAGCACTGCACAAAATGCATTGGTTGTTTCATGTAACAAAACTAATCGCAATTTTGACATAAAATGATACTTGAATTAAAAGAGAGGTAAATTTTCGTTTTAGGACCCAAAGGCCTTTACCCCTTCAAATCTTTCCAAAACATCCCTGTTTCCATGCAACTGTATATGCTGAACACAAATTGATAATTGTTTATTGGAGAAACCTACCTTTTTTTTCATTTTATCGAGAAGAAAAATATGGAACTTCTTGTTGCTGTTTATCTCACCTTCTAACCACAGTTAAAAAATGTTATTCACTGTAGACTGAATTCACATGTGGTTTTATGATTTTTCGGTCTTTTTACTTCCATTTTGTGATTAATGCATGGAAAATGAGTTCCAAAACACAACAAATCGTGGAGTAATTGCTGCCAGAGAGAGTGAATAGAACGAATTCAGTATCCTACACCTTAATTCATTCAGCGGTTAATCAGATATGAGAACAGTGGTAAGGGGTGAGATATAGTCTGATTTATTTCTGGCCGATAACATGAAAAAAGGTAGGTCTCTTCTATAAACAATTATCGATTTGAGTTCAGCATTTCCATTTGCATGGAAATAGGGATGTTTTGGAAAGATTTGAAGGGTACAGGCCTTCAGGTCCTAAAACAAAAATTTACCAAAAGAGAAAATAATTCACTTAAGACCAAAATGTCTAGAAAGTGCTTTCATTGCTAGTTTGTCTCCAGTAGATTTATGGTCAGGTTCTTCTAACATTTCATCATTCTTGGCAGATTTTCTGTTATCTCAATTTGGGATATTTAAAAACAAAGACAATGGAAAGAAAAAGAATATAGATGAATCATTCAAAATTTTGAAACTACCAAACAAACCCAATCTGCTGAAATCCTAACAGATGAAACAAATTATAATCAATTTTTTTTCTCATTTGTCATGTATGTTTGTGTACATGTGTGTAAAATAAAAGTTAATATAAATTTCAGCAAATTTACTGATACTGCAAAACAGCTTATTTGGTAATTTGAAAGATTTAATAAAAAATTGATAAACAGAATTTGTCTATAATAAAATGCATTTGAGAGAATTCTTACTTCCAAAATGCATATTTTTCCTCCCCATAATAGAGTTTCATTCAAAACACAATCTTCAACCACTATTTTGTTAATGCCAGCACTCAAAGTGCAATGATATATACTCGCATCTCGAACATCCCTCTCCAGCATCAACACTACTGCTTTTCAACTGCCTCTGCTGGGTGGGTCACATGTCCAGAATGTATGCCATTCAAATCCAATATATTATCCTGTTTGAAAAACTAGCCAGCAGCAAGAGGTTATGCAGAGGCCCCAAATGACTCTTCAAGGATCAAGTGAAGACAACCCTGATACAAGCAAAAATTGAAAACCATTGTTGCAATTCAGCCTTCCTGGCATAGGACCATGTGAGGAAAGACAAAACCTTCTGAGTTCAACTGTGAACATGAAAAGGACCTGAAACATGGAGGACCTGACTCCCCCAGCCGTGGCCACTACCCACACTCCTCCATGACTCCCACTTACAACTCTTCAGAAGACTGGGCCATCACAGCCATCTCCACTGCCAGAGGGAAGAAAGGGAATTAGGACAGTGAATGATGATTGTGATACTTGGATATGAGTGGGTGAAATTAGATATCATATTTATTGAAAGCTGATACAGAGATTTGTAATTCTTTTCTAATTATTCAATCACCCATCAGGACTCTCAGCAACTTGTTGAGAGTCCTGATTACAAAACTCTGAGACAGTCTTCAATAAGTGTTGAGCATTATTATATCTCATTTAACAATAATTATTGCTTTAGTCTAATAATGTAGAAATTTCAGTTGCCTGTTTCTGATTATAAGTATAAGATTTTTGTTGTTCTTATGTTCTTTAAGACTTCCTCATTGTTCACATGTTTTATCTGTGACATTCTCAAAATTTGTTTGGAGAGCAACATCTCAGTAATTTCTACTTTATTCTTTATTTGTGAGAAGACTGTCCAACATCCTCTGATATATAGATTATATATTATATAGCAGTTCAGCACTCTTTCTTTGTTTCTTAATACTTTACTTAGTTTCTAGAAGGCATCTTTCAGCATTTTGCTGTGAATTTGAATTTCTGTCAAGTTATGATACTAACCAGAAAGTTACTTTTCTTCTTTTTTTCAAAGATGTAAGAGTCTCTCTCCCTCATTCTCACAGGTAGATGCTTATATATTCATTGTCCTATATGTTCATGTCCTAAGTGCAGTTGGGTCAGTTGGTTTATGTATAAAGAGCAGTCACAGTGAGGCACAGATATCCAACTGGTATCTTGGAGATAAACTTACACATCAACCTGTTGATGTTTACTGAAGGTCTGGTTTTGAAATTGAGTGTAATCTCTAATATAATATTCATTATTTTCTTCTCTTTGAAAATAATTTCTAATTAGAACTCACAAAGTATCAGGAAAAAAATATACTGCGTCATGAGAAAACATTTTTAATTTTTGTTCAACAAATTTCAGATAAATTCCAAAACATATTTACCATCAATTCATCATTCTTTGTTGTTTGCATACATTTGTGTATGTCTTTGTGCATGTGTACTTATTTTAAGCAGAAATGAATTGTTTGTATGCCATTCAATCTGCAGATCTATAATTATTAGGAATTTCCTTGGATATCAAAATTCACAAATTGTAAATTAGAAATAGGGATCAGAACCCTGCTTCAAAAGAAACCTTTGAAATAATTCTATCACTTCTAGAAGTCATACCTTTATTGCTGTTTTTCTTCATAGCAAATTAATATCTGATAAAAAGTAAGAACAACAATGAACAAAACATAACAGAATTTTAAAGAAATGTAAATAATATGAGAAAAATGTGGATATGATGTCACCTGGTTTTAAGTTGATAAATGCAATATTCATATCAGGTGTGTGCTGAGCATATCATTACAAATTTAGCAACTATTATAGAAGGGCGGGTTCATAATGGAATAATTTATAATGGTTACAATTGGTGAGTTGTGCCTTGGAACTTACTTTTTTCTCTACAATTTGAATCTTTCATTTCCAATAGCCCATTGCAACTCAGTGGCACTATTGCATTACTTGGGGTGAATTGAGTAAAAAATATATCTTTTTAGCATGAGAAATGATAAAAGATAAAAGTAAGAAAAATTAAAAATTTACTACAAAATAAAGAGAAAAATTTATGAAGGTGAAAGAACATTTAATTGTATGAAAGGAAAAATAAGTTAAATGCATTGGAGATCACTTATTCTGAAAGGACATTGGATGTACAATAAAAGTTTGTTGTACTTAATTTACTAAGAAAATGCATTACAAATGATTTCACAATAAAGGTTCTCATATCTTTTAACTAGAACTATTTAGCAGACGAGGACATTTCTCTGGAGTAAAATGGCTGAAGGCAGATGTTCTGGAAAATGCACTGCATCTGGAAGGATTCTATCTACAGTTCCATATTTATTTGCTTCATAGCATAAAATTAAGACCAGTTAGACTAATTGCCAAGGGGTGTCAGTAAGAATTATTATTTTCTGCTATTTGATAGGAATCCACATTCTCATTTTGCTTGTTATACTTATAAAGTTCCAACTGCTGTATCCTCTTTCATCAGGTGTCTGTTGTTATGATCAGAAATCTTTTTTAATTTTGAATTTATTCAGGTCATGAGGGTAGATTATGTCATTCTAGTTGCCAAACTTAGGAAATATTTCATACCTGTTAAAACCCAGTACTTATATTTACGTCTGTGTTGCTTATTTGTTCCTTCCACTGAACCAAATTATGTGACTTTTCAGAAGTACCAGACCCAAAGATTGAACTTGATATGTTTTAACCAATATTTGAATCTACCAGAGACCATGAAATATCTAAATTCATGAGCCTTAAACATGAATGCTCTCATGTGGTGACATTGTATGATGATGTTTTTCTTTTTTTCAGGTCCTCTCTTTCTCAACCAAATGCATCTAGATTGTATTTATCATTATGCTAGGTCTGCTGAGGGTGTTTCCAGTGCCTAATATGTGTGCTGATTCTTTAAGTTGTTTCTCAGCCTCCTCTGTTTATTTCTTGTGACTTCATTTCATAGGGGATTTTGACTACCCCTTTGTCTTTAAATAATTTCAGCCAAGCCTGATTTCAATATCTCACTTGAGACAATAGATTTTTAATGTTCCTCCATCAGGACTAAAAGTTGTGAATATGACAAACAAGATGAGCATGCGGGTCTGAACAGTAAAGCATATGAGGCCTTATCAAAAAGTATCAAGACCTTTGTAATGGCGATAGAGTTAAAGTATGCAGAGTTAAGTTGTTTGGTACAGACTGACTTTGAACTCTGTTGTGCATGCACATTAAGTTATAAAATTGTCATCAGTTTCTATTTTTTATAGCAGTGCTTATAAAGAAAATGTGGAGAGTGGGTTCATCTCACCACAGCACAGAGATTGCATCAGTTACCATAGCAGAGAAAGTTAAGAATAAAATCTCTATCAAATTTTACCAAATGCTTGGTGATGCCTCTGCAGTGATCTATGCAAAGTTGCATGAAATGCATGGGGAGGAATATATGAGACAGACACGCATGTACAAGCAGTGAAAACATTTCCAATATTTCTGACAAAATGTTGACAGTGATGCATGTTCTAGGAGACCTACAACCTACAGAACTGATGAAAACATTGTAGATATGCATGTAGCTGTTTGGAAAGACAATCAAATCACTGTGTCAGAGGATGTAAAAATTAGTTATCAGTCAATTTCCACTGACAGTTTGGATATGAGATGTATGCCTGCCATGTTTGTGCCAAAAATGCATTCAGTTAACCAAAAAGAAAATTGTGTTTCAGCTGCACAGGATAACCTTGATTGTGTTGAGGAAGACAAAAACTTTTTAAGAACATGTGTAGCAGATGATGAATTATGGGTCTATGGCTATGGTCCTGAAACTAAGGATCAACCTTTGCAGCTGAAAACCTCAACATCTCAGAATCCAAAGAAAGCATGAATGAGTTAAAGCTATATAAAGATGATATTGACAGTTTTCTTTGGCTAAAAGGGTACTGTTTATCATGAGTATGCTCCAGCTGGTCAGGCAGTAAATATGGAGTATGGAGTACTACCACAACTTGTTGCAGTGTTTGCAGGATGCTGTTTGTCAGAAAAAGACAGAATTGCATGTGTCTAGTAAGTGGTAACATTATCATAACAAAGCACCTGTCAAATTGGTGCAGTTTGAGCAGCAAGTTTTACTTAATCACAACATTTACAATGGCCAGCAGCCACCATATTTGCCAAAATTCAAATCCCACTTGAAAAGAAGAAGATTTCAAGAAGTGGAAGTGTCACAGTCAGCACTTGGATAAATTTTACAATGAACAACTGCATTCCATAATCTTCTGTTTATAGTTATAGTGTCTTTTTGGTTTTTTGTATCTCCTCCTGGGCTTCACCATGTTCATAATTATCTTGGGTGTTCTTGAAATCAAGTGTTGGTTTTTACTTAATCATTCACTGGTGTTTAATGAATATATATGTATATATATATACATATATATATGCGTTTTTTTTTTACCTGGACTTCCAGTGTATGAATTTCTTTTTGAATATTTTCATACTAAATGATTGCTAACAAAACGAATTTACTTTGCAGAAATTAACACACATGTGATTTTCAAAATTTTATTTGTAACAAATATTATATATATGTATATATTTATATATATGAAAGATTCAAAGTGAATCTTAATTTTGATTTGTTAAAAGAAACACAAACATAAATTTTATATCTTCCCACATACATAAATAGCAAACCAATTTCATTCTATCAACAAACAACAGCTTAACATCATTTAAAATTTGCTTGAATTTATTACAATCAGAAACAAAAAGGCATTTATTGTACTCAGACGTGTTGCTCTGGAAAAGCCAAAAGAAGTGATTCCTGTGATAATGGCAGCCAAGCAAGCAGGCAAGAATCGAGGGGATGAATAATGTTTAAGTCAGAATTGTTGGATAGGATGAAAACATCAATGCCAGCTTTCACCCAAGAGTAGACCTCAGAGGTGCAATCTTTAACAGGGAGACTAAACTAGAGTAAGGGAATTGAAATCAACCACTTGCATGAGAGACTAAGATACTGAGAAGTTCACAGTATGGACAACAGCAGTTTTTCAGCCATTTGACATCATGGACATTGAAGTCACTGAACACAAATATGTTAGTGAACATGTGAGAGGAAATATCTTTTTCTATATTATCTGAAATCCTGTCTAGCAAGAAACAGTCAGGAGTAGAAAAGAGATTGGTAGAGAAAGAAAAATTGGTAGAGTTTAGTAGAAAAGCCGAAGACATATATAAGAATAACTTTTTCGTTACACCCAATGGTGTGTCGGGCAGTGTTTTTGCTGTTTCTGTAACAAACTGTTTTTTATGGGATAGGGTTGTTAGCCCTGCGCCCAACCCCCAAACCTGGAGGAAGGTGATTTTCTAAGCGTTGGACGTGACACACGGTTGAAAGTAGGGGGTACCCAGTGAGGATCAAACACACTACTCAGTTATAATGATTCTAGTGAGACAAGCATGCTAACCATTACATCACGCCGAGGTGCCCACATATAAGAATGGCAAGGAGATTAAAAAGAAATCACCTTAGCCAGAGAGAGATGATCACTGACATAAACACTCAGGCCTTATATATATTTATATATATGTATGTGTGTGTTTGTAAAAGCCAAATACAGAAAATATATTATTTATATATATATAAGTGATATAGATACAAGTATATTTTACTTTAAGTTGATTAAACTCAAATTTATATCTGTCAAGATATCAGATATCATCTGCCAAATAGTGATTGAACAACAAATTTTGTGGTCTTCAGATGAATATCTTCACCATGGAGCCATAACTAACAACAGATATCATTGTTTCAGCTTGCTTCATGCCTTTCTGCTTAAGGCTGACCTTTGAACCCACTACATTTCATGCAATCCTTTTTTTGTCTTCCAACTTTGCAGGGTGTGGGGGTTTGGTATGTGGGTGGTTAGTTGTTACGACAACAATGACAAATCGTGATAGAAGCATAGCAAAGATGGTGGAATTTTCACTCTTATAATGCTGATAGTTTCTCTGAAAATGGATTCATATTTTGGAATTTTTTTTGTGGATGGGTGGAGAAGAGAAAATAGAAAGCATGAAGAAAGAATAGAAATTATTCATCAAGACAATATTGGCTCAAGGCCTGAAGTCAGGAGTATTGCAGAAAAAGGAGAGTGTTTGGGTGGTGAGCTGATAAATGTGAATAAAACAAAAATTTGAAGAAAAAAGAAGTAAAGAAATAGAAAATAAATAAGCTAACAGAAAGAAGGAAAAATTAGAAGAAAAAGATGACAAAAAGAAAGAAAAGAAAGAAGAAGAAAAAGAAGAATAGGAAAATAAATAACAGAAAGAACAAAACAAAATCTGGAAGAATAAAGATGAGAAAAGAAGAAAAGAAAAAGAAGAAAAGAAAAAAGAAAAGAAAGAAAGAAAAATAAGATAACAGAAAGAATGAAACAAAAAGCATAAGAAGAAAGAAAATAAATAAGATAACAAAGAATGAAGCTAAAAGTGGAAGAAAAAGATAAAAAAGAAAGGAAAAAAGAAAAGAAGATAAGATCACAAAGAATATAACAAAAAGTGGAAGAAAAAAGATGGGAAGAAAAAGAAGAACATATAAAAGAAAGAATGAAACAAAATGTAGAAGGAAAAAGATGAAAAATGAAAAGAAAAAGAAAGAATGAAACAAAAAGTAGAAGAAAAAATATGAAAAATAAAGAAAAGAAAAAGAAAAAGATATCTGAAAGAATAAAGCAAAAAGTGAAAGAAAAAATAAGAAAATAAATACAATAACAGAAAGATTGAAATAAAAAGTGGGAGAATAAAGAAAATAAATAATCAAATGAATGAAACAAAATTAGAAGAAAAAGGTGAAAAGAAAAATAAGGTGTAGACAAGAAACAGAAGATGCAGGTGAAAATGAAAAGAAATATATAGGAAGAAATTAAAAAGAGGAAAATAAAAGCCAGGTGAGAAGAAGAAAATGAGAAGAAGACAAATCAAAAGAAGACAAGAAATAAAGAGAAAAATGAAGATTAAGAAAAGGCAAATGAAGAAAATATGAATTAAAAAAAGAAAAAAAAATGGGTGGACCTAAAGGAGATTACCACCACATTTTTTACTTTTTTCAGCGCAGTATCGGCTCGGAATGAGAAATTGGGGAGCCGAGTTCTAATTCCAGTTGAATTCATTGCATTCACTTACGCACAAATACCCTTGGAAAAGGTATTAATCCATCTCTTCCTTCCAGTTATGGGTTAAATAACAGGACAGATTGGGTTCTATAGCCTTGGTCGGCAACCAGTCTACTGCAGAAAGCAATGGCAATGTACTGCAGGATAATCTTCTGCCCAGTCAGTCATGTCTCTTTTGAGACATGATCGCCCAATGCATGTATCACGTATGGCACTTAACTGACTGACTGACTTATCAATTATTACATAAAGTTTCCAATTATCAAAAAAAATTTGGAAAAATTTCAATATTTAAACAATTTTAGTAGGGGCTCAGTTTCTCATACAACATTATAGTAAATCAATCCTCCACTTTGAAACCACTCACGTTGGTGTCACTTTGTTTTGGTTTTTTGGGACAACTTGTTGATCTTGTTTTTGTCGGTTTCAAGTTTTCTTCAGTTCTTACGATGACATCTTCCTCAGAAAATCTAAGAATGGCTTTATTCAAAGATTTTGCAAAGGATTCAGTTGTTGAATATGTGCAAGCAAAAAAGTTAATTGCACAGGATCAATTTAAAAAATTTACTATAAGGTTGTATGAAAAACTGAGCTCCCCTGCCCATTGTTTAAATATTGAAATTTTTATAAATTTTTTTTTGTCAATCAGAAAATTTAGGGTTTAATCGATAAAATTGTACTGAAAAAAGGCAAAAGAATTTCATAATCAACAAATTTACAGGTGGTGGTAATATCGTACCGGCTAGTGGTTCCAAAATGGTGGAACAATTTACCATAACATTGTATGAAAAACTGAGAGCCCCAGCTAAAATTGTTTAAATATTGAAATTTTTCCAATTTTTTTTTTTGTCATTCAGAAAGTTTATGGTGTAATCGATAAGACTGCACTGAAACAAAGTAAAAAACAATGAAAAACAACAAATTTAAAGGTGGTGGTAGTCTCCTTCAGGTCCGTCAAAAAATGGAAAGAAGATAGTAAACAGGAGAAAAATATGAGAAAACAAAGAAAAATATAAAGTAATAAAAAAATTTGTAGCTGCAAAACAATAAGAAAAAACACAAGAAAGAAGAAAAAATTGAAACAGAAGATTGTTTTTTCTATTGATTTTTTTTTGTTTTTTTGTTTTGTTTAGTGGCATTTTCTATGGATAATTTTATGTTTTAATCTAAATTTTTTCCCTGAAATTTGTATTTATTTATCTTAACTGATGGGGGAGGTGGATTTATACATTTCCCAAGGGTATTTGCATGAAAGTGAATATAACAAACCCAACCAGAATTGGAACTTAACTCTCTGATTAATAATTCTGAGTTATTTTTCATTGCACCACCAAGATATCTAAACTTAGAGCACCTGGTATTACCAAGTGTTGACTCATCTAATTACTGACCAGGATTGATGTCGTTTAAATTCTGTGAACGTTTGGAAAATGGTATTTAAATGTGATGCAGCCACAAGCAAAGGAGGAGAGAATGAGATAAAAAAAGAAGTTACCATGGAAATACATATGGATAAATAAGTAAAAAAATGCAAAATAAAGAAAAAAGAGTAAAGAGAAAGAAAAACTGAATTATGAAAAAGAAAGTTTTCTTGATACTTAATCTTTTAAATGAGCGACTGGATACTTTCATATTATGCATTATTTTTCATTGTTATTCTTTAATATATGTAATCCATTAAATAGAAGTAGGATTATAATAAGTTGTGTATCATCATCATTTATCCATCACACCCAGATGGTGCATAGAGCAGCAACTTTTTGTTGCTGTTTCTGTAACAAACTGTTTTTTACGGGGCAGGGTTGTTAGCCCTGCACCCAACCCCCAAACCTGGAGGACCGGTGAACCATTCTTGTTCCTTACGTTTACAGTACCTGGTATTCCCAAATGGTCACTCATTTAAGTACTGACCAGGTTTGATGTTGCTTAACTTCAGTGATAAGATGGGAACCGGTGTCTTCAACATGATATAGCAGGAGACAATAAGTTGTGTATAATAATAATGAAATATTGAAATGTATGAAGTATTATGGTCTCTTGTTCTTTTCTGCTAAATAATTAACCCATTAAAACAGAGATATTTTTAAAGGCTAATTTAAATTGAGAATTAATGTTTGTCCAACTATTTTGATAACATTATAATTTCAATATACTGAAATAGAATCGGATCTTGCACACAGATATGAAAGATTGGTGAGAGTAGCACAGAGATCAAAATGCACTCAAGAATAGTAAATGATGCCTTCCAGAGATTAAGGATAGAAAATATTAATTAGAGGTCCATTGGGATAGTAAAAGATGCATTGGTAAAAAGGTAAAATTTTAAGAAATAGGAAAATTCTGTTCAGAACAATGAAAAGGTGTTGAACTGATATGCCATGTTCATTCTATTATATTGCAATGAATACTGGACAATTTCCTTATAGATAAAGAAGGGATTTGAAATAACTGTACAGATGGATGTTGAGTTGCCTTCCAGAAACCAAACAAAGGGTAAAATTCTGTTTGTAATAAAGAAAATAATTTTGAACTACTATTGTAATATAACAATCTCGCCCCACCCGAGGAAGCTGAGCAAGCGGGGGCGTTTCCGGTCGTTGAAAGGAACGGATGTTTGTTTGACCTTATTTCCGGCAGTAGCGGAAATGGCTACAAGAGGCAAACAGAACAGGTGTCTCTGAGAATTACGTGGACGTGCGTGGGCGAGGCAAAATCCGGAAGTACCGGTTTGGAGATTATAAAAAAGACCTCGGCGCACGGATTTCGAGCAGAGAGACAGAGCAGAGAGACAGAGGCAGACGAGAGAGCCAGACCAGACCAGAGGAGCAACAGACGACCCCCCCCGTCAACCCTTAGAAGCGCGCTCTCGCTCTCTGTTCCCTAGGCTACACGGTCCATCGTTCATTAATAAAAATATCACTTGATATATTTTTATATATATGCGTGTTTGTTGTTTATTGATATACAACACTATGTCATATCTACCCTCCTATATAGCAGTTAATGCTGGACAATTTGGAAAACTTTAACTTCAATTGCATCAATGCTAAATAAAAAAAAAACAGGGAAAAGTTAAAAGAAAATTTGATTAAAAACAGAAAATAGTGATGAACTGCTATATCATATCTATCCCCCAATATGGCAGTAAATTCTGAACAATTTCTTTATAGATGAAGACACAACTTGAAGTGATAGAGATTTGGTTCTCTGGAAAGAAGCTAAGAATACCATAGACAGAATATGTGAGCAGTAAGTAAGTTTTAATGCAAACGGGAACAGAAAGGTTACATACATTCAATAAGAGAGAGACTGTTAAAATTTATGGTACACATAATGAGGAAAAAGGGCTTGGGGAATTTAACACATCCAGGATTTATTAAAGGCAAAACAGTTGGAAGGAAATAGCAAATAACTTGCCTAATATGTTGATGTAAATGGATGGTAGAACAAGAACTAAGAGTGTTGTTAATGGGACAAACGTTGCTTAGAGTTACAAAGGATAGAAAGTTGTGAAGAGCCATGACCGTCAACATCCAGAAAGAACATAGTAGATAAAAGAAGAAGAGAAAAGAATGCTTTTGTGATTAAAACAGTAATCAAACATATTTTTCAAGCTCAAGTAAAATCCTGAATGTCATGTGAATGTGATACAGTGATCCGCTAGACCAATGATTTTCAACTAATGTGCCATAACACATTGGTTGAGATACCATTAGATTAGGTTCCCAACCTTTTTTTCTTGGGTCTACATTTTTGGAATTAAAATTTGCTCATATCTAACCAAATTTTATGGGAGAAAAAGTACATTTAAAAATAAAAAAGGAGAGATAACATTGGATTTAAAGTCTGTTCTTGTTCTACTGTTCTTGTCTTGGGATATCTCATCTTGTTCTTGTTAAGTTCATGTTTAGTTATTGTTAGTTTTATTTCTACTGAATCTGTGATTGTCCAACCCTGCCCAAGGTCAGAACTCCCAATTACTACACATCAAATTTATGGACAAATGTTTTTAATACTCTAGACTATTGTATCCTTTACTTATTTAAACAGAAAATGTTTTTCCCTTTTTTTCACATATTTCCAATCTATTTCATAATAGAAGCCTTAAATTTGGTAGCACCTCGGCATTGGGTAATGGGTTGTGAGGTGAGATGGATTAATGACTAAGGAGTAAGTGTCATCTTTGCTGGGTGCTCTATACAAAATCCAACATTAAATTTGACATGTCATAAAACCAACCAACCAAATATTTAAAGTCTGTTCTCGTTCTACTGTTCATATCTTGGGATATCTCATCTTGTTCTTTTTAAGTTCATGTTTAGTTATTGTTAGTTTTATTTCTACTGAATCTGAGGACAATGAAGAAAAATGGTAGCTGGTTTGCCAGAGGAATGTTGTTGCACCTAGATAATTTTGAATTTACCTCGATAATTTTTACATTAATTGTTAAATAAGTCTGAAGCACACTAAGTGTATATATCGAAATAAAAAAGAAATAAGAAATGTTGGAAGATAGCAATTAAAATATTCAACAACAGATATGACATCATTTTCATTATCCCCTCAGGGTGAATTTCCAAATATTACAGAAAACGCAATAGAAATACTTCTTCCATTCTCAACATCATGGTTGTGCAAAGCAAACTTTTCTGCAATAAACAATATTAAAAATAAAAATCACCTAGAACCCATGAAAGAAGATTTAAATTTTCTTCCAATTCTTCGAAGAAAAATTAAGAGTTTTCTTGTCCAAAATTTGACCGTGCAAAGAAGATATTCTAAAAAAAAAATGTCAATCTCAGATATTGCATTCAACGTTAATTTATAATAAACAGAAAAAGAAATATAAGTTTATTTTAAAGAATTTTGGTTATTATCTTTTTATTTCAAATTATAATAAATTGATTTGCTTGGGTTAATAAATGAATCTTAAAAAATGATACACTTTTTTATTATAATTTAAGTATGCAGTGTAAGTTTAATTATAGATTCAAGTGTGCCAGGAAATCAAAACTATTGGAAAACACTACTCTAGAGCAGTGGTTCTCAACCTTTTTTTTCTTGGGTCTAAATTTTTGGAATTGAAATTTGCTCACATCTAACCAAATTTTGCATGATAAAAAGTACATTTAAAAATAAAAAAAACGTAGAGATAACAACGTATTTAAAGTCAGAACATCATTGATAACTCTCTCCTTCAATTTGCAGACCCTAGTTACTATATTCTTAATACTTGATATGATGCAAAAATATCACAATGATAAAATCAATCAATCTTTTAAAAGTATTTATACAAGGACTCACATGCAGTTACATGTGATCCATAATATTTTAAATTTGGAAATTATATTTATTTTAAGCATATGAAGATTTTGATACTGAAAGAAAATCAAAGATTTAGAAACAATCATTCCGCCTTACCTATGAGATATGCTGCACCGTTTGAGAACCTACTGCTCTAGATTGACAGAATTGACAGACACTCCAGGGACTTTTATAAAATACTAATGTAACACTGCCATGCAAACTAGTTACTCCCATATTAATTTATCTTGTGTTATCTAAACTTATTCATAAATGGAACTTTGTCTGTGTGTGTATATGTGTGTGTGTGTGTGTGTGTGTGTGTGTCCATTACCTACAGACTCCGAAATGGCTAAACCAATTTTCTTGAAAATTTACACAGTTGTACTATAAACGTCTGCGAGTGTTCTTAGCTAGGTTTTGTGTTGAGGTACCTCTGATAAATATCGAAAATCAATAATCGAAAAAATCGGGTTATAGAAGGAGTGGTCCGATTTTAATCAAATTTGGTACACACATAGACAAAGACATAAGAAACGATATTCAGAAGTTTCAAGGTTGCAGTTCTTACAATAGTGCAGAAAATCGATAATATATATATATATATATATATAAAAGGCAAGATGTTTGTGTGTGTGTCTGTTTTTCTGCCTGTATATCTGTATTTTTTTCAGCCCTTTTATTTTAGTTTTTGCTTTGGGTTTGGCTCTAAGTAGGTATAATTGTAGTTCTTAGTCTCAGCCATGATACCATCTACTCAGAGGACTTATTTAGCCTTCAAAATTCAGTTTCTGATGAAAAAAACTTATTTGATATTGATACCAGGAAATCAAAATTTGACTTACATCCATTCATTTTTCTTTCAGTCTATGGTTTCGCTTTAACTGGAAACAACTATTGCTTTTTAGTCTTTTGTACCAACGTCCAAAGAGTCTGAGCTCTAGGACCATGGATTAGTTTTAAAGCTTTCATTACACCCAAGCAATGCAGGGCTATACTGCTAGTATTAAAATAAGCTCATCATAAATCCTTAACAATTAGAATTATTGTTTTCCATTCTGAGTTGGGCCAAAAATGCTTAATTATCCTATCTTTTGTTCTAAAGATAACTCAAGTTCTCAAGTTCAATAAAAATTAGTACATTTATGTAAATATATAAAACCTTTTAATTGACAAGAATTGTAATATTTCCACAAGTTTTGATTTTTATCATTATTTTGTTTTCTTTATGGCAGAATTTGCATTAAAAGTGAGGAATTTCATTAATTCAGTCAATGAATTCACAGGTCTTTTTCTCCCCTGGCAAACCAGCCACCATTTTACTTCATTGTCCTTTTGTTCCTTTTCATTTTATGCTCCAAGAAATAATGGTTGTGACATGTTTGAATTGACATGGACAGAATTGATTTTCTGAAATAAATTTTAACTCAATAAAATATGAAGCCCAACCATTCATCCAAAACTCCCACAATTTTTACATGTTTTTCCATTTGGATTCATAAACGCAACTAAGCTCTTATATGTGCAGCACTTATTTTGAACTAAACCCTTTATATAATTTTTGGGATTAATCTGTTCTTGTTCTACTGTTCTTGTCTTGGGATATCTCATCTTGTTCTTGTTAAGTTCATGTTTAGTTATTGTTAGTTTTATTTCTACTGAATCTGTGATTGTCCAACCCTGCCCAAGGTTAGAACTTCCAATTACTACACATCAAATTCATGGACAAATGTTTTTATTACTCTAGACTATTGTATCCTTTACTTATTTAAACAGAAAATGTTTTTCCCTTTTTTTCACATATTCCCAATCTATTTCATATAGAAGCCTTAAATTTGGTAGCACCTCGGCATTGGGTAATGGGTTGTGAGGTGAGACGGATTAATGACTAAGGAGTAAGTGTCATCTTTGCTGGGTGTTCTAAACAAAATCCAACATTAAATTTGACATGTCATAAAACCAACCAACCAAATATCAAATTTGGTTAGCATACTTAGTGTTATAGGACTTATCCTTTTTGGACTATAATGAACTCCTCCTATTATTATGAATACCATTCTGTACCTAATTTCCATTGGAATAGCTGAAAAAATTTGCAAAAATCATAGTTTCTGGAAACAGATGACACTGATGATGTCATCACATCGTCAACTAATAAATACGGGCAATTTTCTTTGTGCCCAGTGTTTTTTAAGCACTAGCTTCAGTCCTGCACACAGAAAACTACACATTTATGTGCTTGCATGCATACACACACATTTATGTATTTTTATTAGGTTATTATTTTGTTTTTCTTATTTGGTTTGGTCGTGTTATAATAATTATTATAAATACTAATTGTAGGAAGTTAGATTTATAATTAAATTTTTATTTATTATTGTTTTGCTTTATGTACATATGTTTGTTATTTATATCATATTTATTTTATTTGAATTTGATATATTTATTTTATTTATATGTTTAATTATTACTTTTATTTTATTTATATGTTTAATTATGGCAAATTATGTATTTATTTCTATGTTTAAATTTACTCATTTTTTCATTTTTCATGTTTAAGAGTTTATTCTGTTTTTTTAAAGTAGTTATTGCTAGTATTTGTCTATATTTCTGAGATGAAGTAGTATTTATAGTATTTACATTATTTGAACTATTGTCCTCATCTTTGTTGCCATTTGTATGAAATTTTGGCTGTTGTATGCTTCAGCCTTCTTTAGGTGCTAAGAAATTTTTTAAGCCGACTAAGTATAGAGATGAACACAATATGGGAACCAGTAATACGGAGTGCTAGAGAAAATCATTAGCGTCAAAAATTGCAATATGAGCTCTAAAAAAATACTAAAAACAAATACTACATAAAATCATTAACATCAAAAAATTGCAATATGAACTCTGGTAAAAATTGTTTACTGGACATTAGTTTCATAAGTCCAAAAAATTCAATTGTTTTTGTCCACATGGCCCAGTGGATATAGACATTAGTTAGTTTCTGACTTGACACTTAGAGTTGTGAGTTCAATACCAAGCTACAGCAGTAGTGAACAAGTAACTTGTAAGGTTAGAGGGAGATAACTCATGACTTTCTCTTGAGGCTTTATGCAAGGAATGAGAATGATAAGCCCCAGTGATTGTAATAACAGTTCAGTTCAAAATTCCTAGAAGCTGAAGAAGACTGGAGTGTACAATGGCCGAAACATCATAAAATGGCAACAAAGATGAGGACAATAGTCCGAATAATGTAAATACTGTAGTTATTGCTAGTTTTTCCTCTGATCATAAATTACAATTTGTACTATTTATATTTACCATTGTTTGGGGCTGTTTTTTATGAATTCCCATTTCATATTGGTGGGGATATATTTTTCTTTTTGGCTCCATATATATGTTTTGATAGGATTGTATGGCTCAATGAAAATATGCAGAAATAGATAGATTGAACCCAACTAATAAAGGAGATATGCATAAAAAAATAAGGGAACTAACAGGACAAAAACATGCTTCTCAATGGGATGTATAAAATTCATGAATGGAACATTTATATTACTTCAGTCATGGAAAGAATACATAGGAAATATATTTCATACACACACACATATATTAAAAGTTATGGGAATTAATAAATATATACATATGCGTGGATACACAAATGTATAAAAATATTTTTCAGATGTTAATAAAACAGTACTCAATGTAATATAAACAGAGCTATTATATATATATGTCAATAAATATACATATTATCCTATGTTTATGGTACAACTTGGAGTTTCATGTGCTACACAATCATCTGGTGCATATTATAAACTTTAGCAATCAGTTAAATAGCTCAACTTAAACAGCTCTTGAACAGTCAGATCATACTCCTGCAGCTTCTTCTCTCACACTTCCCGCCTGTGTATTCTTGCTTTCCTGACGGCTACAACCTCCAGAAATTTAAATGCAAAGTCAATACTCATCTACTAACCACTGGACTCTAGCTCTCTCCCCACCCCTGTATAACCTTCCCTTTCTCTCCACCTATGTATCTGTCATTGCACCTGCTTTCTATTGTTCCTTTCTAACTAGTTTGTACTCCTCACTCTTTTCTAATTAATCTTTTTACATTTATGTAACCCCCTTCACATCAGTGGTGTTTCCGCCTTGCTCGGGGTGAAATGATTAAAAAAAAAAAAAAAATGTAGCTGATGACTGCATAACACATCAAAGTCAGAGTCATACCATCAACAAAAGATAATATATATATCTAAACTTATTTATAAATGGAACTTTTGTGTGTGTGTGTGTGTGTGTGTGTGTGTCCATTACCTATAGACTCCGAAACGGCTGAACCGATTTTCTTGAAAATTTACACAGTTGTACTATAAGCGTCTGTGAGTGTTCTTAGCTAGGTTTTGTGTCGAGGTACCTCCAATAAATATCGAAAATCTATAATAAAAAAAATCAGGTTATAGAAGAAGTGGTTGGATTTTAATCAAATTTGATACACTCATAGACAAAGACATAAGAAATGATATTCAGAAGTTTCAAGGTTGCAGTTCTTACAATAGTGCAGAAAATTAATAATATATATATATATAAAAGGCAAGATGTTTGTGTGAATGTGTGTCTGTATGTCTGTATTTTTTTCAGCCCTTTTATTTTAGTTTTTGCTTTGGGTTTGGCTCTAAGTAGGTATAATTGTAGTTCTTAGTCTCAGCCATGATACCATTTACTCAGAGGACTTACTTAGCCTTCAAAATTCAGTTTACAATGAAAAAAACTTATTTGATATCAATAACAGGAAATCAAAATTTGACTTACATCCATTCATTTTTCTTTCAGTCTACAGTTTCACTTTAACTGAAATCAGCTTTTGCTTTTTAGTCTTTCGTGCCAACATCCAAAGAGTCTGAGCTCCAGGACCATGGATTAGTTTTAAAGCTTTCATTACACCCAAGCAACACCAGGCTATACTGCTAGTGCATATATATGTATGTATAATGATAGAAAGATATTCATGTATATACATTCAGATATATTATGGCTGCAAACTTGTTAAACAACTAGGAACATCACTGACAAGTTTTCCATCTACCAGTTGCCAATATATATATATATATATATATATATATATATATATATAGGAAAAACTACTAAAAAGGTGTCAGTTAAAAATGTACTTTGTTGACAGTATTTCTATTATTATATATATATATATTTGATATTTCAGACTGGCTTCGGCCTTTCATCAGAAACAAATGATTTTAAAATTTAAACTAGAAGTGTCTGTTGCAAGATGCATCCATCATGAGGTGTTTACATCATGTGACGTAGAAAGCGATAGAGTTGTTTTTAATATTTTTAAACGTAAACCTAACTGTAATAATACTTTTAAATATTGTTTTAAAGAAAATTTTTTTAAGTGTATCTAAAAAGTGTTTAAGTATTGAAATATTTATAATGATTCAAAATACCTAAGTCCCTATTTAACCCTAACCTATATGTATTTAATTTTAAAATCCAGTATTTTTTTTTCTTTCTGCATGAGTAATGTGGAACTAAAATCAGAATTTATCAGTAAATATTTGCAGTTTTCTAATGTGTGTCCTGGTTGATTATATATATAATAATCATTGACCAATAAACAGTTGTATTAAAAAGTGTTCAAAGCATATTTAAATAAAAAATAATAATTTAACTTGTGGAGCTTTTAAATATTCTAATTGAAAAGATCAGCCAATTATGCTACTTTGATTTGAACCTTTTGGTATTTTTAGATGTTACATATAAACTGATAATCTAATGCTTTGCTAAATTTTCGTTTTAGGTACTGTCGCTTTTCCCCTTCAAATTTATCCCAAAATAGCATTATCTCTGTGCAAATGTATATGCTGAACTCAAATCAAGTGTTAGTTATTGAAGAAATTTACTTTTTTTTATCTCAGTCAGTTAAAGTGCCATACGTGATACACGCTTGGGCGATCATGTCTCGAAAGAGACATGACTGACTGGGCAGGAGATTATCCCGCAGTAGGTTGCCATTGCTTTCTGCGGTAGACTGGTTGCCGACCAAGGCTATAGAACCCAATCTGTCCTGCTATTTAACCCATAACTGGAAGGAAGAGACGGATTAATACCTTTCCCAAGGGTATTTGCGCGTAAGTGAATACAATGGATTCAACTGGAATTCGAACTCGGCTTCCCGGTTTCTCGTTCCGAGCCGATATCCACTGTACCACAACGCACATCACAATTTTTTATCTAAATGTCCATAAAAAAAATGAACTATATCTTGCACTTTTTCTCTCCCGTATCTCTCACAAAGTCATGTAATTAACTGCAGAATGACGGACTGCGCATGTGATCGAATTTTGGCAGATTGTTTGTCAATTTTTCTTCATTTACTGATACTTCCAGCGATGTACTTCCAGGAATTAAAGTAATGTGCTATTGTATTTCTACACTTATTACTCTCAAAACAGGAAGTACATTGCCGGAAGTTTCAGTAAAGGACGAAATTCGACCAAAATTGCTGCCTACATAGAATGTCATTCTGCAGTTAAATTACATGACTTTGTGAGAGTTACGGGAGAGAAAAAGTGTGAGATATAGTTAATTTTTTTTATGGACTTTCAAAGCAAAAAAGGTAAGTTTCTTCAATAACTAATTGTTGATTTGAGTTCAGCATATACATTTGCACAGAAATAATGCTATTTTGGATAAATTTGAAGGGGGAAATTTTTTCAAGAAATATCAGTTCAGCTGTTTTGGAGTCCATAGGTAATGGACACACACACACACACACACACACACACACACACACACACACACACACACACACAAAGTTCCATTTATAAATAAGTTTAGATAAATGCCAGAGCACCCAAAATAAAAAAACCTTGTGTCCTCTTCACCTGGAATTGTATATATATATATATATATATATATATATTTACACTTCACTTCATGCAGTTGACTTTTATGCAGACTGACCACACAAAGAACTCCCATAAATAAATTCAAGTTGTTGACTTGCTGCACTTTCAAGTGTGTCTATCCCAGCAGAATTAGCAAAACAATCCAAGTGAGGCTGGGCTTGACCCACCTGTGCATTGTTAATGCCAGCCTGATTGAGTTGCATTGAAGTGTTCTGCCTAAAAAAAACAACTAAGGCAGATTTGAATCAACTGCTGTTCAGCCAGCTTCAACCAAACTCAGCCTACCACTAATTGTTTTAAAAGCACTGTTCTAGTTGAACTACTCATCAAAATACTGGCTCAAGTGCGTTGAACAAATTATTTAACTTCATTAAAAATATTTCACTCAGACTCTGATCCAATCAATAAAAAATATCATATAACAGTTTCAAATCAGGATCCAAGTTGAACAATAAAAATTAATACTGATATTTATCTTAACTTGAGCTATGCTCTGATTTAGTGTGAGCTGTGTATTGAAGACATCAAAATCAAACAGGTACAGAAATTAAATTATTTGGGTCATGAAAATTCTTATGTAAGATTAGTCTTTATATATGGCAGTGAAGGATGGATAATTTCTTCAGAGATGAAGAAGAGACCTTAAGCAACAAAAATGTAATTCTACAGACAGATGCTGAGAATACCATGAAAGAAACATGTGAGCAACAATGAATTTCCAAAGACAATGGAAACAAAAAGGACAGTTATATTTGGCATCAGAAAAAGACAGTTCAAATTTCTAATACACATTAGGAAAGAGGCTTTGAAAAATTTGGTACTTACAAAACAAATTGAGTTTGTGTTTTATTTAACAGCATATCAAACTTTTTGGGTTATTTGATGCCAAAAAGGTGGGGTTTTAAGGTATTTTTTTTTTTTACTGTTTGGTTGTAGTTAGAAGGTTGATTTAGTCAGGTCTTAATGAATTTTTTTTTGTTTTTATTATGTTTTATTTTAGAAAACTGAAAATGTCTTATAGTTTTGTATTCTTTTTTTATTTTAGAAAACTGAAAATGTCTTATAGTTTTGTATTCTTTTTTTTATTTTAGAAAACTGAAAATGTCTTTCACTAAATTAAATGGAATAACTTTTCATTCATAGTAGTGAAGTTCTAATCTATTCCTGTTCTCTTTTCCACTCTCAAGCAGTTGGAACACAAGAGAGGTTAATTTCAAAACAAAATCAAAGGGTTAATACTAACGTCAATACTAGCAGAACAGTATGATTTTTCTGCTATGATGTTTTGAAAAACTGCAAAAGAAAACACAAAGGAAAAAGTGATGAAGATTAAATTTTATAAAAATCAAAGACTGATCAGTTTCATAAATTTTTGAAGCTTATAATAGTTTGGGGGTGCCAACCAAGGGCCCAGCCAGAATTCTGGAGCATCCTTGGCCTCTTTTAGCTCTACTGCCCTTTCCATATTTTACAAATGCTTTTCAGAAACAAAGCAAAATAATAAGACATAGTAAAACATCCTGAGGAAAAACAGTGCTGAACTTCTATTTAATTTCCTATTCAACATTGAACGTCTCCTCATGGATAGAGGTTAAAGATATGATTCTACTGACTGAGAATAATATGAACCATACATGTGAGCTATTGGGAAGTTTTAAAGAGAAAGGACAACAAATAATCCCAATAATGCTTGTAGTGACACTGGCAAATTAATATGCCTAATTTGCATAAGTGCAAGAGAGAGCCTATAAAATTTGTCACTGAGAATAAGTAAGGACAAGCTTAGCGACTGTTTAGTGCTAAACTTCACTTCACATCAATGCTAATAATCATAAAATGATAACCAGAAGAATTATGGGGTACACAAAAAGGAAAGGGAGCCTGAAGGATTTAACAAGCGCCGGCATGTCAAAAACAAAAGAAGCAAGAAAAAAACGGTGAGTCAACTAAACAACTTTCTATATTTTCTTTGAAACTTTTATTAATGTTTCTTCACTATCCCTCAAGTTCTTTGAAACTTTTATTAATGTTTCTTCACTATCCCTCAAGTTCTTTGAAACTTTTATTAATGTTTCTTCACTATCCCTCAAGTTCTTTGAAACTTTTATTAATGTTTCTTCACTATCCCTCAAGTTCTTTGAAACTTTTATTAATGTTTCTTCACTATCCCTCAAGTTCTTTGAAACTTTTATTAATGTTTCTTCACTATCCCTCAAGTTCTTTGAAACTTTTATTAATGTTTCTTCACTATCCCTCAAGTTCTTTGAAACTTTTATTAATGTTTCTTCACTATCCCTCAAGTTCTTTGAAACTTTTATTAATGTTTCTTCACTATCCCTCAAGTTCTTTGAAACCTTTATTAATGTTTCTTCACTATCCCTCAAGTTCGCCATTCTGAAATCCATTTACACAAGCATCAACTCTCAACTTTGAATACAGACTGATGCTGCAACTATTTACTCAATAGTAAGGCTGATCGGTCCAAAAAGGATCAAAATGGCAGCTGGGGTCAAAAATGACCTCAAGATTGTTGAAACAATGGCATATCAATGTTAATCTCTCCAAAACTAAACCTTTCCATTAATCATCTGAAAAACTCTTCTTTGTCTTCCATCAGCATGGCTAATTCTAACCTCCATTTTACCTTCTTGGGATAATGTTCTCAGCTGACATGAAGTGGAAAAACTATATTAAATCCATTGCTAAGCCAACTGTCAAGAAAGTTGGTTCACTGTGTTGTGTGAGACAATTTTTCTCTCTAGAATCTATTTTACTTATCTATAAGTATATCATTAATCTGTGCTTAGAATATTGCTGCCATATTAAACATTGCATGGTAGCCAATTAAACTGTCTAAATAAGTTATTCTGATTGAAAATTCAAATAAATTAACTGAGCTGGTAATGAAACCAATTAGGTTTTTTTTTTTTGGAAGATTTTTCAGAGGCATAGCTTTACCAATTTCAATTCTTATCTGAACTGGTCTTTTAAGTTATATTTTCACTCTTTCTTTGTCTCTTCGCAGAAGTGCTAACACCATGTAATATTCCTTTTAATTTTACTTCTTTATTTTTAATTTTCTTTTTGTTAATTTTTTTGTTGTTTTTATTTCTCTGTGTTGTTTCAGTATTTAAATTTTGTTGATAACTTTCTAATTTGAAATTGCTTAATTTTTATATTATTTTTTACTTTGTTTTCTTTTCTTTTCTATTCTGCTGTTGTACTATCTGGCCATTCGTGCATTATTCTTGGGGTTGACCTGTGTTCTGATATCTTCCCACTTAATATATTGGAATGTTAGTTAAGCATCACGTGACCAAATCTGAGTCACATGACCAAATCTGAGGTGGCTAGAAGTAGCCATAACTTCTATGTTAACACTTTCTTTTCTCAAACTTCTTACTTGTGGAACTTCATTCTGGCTCCATGCTTTCCAGCCAAATTTGATCTGCAAGAATTTAAATGCAATGTAAATCACTATCTACTATTCTCCTGATTACTCTTTTCTCTTTCTACCAATTATTAATGTTACTATTTCTAATTTTCACACCCTGTAACACCTTGCATTTTAGTGACTTTAATGACGTGCTTGTGTAATATAACAATCTGGCCCCACCCGAGGAAGGCTGATGCAAGCGAGGGTGTTTCCGGTCGTTGAAAGGAACAGATGTAGTTTGACCTTATTTCTGGCAGCAGCGGAAATAACTACAGAGGCAAACAGAACAGATGTCTCTGAGAATTACGTGGGTGTGCGTGGGCGAGGCAAAACCGAAAGAAAAAGTCCCGGTTCTGGAAGATTATAAAAAGACCTCGGCACACGGATTCGCCAGTAGAGGAGCAACAGAGATCGGCCGGTGAAGAGAGAGACACAACAGATAAGACTACACTCCCGTCAACCCATTAGAAGCGCGCTCTCTCAATTCTCTGTTCCCTATGCTACACGGTTCATCGTCATTAAGAAAAATATAACTTTATATTTTTATATATATGCGTGTTTGTTGTTTGTCGATATATAACACTTGTGGTGATACCAATTAAAAAAATAAAATAGCTCAAAAGTTACTCACTGCTTTTATCTTTCCTTTTTGTTTTCAGTATGTCCTGTGAGTGTCATATTTACCAAAACCTATGTCTTTCTATGTGTCTTTGTAATTTCAACTATATCTTTTTGATTCTAAATTTAAGCATCCTTTTTGTTTCTTTTTTTCTTAACACTTCCTCCTTACTCACATGTTCAGTCCATGATATTCTCAGCATCCTTTGGTAGAAGTAGATTTTTGTTTCCTTAAGTCTCTTCTTTCTTGGTATGGAGACTGCCCAGCATTTACTGCCATATATGTGGAGTAGTGTTATTTATTTGCACTTATTTCCTGGTCACTAAAAAAAAAATATCTGTTTCCTAATATTTTACTTAGCTTTTGGAAAGCAACATTTGATATTCCAATCCACCTTCAGATCTTGGTGGTATATTTGCTGAACCAGTGATGGCACACACACACACACACACATGCACACATACATGCACAGACACACACACACATTATATATATATATATATATATATATATATATATATATATATATATATAGTGTATCGAGGCAGCAAATAATTTTCTAAACATATGCTGTTAAATATAAGAGACAATGAATGTCTGTTATGTTTAATCATGAGCCGTTCTAAACACTGTATGTTGGCTTTAATTTCAGTTGAAAATAAAGACAAAAATTCTCCAATATTTGGATAATTTTTTATTAATTTGCTTCTATGCTTTCGGCTCACATGAGCCATCTTCAGAGAGGTTATTTAGACTGTAATACAATAACATCCACCATCACCGACAATTAAGATTTAGAAGCAAATTAATAAAAAATTATCCAAATGTTGGAGAATTTTTGTCTTTATTTTCAACTGAAATAATACGATAATTAGAACGGCTCATGATTAAACATAATAGACATCCATTGTCTCTTATATTTAACAGTATATATTTAGAAAAATATATATATATATATATATATGTGTGTGTGTGTGTGTGTGTGTGTGTGTGTGTATACCCCATACTCCAACATACTATCTACTAGGACTCGCACACACACACACACACACACACACACACACACACACACATCTATATGCTCACACACATGCACACATGATACAAGAAAAAGGTATGTAGGTATATATATATATAAAATGAACACAGAAGTATAAAAAAACATGCAAGAAGTATACGCACATAAACACAAGCACATAACACACTCATGCACACACACACACACACATACGAGATCACACAAGAATGAATACTGGAGGAAAAAAAAAGGTACCAATAAACATACCTCTAATTAAAGCAGATAGACTAAACATCAGGTCATAAAACGGCACCTATTACCATTCTGAGAGAGATGCAAAAATGCCAAACCCTGCCACGGGCCAAGATGCCCATATTAAACCATAAATTAAAGCAAACAGCTATATCATCAAATCGTAAAATGGCACCCACTATCACTTTAGAAAAGAAGCGAAAAAGTCAAATCCTACTACCGCACACACTTATATAAACCATAAACACATACATATACATGAACTAATCCACTTACAGGTACATGCACACACATACTCACTACAATTAATGACACCAGTAGCAGCAAAAGAGGACCATTCGTTTAAAAGCAGGCATGGTCCATCAATGGACGGATGTGAAATCAAGCTCTCCTATCATTCTGAAGATGAGATTCTGATCTCAAAATATTAATGAATAAATAGGTAAATAGATAATACCCAACGCCTTCTTTACCTTCCTTTATTATACTAAATGCATTGATATTAGCCTTCAGATACCTACCCATATACCATATACACAAACCTATATATATGCATATATATACACACACACATATATATCAGCATATACAGACACACATATACTGTAATTGCCATAATATAAGTAATGGAAACAACAAAGACAAAAATTATGTGTATTACTTAAAAAGTAATGCATGATTAGCAATGAAATTTTTATCAAATAAAGATTAGTGTGTAATGCATAAATATTACACAAAGTTACAAAAAATTACATAATAGTTTTTTTTTTAAATAAAGATTAAATGGAACAAATGAAATAAGCTACTGGACAAAGGTTAAGGAATGGTGTTAATTATTTGCATAAATTTTTAATTTACATTGTTAAAAAACTTGATGGACCTTTCAACAATAAGTAAAAGTTCATTTATCATTAGGACTTTATTTTTAAGCAATATGACAAATTTTTCATGCAAAACGCTCTCTTTTGAAGAAAAAAACTCATTATCACTAACTATCAAGAAAAAACGTCAATTTCAGAAATTTCTGATATTATTCATAGGTCTAAAAGCGTCATTCATTGTTTAATTAGCAGACATAAAACTGATAAAATGTTGGATGCAAAACCAAAATCTGGCATACCTCCCAAAACATTGCAAAGAGAAGATTGAAGAATTGTTAGAATATATACAAAATTTAATGAAGACACAGATAATAAGATCTCAAGGAAAACTGTTGCTTGCGAGTTAAAAAATGCAGGATTGTATTCCAGCTTCAAAGCCTCTCATTTCAAAGTGAAACCAAAGGGCACACCTGGAGTATGCTAGAGAACATGTTGCTTGGACTGATGCGCAATAGGATACAATTCATTTCAGTGATGAATCCAAGTTTACTACATTTGGTTCTGAGGGCAAAACTTACAAGTGAAAGACTGTCTTCTCAATGTGTCAAGAAAACCGTTACGTTTGGTGGCGATAGTGTGATGGTGTGTGGAATGATTTCATTTGCAGGAGTTGGCCCTATCATTCATGTACATGGCAATATCAATGTTGAGATTTACAAAAGGCTTCTTCAGCAGCATGTGGTACCAAGATTACACCATAATCTTTATGAATCTCCTATTTTCCTGCAGGAAAATGTACCTTGCCACAAGGCTCAGAAGGTTATAGCTTTATTTGAAGAAGAAGGAATTGCCCTAATGAAGTGGCCTGCCCAGAGCCCCGACCTGAATGCAATAGAAAATGTTTGAAGATAATTGGAGAAAGGGCTCAGAAAAGAAACCCGAAAAATCAGGATCACCTATGGGAGTTATTTAACTCAGTTTCATGAAGTTGTTGAAGGCAATAATGCATGCCATTTTTGATAGTTTTAATTTTTTAGCAATAACCTGTTCAGAATATCCTTCTTTTGAAAGAATTTCAACCTGAGCTCTTTTTTCAATGCTAATCTGTTTCTTCCTTGCCATCTATACCATAGTAATATGTTGTGTTTTTTTTGGATGTGCATTGTGGCGCAGTGGATATCGACTCGGAATGAGAAATTGGGGAACCAACTTTGAATTCCAGTTGAATTCCTTGCATTCACTTACGCGCAAATACCCTTGGGAAAGGCATTAATCGGTCTCTTCCCTCCAGTTATGGGTTAAATAATAGGACAGATTGGGTTCTATAGCCTTGGTCAGCAACCAGTCTACCGCAGAAAGCAATGGCAACTTACTGCGGGATAATCTTCTGCCCAGTCAATTGTGTCTTTTTTGAGACATGATTGCCCAAGCGTGTATCACGCATGGCACTTAACTGACTGACTGAATATGGTTTACAAAAATAAATTATCCCATCATTATAATGTCTGAATAAATCTGAATTTTTGTCAAAAACTTGATCACAATAAGAGGAGTCAAGTAGCAAACTGAGTAAATGTTTATTTTAAAGTTGAAAAGAATACTTTTTTTTACTTGACATCTGCATAAGAATATCAAAAAATACAAACTTGGCAAATTTGATTTTGCTAAAAATTTGGGTGGTCCCAAACTTATGCTCGGTAGTGTATATATTAACAAGATTATAATTATACTCGTTTCAAAAACCTTCCTTGAAAACTCTTGAGCGAAGGAAAAAAATGGTTATAAAAAAAAGACTGGGGCATGAAAGTCAGTCAAAAGTGTTTGGACAGAAATCAGCACGAAGCCCAAAAAAAAACCCTGACACAAGTAATCATCTAACAGAAAGTGCTCAATACAAAAATAGAGCAAACTAATTAAATAGCACCTAATCAGCCAGACAACCCTACCTAGGTTTCACTTAAATGGATCATTAGGGAAAGCCGGCTTTCCCTGACGATCCATTTAGGTGAAACCTAGGTAGGCTCATTAGGTGCTATTTATTTACATATATATATATATATATATATATATACACACATACATAAACACACATACATACATATATATATATATGTATATATATATATGCACATACACAGACACACACACACACACACATATATATATATATATATATATATATATATATAGAATTAATGCAAATATGAAATTTGCCATTTAGATGATGCTATATTAATGTTATATTTTGATTCCAAAGTTTTGTTGACAAACTTTTTTGTAATTGTTTGGACCACTCATCAGGAGGTATATATATATATATATATATATATATATGTGTGTGTGTGTGTGTGTGTGTGTGTGTGTGATATTAAAAATGTTGGTGGCAGTGTCTTCTTTTCATATGCTCATTTTATAGTGTTAATGATTGATACTATCACCATCATTTCATTCCCAACAGTTAAGGTCAGGGTGAAATTCAATCACAATTCTCATTTGTATCAGGAAGTCAAAGATTGATGATAAAAATAGTTGCAATGAAAAGCAATTGAAATTAACAGGAAAGAAAAAGTTCTTTAAAATTCATGATCATTAACAATGTTTCATATGATAATAAATGATCTTCAATTTGAATGGTGCCAATGAAAAGTCTTTGAAATTATGTTGAAAGAAATACAAATTCATAATAAAAGTTGACAATGTTTCATTTAATAAAATAATGATAGAATGACAATCTGAATAGTTTTGATTAAATACAACTGAAATTAAGATGAAAGAACCACAAATTAAAAATTAATAATGGCTGACAATATTTCATCTTTCAATATTTCAATATTTCAATATATTTATTTCAATATATTTCAATATTTCAATAATAATAAAATAATAATAGAATGGCAATCTGAATAGTTACAATGAAAAGCAACTGAAATTATGATGAAGGAAATATTAGATAAAAATTTATAATGATAAACAAGCACGCCGCACGAGCCATTACAATAATATTGTGTTCAATTTAGCCAGGTACTCATACTTACATCCTTTTGCCAAACATGATTTATAAATATCTCTAAAATGATAACTCTTTTTATTCTACATTTTAAATTAGTTGGTGATCAAAAATCAGTGAAGCTATTTGATCTGATTTAAACCCTTCACTTGATTTATGTGACTGTAGACACTCTGGAGACCTGAAGTGCATTATGATATTATTGTGTGTCCAAGCAAAACCAGACATTGCCATGTGGTTATTCTTACAGACACTGAACTCTGTTATGCAGTAGTGAATATTAATCAAACTAATTCAGTATTACGGCCAAGCTCCAATCTCATTTCCATATTTTTGTCTACACAATGCAATCATGGGTAGAATGCAATTCCCTGTTTCACAAGGGGCAAAAAAATTCACCATTATGTAGCATCTGACTTTTCATGTTTTAAACTTTATACAACTTGCAAGCATGGTATATCCCACATCATCACAAAACCTGACTGTGAAATTTCCCAATAGACAATTTGATTGAACCCTTTATGATAGTTGTGTGCTGACATGTTAGCCTTGAATTTTAGAGAAGATCTAGAAAAATAGCATCAATTGTAAGAAAATTATATTAATTTAAAATCAATGTACTTATATTATTAAGAATGACATATTTAATACTAAAGCCTATATTTTTGTTTTAATACTAGAGCCTATATTTTTATTTTGATATCTTAATTGTAGACTTCTGTGATATCTTTGGGATTTTGACAAGAATTGGTAAAATTGCATCCATTATAATAACATCATATTAGTTTAACATCAGTATATCCATATTATCTAGTTTGTGTGCCTGTCCTACCATAAGATCTGGATTTGAATCTCAAAATGGACAGTTTGTCAAAGCAGTCATATCTTGTTAATATCAACCTGGTGGAGACGATCTCAGCATGTGGCACCATTAGGATATGTCTGAATTCCAAACCACAGGTTGATCCAAACCTCTTATATGAAACAGTGTCGAGAAAACTGTTCAGAATCTGTTTTATGAGATTGAAGTGACTGAAGGTTTCAGAATACTAGCCTTATTCAACTACTGATCATGCTAGATAATGTGCTCTCTCCAAAAAACTGTAATGAGGTGCAACTCAACATTGCTGCACTGTAAACTACAAATTGACTGTGTAGGTTTTTGTTAGGGCACCTTCTCTGTTTACACTAATATGGACTCTTCCTAAGACTATATTTAGTAGTAGTCATTAGTGGACTACAGTATTAGTGTATCCCAGCGATCTAGTCTTGAGGATAACATTGCCAAATCTCATGTCTCGTATTCTCTCGTATTCTACTAACTGTATTGTACGACGTTCTACTTAACTCTCTGTATATATTTCTCTTCAATATATTGCGTTTTCTACGGTATTACTCTGCATTGTGTATTTATTGGATCTAACCCCAGATCCACAAGAGTTTTGAAAAAAAAATGTGCCTGAGCAGGTATCTGCATGAGGGATTAGCTAGCCACTGTAATAAACTTCTGATGACTGATGCTTACCTGATATTATATCATGATGAACACTTTATACCCTTGTCAGATCGAATAAGTATTCATAAGAATATTTTATTTTTTTATTTTTATATTTTTTTATTTTTATCTGATCAAATAATTATTCATTATAATACATTATACAGCGTTGTCAGATCAAATAAGTCTTCATAAGAATACTTTATACAGCCTTGTCAGAATAACATGAATGCCATACATGACACCGAATATGTTCTGAAATATCTAAAATGTTAGCTATATATATATATTTTTTTTTTTAATCACTTCACCCCAAGCAAGGCAATACTACCACTAGTGCACAGGGGACTACATAAGAGGAGAGTGAAAGGTTATATAGGAGGAGAGCAAAGAAAAAGAGTAACTGGTAACAGTGGGTGTCAGAGAAAGACCAAAAGAAGGATTGGAATACTGGTGTGAAGAGAGTTGCGAAAATAGAGTGAAAAAGGGAAGAACAAGATCCAGTGGGTGTTGGGGAAAGGATTAGAGAAAGATGGGAGTCAAGGAGATAAAAGATGTCAATTGACATTGCATTTAAACTCTTGGAAATCATATCTATCTGGGAAGCAAGTATATGGAAGGAAATTCCACAGGTGGGAAGTGTGAGAAAAGAAGCTGCATTTAATTGTTTTAACTGTAAAAGGGTGGAACATTTTTGCTAGTCTGTTTGCTCATGTAAATTCTTGTAGAGGGGGAACCAGTGAGCTAAGCTTTTCAGCCATGAAAATATTTGTAGACTAGACAGAGGGAAGCCACATCCCATCAGTGAGAAAGTGGCTGGAGTTGAGCTACCAGGTTGGAATCAATTACATTGCAGATTTTCTGCTGGATCCTGTCAAGAACCCCAAGATGAATAGCAGGGGTGTGTGACCAGATATGACAACAGTATATGACATCAGATGGTTGATTTGTATATGTGCAAGATGGTTTCAGGCAAGAAAAGTGTCCTGGTCTGACACAGTGACCCAACCTTCCTAGCAGTAAATCCAGCTGTAGATTCAATGTAATCATTCTATTTGAGGCCAGAAGAGAGAGTGAGGCAAAGGAGGCACAGTGTATTGCATTCGGGGAGACTAACCACGTTCTATAATCAACAGTTAAAAGTGGTTTTGAGGAAATGTGCCCTGCAGATCATAACAAGAATCATCCTTCTTCAAAACATAATGGAATTACAGAATTGCAATGATCTGTACCAGATAACAGAAACCACATCACTTGAAAATGGGAAGCACATGTAACCTGAAGAGAAAATAATGACATAATCAAGATGTTAATTTTCAACACTAGTTTTTTTTGTAATCATTTCACCCCAAGCAAGGCGGTACCACCACTGATGCACAGGGAGCACATAAAAGTAAAAGTTTTGGAGGAAAGTGAAGAGAAAGTTAAAGGCATTACAGGGGGTGTCAGAGAAAGGGGAAGAGAAGGATGGGAACAGGTGTAAAGACAGTTGTGAAGACAGAGAGAAAGGAAAAGAACAAGACATACAGGGTAATGTAGAAAGGACTGGAGTCATGTGGATAAGAGATGGGTACTGACATTGCATTTAAATTCCTAGAGGTTGTAGCCATCAGGAAAGCAAGTATATGGAAAGGAGTTCCACAGGTAAAAGTGCGAGAAAAGAAGCTGCCAGAGTAGAACTGTTGGCTGCATTTGGTTGATCTAACTGTAAATAAGGTAGGACCTCGTCGTCAGTCTAGTTGTGTGAATAAATTCTTGAGGCAAAGGAACCAGTGACTTAACTTTATCGGAGCAGAAGCCATGAAAATATTTGTAGGAGACAGAGGTAAGCCACATCCTGCCGGTGAGAAAAAAGTTTAAAAAGGAAGCCACCATTGATACTCAAAAGAGTATAAAAAAACAACAACTGACCTTAATTTAGAGAAAATTGTTTTAATAGAAAGATTTTATAAGTGTATACCAACAGCAACACTGTTAGCGAAATCAATGAATACTAAAAGTTTCCTTAGAAGGAAACAGCTAATATTACCATTTCCATGTATTTTTTAATATGTAAAAAATTATTAAATTTTATTATGAACTAATGAATGATCTTTTTTGAAACGCTGTCAATGCACCTCTCACCCATTAAATATTCTAAAATATCAACCTCATCTGCTGGACACCCTAATTGAAGTAATGATTAACAAGTCAATCAGGGCTTTGGTTTCTGAAATCAAAACTGTGCAAACCTTGTGCCAGACTTATCTGATAAAATATCACTAACCCAACCCCCTCACAAATTTATACACATAAATTTGGCATCATGAAGTATTTATGCATGAATAAAATATTTATCCTGCATGTGTGGGTTTTGGGAAAATGGCTATCGCCTAAGGCAATGGGGTTAAGGAAAACGATGTTAATTCTGTGATTATGATAATGAAGCTGAAGGAGAAGAAAATGAATGAAAATGATTGAAGAAATTGTTAATAATGAAGGAAATTATGGCAGCAAAAATATTTATTGCAATGATTATTATTTGATGACAATCATCATCAAAATAATTAATGATGATGATGATGATGATGATGGATTTACTCTTGTTTTTCTCTCCCACTCAATCCTGATTCTAGATGGGAAAAATGAAATGTTTCTCAGGGATGTACTTTTAGAAACAGAATATCAAACACTTCTTGAAAATTATTCAATAAAACAAAGAAATTAAATAGTCAGAAAAGTTTTCTTGCTTTTGTTTTGCTTTCATTTTTAAACAGGTCTTCTTTTTTTTCTTTTTTTTTTGTAAACTTCATCAAGTCTACACTTTTTACATTCTAGACTATTGTCCTCATCTTTATTGCTATGTTTACGATGTTTCGATTATTGTATGTTCCACCTTTTTTCAGGTGCTAGGAAAAATAAGTAACATGGCTACGAAAAGTAGCATCACACATGGAATCAGAATGGTATACCCCAGCAGTTGTAATAAAGGGTTCGGTTTGAAATTCCTAGCACCTGAAGAAGGCCAAAGCATACAACAACCAAAATGTTGTAAACATGGCAATAAAGATGAGGACAATATTCTAAACTTTTTTTTTCTTTTTTTAATCATATCACCCCGAGCAAGGCAGTATTGCCACTGATGTGCAGGGGGCTACATAGGTGTGAAAAGATTGGAAAAGAGAAAACCAGAAACCACATCCTAAACAGGAAACAAGGGATGAGCCTCTTCACCTGTTCAATAGACGTGGGTGGAGTGTGAACCGGGCGATAGTTTAGTCTATCTACGCCAATTGAAAAAAAGTGAGAAGATTGGAAAAGAGAAAGCCGGAAACCGCATCCTAAACAGGAAACAAGGGATGAGCCTCTTCACCTGTTCAACTGTGTAAATAATGTAAATACTACCTCATCTCAGAAGTATAGACAAATACATCGAATCTGTAGCTACATCTACTGCTAGGAAGATTGGGAAGGCCAGAAAATTTTTTTTTGTCAGAATCCATTTTCCACATTTATAAATCTATTTATTGTCTGTGCATTTAATACTGCTGCTGCATCTGGTCAGGTACTTCTGCTATTCATTTTGAGGTTCTCAAAAAAATCCAAAGGAGGATCTGCAATATAATTGATCTTAACCTGGCAGCCCACCTTCAGTCATTTTCTCACCAGCATGAAGCAGCTTTCCTCTGTTTTTTGAACAAGTATATTCTTTTTTGTTAAATTCTAGTATAAAAAAGAGTTTTTTTTTCCATTTTTTCATTCCAGAATAAATTTCAACATATCTTCAATGGCTTATTTTTTATCTTTAAATCACTTACATTATTTTCTATAACTACATGTACATGCACACATTATATATATATGTATATATATATATATATATAGTTGTAATAGTTGTTACAATGGTTTATAAATTCATAGTATCACTGCACAAAAATCTTTGCGTTTCAAAGCTGCTTTGTGCACTTCTCATCGAGTGAAAAAGCTGGAATGAAAATTAAATTGTGAAAACGGTTTATTTGTGGTGATACGATGTTTAAGTGAAAATGGGGTTGGGACCTTATTCTAATTCTGTCAGCCGTATTGTAGTCTTAGAGATATGGGTTAGGAGAGGTGGCTTAGTTTAAGACAGGTTCCTTATTTATTTTGTCTGGATGTGGTGGAAGTTCCTCAATTTAATTAAAAAACACTTCCCCACCAATAACCCTCTCAGTAAAATCTTCAACAAAAATACACTTAAACTAAGCTATAGTTGCACAAACAACCTAGAAAAAATCATAACAAACCATAACAAATATATCCTAAATCAACACGTAGATCAAAATAAAATTAACTTCCAAAATAATAAAGAAGACATCAATAAAAACCTATGTAATTGTAGAAACCCCAACAACTGCCCACTACAGAATAAATGTAAAATAAATTCAATAATCTATCAATGCAACATAACATCAATTGAAAATGCCACTATAAATAAAGTGTATATCAGATCTACTAAGAACACTTTTAAGCAGCACTGGTACATGTACTTAACTTTATTCAAAAACAACTTATACCGAAACCAAACATCCCTTTCTGCATACTTTTGGAAGCTAAAGGACTCAAAACAGAAATCCAAAGTAAAATGGAAAATCCTAGAAAAAACTAGATCTTGCAACTCACTTAACAACATCTGCCCTTTATGTTTAAGTGAAAAGCTACACATTCTAAAGTACCCCAATAGTAGCAAACTATTAAACTGTAGAGATGACTTATCAGTATTATGCAAATATTGCAAATATTTCTCGTTAAGATTTAAATAACCAAAAAAACACCTCATCTACTTGATCCCCCAAAAATGCAATAAATACACATAATCAACCTTCTAAATAAATAGAACAAAAAAACGTAGAAATAAAAGAAAATAAATCCCACACCACACCAACAATAATTCCATCTACCTGTAAATAGTAGCTAAATAAAAACTATCGGCACTGCATAAAAAAAAACATATATCCCAATATAAAATACCTAAACTAAATGTAAAAGCAACCTGTCCAAAACTAAGCTACCCCACACCCTTCTCTTAACCCAATAGCAGCATCTCTAGAACCACAAACGGATGACTAGACCATTCTAAACTCCCACACCACATTTATTTACATCATTCTCATTAACAGCGACGCCACTTCCACCACATCCAGACAAAATAAATAAGGAACCTGTCTTAAACTAAGCCACCTCTCCTTCCCCATATCTCTAAGACTACAATACGGCCAACAGAATCAGAATAAGCTCCCAACCCCACTTTCACTTAAGCATCATATCACCACAAATAAACCGTTTTCACCATTTAATTTTCATTCCAACTTTTTCACCCGATGAGAAGCACGCAAAGCAACTTCGAAATGCAAAAATTTTTGTGTAGTGATACTATGAATTTATAAACCATTGAAACAACTATTACAATATAATGCCCTATGTTGTATCAAGCACTCTTTATAAAAGTGAATGCATGAACAGCAGGTAAAAAAACCTATGAGTTCCACAACTTTGTTACTATATATATATATATATATATATATATATATATATATATATATATATATATATGCGCATTGTTCATCCAGTAATGAATTAGAACACTCTCACTACTGGTGTATGAATTCATGATATATCACATGCTAAAAGTCTGTCTCCTTCTACCGAGCGCCCATAGCTCAGAGGTAGAATTGCCGACTGATGCCAATTTGGTTGGGTTTCAATTCTGGGTGAAAAGCAACCGGAAGTCTAACCATACTGATGAGCTGTGATACAGCAAAACAGATCTGTCTGCGGATGACTATATATATATATATATATATATATATATATATATATCAGAAAGTAGTACAAACTAATGGGTTGGCATTCCACTGTTTGTAATGATTTACTTTATTAAGAGTGCTTGATACTTAGTGGGCCATTATATACAGTAATATTTTTATTATTAGTTCATAATAAAAACATAGTTTACTGCAACACAAGAGCTGTTGTGCTTTGGTACTATCTTATTAGCAACTTGTCAGGCAGTGTAATATTGTGACGCCACTCTCGGGTTGCTAGTCGTTATGGCTTTGACACAGTAGCTGGTCTTCAAGTTGTCTATTGCAATGGTGTTCTTCCTCACCCACACTGTGGACTTTGATCCTGGTCATGGTACCAACATGTAACACAGTTAACGGGACCAAAAGTATGATCACAGCTGAATGAGTCACCGAAAACAACAAAAAGAAATACGCTCACTCACTCACTCAGTTGGACAGACAGAGTTGGAGCTGAGTTTTGGGTCCATTCAAGATGTAACAATAAAGGGAGAGATGGCTCCCAACTAGGGGACCATGACTGTATGAAAAGAGCAGTTGTCGTCGATAGAGTTCCTGACTAAAGATGTAAAGAAACATAGAGAAGCCTGCTAACGACCAACCGAAAAGAGTTGAAGTCAAATAATGCGCCTATGATAGAGTCCTGGCTGAAGATGTAAAGAAACATAGAGAAGCCTGCTAACGACCAACCGAAAAGAGTTGAAGTCAAATAATGCGCCTATGATAGAGTCCTGGCTGAAGATGTAAAGAAACATAGAGAAGCCTGCTAACGACCAACCGAAAAGAGTTAAAGTCAAATAATGCGCCTATGATAGAGTCCTGGCTGAAGATGTAAAGAAACATAGAGAAGCCTGCTAACGACCAACCGAAAAGAGTTAAAGTCAAATAATGCGCCTATGATAGAGTCCTGGCTGAAGATGTAAAGAAACATAGAGAAGCCTGCTAACGACCAACCGAAAAGAGTTGAAGTCAAATAATGCGCCTATGATAGAGTCCTGGCTGAAGATGTAAAGAAACATAGAGAAGCCTGCTAACGACCAACCGAAAAGAGTTAAAGTCAAATAATGCGCCTATGATTGAGTCCTGGCTGAAGATGTAAAGAAACATAGAGAAGCCTGCTAACGACCAACCGAAAAGAGTTAAAGTCAAATAATGCGCCTATGATAGAGTCCTGGCTGAAGATGTAAAGAAACATAGAGAAGCCTGCTAACGACCGACCGAAAAGAGTTGAAGTCAAATAATGCGCCTCTGATTGAGTCCTGGCTGAAGATGTAAAGAAACATAGAGAAGCCTGCTAACGACCAACCGAAAAGAGTTGAAGTCAAATAATGCGCCTATGATAGAGTCCTGGCTGAAGATGTAAAGAAACAGAAAGAGCCGAGAAAGAGTTAAAGTCAAACAACAATCAGTTGTTGAGTTGCTGTGCTGAGCTAAGGCAGATAGGATGAATTTACTGCCGCAGTAATCCCGACACAAAGATCACTGTTTGGCAGTTTCCGTAAAGCTTCGATGGAAAGCTTAAATAAAACATTTTGAATCGTCACAATGGAAAACTAAAATTGGAGTGATAGACATCACCAACCAAAAATTTGAATTAATGTTGAGAAGACAAACATTACTCTTAAATGAAAACTTTCGCTCCGTTGTAATGATAAGAAATTGATGACTGTTATATTCTATTTCTTTTTATTGTTTTCAGTGTCTCATTCAGCCGTGATCATACTTTTGGTCAGGTTAATGGCATTACAATATTTTTTCTCTTAGGCATCATTAAATATAGAAGCTTGAAAACAACACAATTTTTACCATATCCAGACAATTGGGGGTGGAGTTCAGAGGGTTTGTCTCAATGAACCAATAGAAAGCCAGGTCATGATAGATAGGAGAAATTTGATTGTAAGGGTTAAGTGGGGCAGAGACATGAATTGACTTGAAACTCAGACGTTGTTTATGCCAGTGATAAAATAAATTGAATGATACATATGTAGCATTTAGCAGGTCTGAAAAGTTATCGTGTGTCATTGTGAAGCAGTTACAGGATTTTATTTAAGTTATATTTTAACTTAAAGTAGTGAACAAGTGACAAAGATGGAAAATGAATTTATTTATTTTAGTTTTTAAATACACTGCACTTCAAACATATGTAGTTGACTTAGTGAGTGATCTGTCTGTTAATCTGAGAAAAATTAAATTTGATAAATTGTAATTATTTTTCTTTTTTAATCATATCACCCCGAGCAAGGTGGTAATGCCATTGATATGCAGGAGGCTACGTAAGAGTGACAAGATTGGAGAAGATAAAACCAGAAACCAAATCCTAAACAGGGAACAAGGGATGAGCCTCTACACCTGTTCAATAGACGTGGGTGGAGTGTGAACCGGGTGATAGCTTAGTCTATCTACTCCAATTGAAAAAAAAAATGAAAAGGAGTGAAAAGATTAGAAAAAAGAAAACCGGAAACCACATCCTTAGCAGGAAACAAGGGATGAGCCTCTTCACCTGTTCAATAGATGTGGGTGGAGTGTGAACTGGCTGATAGTTTAGTCTATCTACTTCAATTGAAAAAAGAAAAAAAAAGAAAAAAAAAGGAGTGAAAAGATTTGAAAAGAGAAAACCGGAAACCACATCCTAAGCAGGGAACAAGGGATGAGTCTCTTCACCTGTTCACTAGACGTGGGTGGAGTGTGAACCGGGTGATAGTTTAATCTATCTACTCCAATTCCTTTAATCAGAGAAAATATGTCTCATGTAAAAATTTACATGATTTTTAATAAATTCCATTTTACTGTAGGGGTTTTACTGGCATCTTTTAATTGCCATTAAAAAGCAGAAAGTGACATGATATTGCAGTAAGTCCTATTATTAAAAGATAAAGTGTGCAAATAAGGTTTTAAAAGGGTTCTTGGTACAACCAATATAAAATTTTATTACTGTAGGATTTTCTATGGTAGAAATGGAGCATAAGTAGACAATAGAGGTACTAATAAGATAGTATCAAACACAACAGCTCTATTGTTGCAGTCAACTATGTTTTTATTTTAACCTTATAATAAAAATATTACTATATGTTCTCCAGCTATTGTGTTGAATGCTCTCAGTTTGGTTATGGGATTGAACACTCTTGACTGCTGGCATATTTACATTCTGTAAAAACATTACACACTATGAAATCTGCCTTTTTCTGCAATATGCAATAGCTTGGCAAGTGGATCTCTGGTGACAAATCAGTCAGTTTATCAGTCCTGGCTTGAAAATAAATAGTAAATCTAGCTGCACTGATGAGCTGTGACACAGTGAAACAAGCTTGTATGCAGATTTCCATGGAAATAGAGGCTTTGCAATGTTTCATCTGTGATAATTGTGTGGTAGGGTGAAAATTGATTTGTCAGAAACTGATATGGAGATCTTTTTTGTATGACGTTTACTTCAGGTCTGTGTTGATTTTGAAGCCAAATAGGCACTCAAAGCATAGGGCCTCCCTCAAGAACATCCATTCACAGTGTCTGATAATACGATGGAAGGTACTGAGATGAACTACATTCCTTCATTTTGCCATTTCTAACCTTTATTATTAAGAAACACCATTCTATGCATATTGTAGCAAACAGCTTCTTCCCATGAGCAACTGCTTTGTGGACCTGACTCCCAAGACAGCGCTTTCCCAATCACTGCACTCTTAACCTGTTCAAGTCTAGGGTTAACCATTACCCTCCAAGCATATCTGCATAAACTGTGCCACTTACTCAAAACCTGTAACCAACTACCTTGGGTGACTCTTGAACCTTGTGAACATCATTATAAACACACACACACACACACACACACACACACACACACACACACACACACACACATATATATTTACAGGAAGCAATAGGTAAATTGTCACTATTTTATATTTTTTATTAATACACTCCCATTGTTTTTGATTTTATTAACTGTACAGTCTGTTCAGTACTATCTGTAAAGAAAAAAGCACCATGACCCAATTTCTACTGCTAGAAATTTTAAAATGACATGATGTACTGCTTGACATTCATGCCAGAAGTTCCAGTACAAAAATTTCAGTGTTTGAGTGTCAATCCGAAGACAGTGCTGAAGATTCAAAAAAAGTTTGATGTGGTATGGTGATTATGAAGGTGCTTGAAATGCTCTCATGATGGTGATGTCATGTCCCCAATCATCTTTCAACAGAGTCTCAGACTCAAGTACCTTGTGGAGGTAGTGTTACTCTGGATCAAGAGGATGGCTGCTGAAAGACCCTATGTCTATCAGCAGGACTCTGCACGATGCGACACAAGCAGAAGAACCCAGTCATAACCATCAGACAATTTCTGCAACCACATTACTTCTTATATCTGGCTACCTAACTCCCTAAAAAAAAACTCTTTATAATAGCAAAAATGAACTAAAGGCAAGAATTATGGCAGCATTTACCAGCATCACCAAAGAGACTGTCCAGAAGATTTGGAGAAGATTTCCAAGTCGTCTGGAGGCTGTGGTTGAAACCAATGGTGATTTTATTGAATAAATTTACTCTTTAGTATTTTAAGATATTTTTTGCATAATTTTGGTAAATATAAATGTTAAAATTAGATGTCAGCATTATTTATATTTGTGTGTAATTTAGATGTCAATTTATTATATCCATCACACCCTATATATATATATATATATATATATATATAAACAGTAGCTACTCGAGCATCTACACATCGTTCATTCAGCAATGAAGTAAAACACTCTCAGCTATTATGCATGTGTATAATGATAATGTACGCACTAAAAAGTCTGCCTCCTTCTACCGAGCACCCACAGCTCAGAGGTAGGTAAAAAGCAATCGGATGTCTAACTGTACTGATGAGCTGTGATACAGCAAAACAGATCTGTCTACGGATGACTATATATATATATATATATATATATATATATATATATGAAGTGGACATTGATGGTGACAGTTGGTTTCATTGTTGAACACAATCTTCATTGCTGGAAGATGGCACTGAATCATGAAATAGGTTCTTGCCACTTGGTGTTGACCTCAGTGTCCACTTTTATATTTAAATATGTTCTAGCTCTGATATTTCACCCTTTTACCTATAAATATAGCAGACATTAAAACTATCTGTCCTCCTATATATGACTAGACAATCTCTAAACAGATGAAGAAGAGACTTGAAACAGTGAAAATGTAGTTTTAAAGAATGATGCTGAAATTACCATGGACAGTACATGTGAGAAACAAGGAACTTTTAGAGAAAATGTAAACAAAAAAAGATGCATACTGATCAGTTGAAATTTCTGTGACAGAGGGCTTGGAAATTTTTGATACTCAGAAAACAGTTTGGCAAGAGGGACAGAGCCAAAAACAATGTATAATCTACCTAGCAAGCATGAGTAAATGGATGGCAAAACAGGGTTTTGCTATCCATTTACTTAATCTTGATAGGTAGATTACTCAAGGGATAGCAAAAAGATACAATTTATTAAAAGCTACAAAAGACAAGAAGTTGTGAAGGGCAATGATCACCAATATCTTTAAGGAACACGACACATATAAAAAAGAGAATAAATATAATGGCCAGCTACTTTTCATTTTCCAAGTATAATCCCAGTTGCAGACACTTTGTCAGTCGCATTTATATACTAACAGTATAGCCCAGTGTTGCTCGAGTGTAATGAAAGCTTTAAAACTAATCCAAGGTCCTGGAGGTCAGACTCTTTGGACATTGGCATGAAAGACTAAAAAGCAATAGTTGTTTTCAGTTAAAGCAAAACCGTAGACTGAAAGAAAAATGAATGGATGTAAGTCAAATTTTGATTTCCCGGTATCGATATCAAATAAGTTTTTTCATCATAAACTGAATTTTGAAGGCTAAATAAGTCCTCTGAGTAAATGGTATCATGGCTGAGACTAAGAACTACAATTATACCTACTTAGAGCCAAACCCAAAGCAAAAACTAAAATAAAAGTATTGAAAAAATACAGCCATACAGGTATATAAACAGACACACACACAAACATCTTGCCTTTTATATGTATATATATATTATCAATTTTCTGCACTATTGTAAGAATTGCAACCTTGAAACTTCTGAATATTGTTTCTTATGTCCGTTACCTATAGACTCCGAAACATCTTGACGGATTTTCTTGAAAATTTACACAGTTGTACTATAAGCATCTGCGAACGTTCTTAGCTAGGTTTTATGTCGAGGTACCTCTGATAAATATTGAAAATCGATAATCGAAAAAATTGGCTTATAGAAGGAGTGGTCTGATTTTAATCAAATTTGATACACTCATAGACAAAGACATAAGAAACAATATTCAGAAGTTTCAAGGTTGCAGTTCTTACAATAGTGCAGAAAATCGATAATGTATATATAAAAGGCAAGATGTTCGTGTGTGTGTGTGTGTCTGTCTGTTTATCTGTCTGTATGTTTCTTATACAAATCCACAATTTTTATCCGATTCTCACCAAACTTCACACAAATATTCTTTAGGCTGAGTCTGAGCTCCAGGACCATGGATTAGTTTTAAAGCTTTCATTACACCCGAGCAATGCTGGGCTATACTGCTAGTTTGCACATAAGTGAATGCAGGGAATTCAACTGGAATTTGAACTCAGCTCCCCAATTTCTCATTCCAAGCCAATATCCACTGCACCACCCAGGCACATCCATAGACATATATATTTGAGTATGTAATCAACCATCACTTTTTATGCAATGCAAGTTTTGCCAAAAGTGACAGGCAAGGTGCTGGGGCAAATCCCCCTACACAATTCCTCATGTGATCTTATAATTCCTCTCCCCTTAGTACACAAACCGCATAAAAATTTGTTCAGTTAAAAGTAAGGTTCTAGATAGTGGCTGGAGATATGGCTGAAATCATCATCATCATCATCATTGTTTAACATCCATTTCCATGCTAGATGGAGTTTTTTTTATGGCTTTTTTCCAGGCCGCCCAAATTTGTATAAGGCCTGGCTGTAATTTCAGCTTCCTTAAATCATCTTTGGTAAGCTGAGTCCATGTTTTACATGGTTCACCTATCATGTAATTAAACCATCATGAAATATTGGAGTGGGTTTTACAGCTGTATGCCCTCATGAACACCAACCAGTTTAGAAGACTGGAAACTGTGTTTTTATTGAGATACCATCTCTAGGAAGATTACCTACCATGGTTAGTTCAGCCTACCCTTTTTCTACACACAGTAGGTGTAAAGATTGTTATTTCAGAGATTTCTTTCTCTTAGGCAATTTGTTATCCAAAGCTAAAGATTCTTATCCAGCCTCAGCAGTTTCGCATCATACCTTAGAAAACACTTGGATAAATAAAACATTCATACAAATGGGTTAATACCCAAGTGGTTATAACCTTTGTTTTTTGAGCCAGTGATTGAATCTTATCCAGATTTATTTGTCAGGAAGGTGACTTTTTAATGTTTTCAGCCTTGTCTGTCATTTTTGGTGAAACTTACACATACACACAGAAAGTTCCAGAGATTAACAAAATGAAATTAACAATTGACATGTTTAATTTATTTGTTTGAACATTATTCTTAATTGATACTTGTATTTAAGTAGATATTCTGTTTTTAATTAAATAGTATATTTATATATATGTTTCTACCAGCCTGATTATTTATGAGAAAGTTTGTTAGGAAGACATAGGGGAAGCCACGAATTGATCTGGTGCATTTTAGACAGCTTGACCAAGAATGATTGCACAGTTAAATCAAGCCTTACATACACAATTTTCCATTCAATGAGGGTCACATGTTCAAATCCTGCCAAATGACATACATTTTTGTAACAAAACTGATTAATAAGATAGTCCAGCATTCACCATCATAAGCTGGAAAGTATTCTCACGGAAGAAGAAATCAATTGACTGATTTGTTTTCTATGGTTTACCAACACTTTGCATATTATTTAAAGCTATTAAATATTTTTAGACTAAGAATTTCTTTTTGTGGGGAGATAATAATGATTTAGTGATACAAGTCTTACTCATTAACCCATAGCTGGAGGAGAAGAGGTCAATACCTTTCTCAAGGGTATTTGCAGTTAAGTCGATATAACAAATTCAACTGAAATTGGAACTAAGCTCTCAAATCAAAAATTCTGCACTAATATCCATTACCCCACCATAGCATCCAGACTTCTTCTTCTTCTATGTGCCCTGTCCCTTCAGGACGTAGGCGATCATGGATCTCCACGTCTCCCTATCCCTTGTGGCTCTTAGTATGTTTGCTCCTGGCAACCCCCGTTCCGTCATCCACCTGATCAGACCCTGCAAATATGTTATCCGCTGCCTTCCTCTGTCTCTCCTTCCTTCTATCTGTCCAGTCAGTATCAGGTTCTACAGGCTCTCCTTCCTCATTGCATGTCCCAGGAACTTCAGTTGTCTCTTCCTGATGCTCAGCATCAATTTCCTTTTTGTTGCCATTCTTTCTAACACTTCGTCGTTGCTTGTATGCTCAGTCCACGATATCCGTAGCATCCTTCTGTAGAACCACATTTCGGCCGCTTCCAGTTTTGTCCTCATTTTCGATGATATTGTCCAGCATTCACAACCGTATTGAAGAACTGACATCACGTAGCAGTCTAGCACTCTTTTCTTCGTTTCTATTGAGATTTTCCTGTGTGTTAGTATTTTGCTTATCTTCTGGAACGCGTCCTTTGCCATGCCAATTCGCCTTCGGATCTCCGCGTCGCACTTTCCATCTCCTGTTAGAACACTTCCTAGGTACTTAAATTCTTGTACTTGTTTGATTCTGTTATCCCCCACCTGTATTTGGCATTTTGGGTTGTATCTTTTGCTACAGCACCTGATATTCTCAATGATCACCTCATTGCTGAAGTAAAGCACTTTCTCTACGAATAGTTTTTTCAGCATTGTTTTGTAATTTTGTCACCCTATACCTTTGCCATCAACATGGTTACTGTCAACATCTTTTCACACATCATACTACAGATTAGTGAGTTTGATCCTTAGTGCTCCATAATTGTGTCCTTGTGTCAAAGCTATTTTTTTTTTCATGGATAATTTCATTTTTTTTTTTTTTACTCAATCTTCAATTCTTCTTTACCCAGTTACAGTTTAAATAACAGTAGAAACCAGACATGCTAGTCTAGGAGAAGAAACATCCAATTACAAGTTATAGAGAAAGAAGTGTGTAATCATTCTACTATCTTTCCCAAGAAGCCATGGCAATTTGTAAAGAAAAGGAATGTGCAAAGATTACCTACATCTTGAATGGATAAGGCATTAACAAAAATCTAATGTGTGAAATACTTGCAAATGAAATTGCAGTTATGTTTTAAATAGCAAAAGAGACAGAGATCTCTTAAGTAGCAGCCAGTCTAAGGGAACTACTCTGAATTGAAAATAATAAAAGAAAGGAATATGTGGATAGTCATGACTGTCTTTACCATAGAGTAGACATGGCATGGAAAAAAAAAGTAAATTTTAATTGGTAGTTTTACTTACTCCATTGCAGACTCCTTTCATGCCATTATTTATGCTAAGCAAATAAATAACTTTAAATTTGAGAAAAGGTTACTGAATAAAATAGAACCAAAATCTTATCTCACTTATTGGTTCAATAGCAGAGTAGACTTGAGTGACAAACAATCTCGGAGAGAGAAAACACTGAAATGACAACGTAAAACCACTCCACTATCTTTCCAAAGAAGGCATGGCAATTCACAAATAATAAATAAAAGGAATCTGTAGATAGCTATGATCACCCACCTATCTCCTGAAAGAATAGGGGGCAATGCAGGGTGTTTGAATTAACTCTTTTATCTAATCTATGCTAAGTAAGTAGATAATTTGGTTAAAAGTTTTTCCAGAAGATTATCCAATACAAGAGATGCCAAAAGAAGTTCAGAGAACTCTACGGTGGAAATTTAATGATAACAACCAAAACCGGTATCAGTCAATTAAGTGCTATATATGATACACGCTTGGGCGATCATGTCTCAAAAAAAGACATGACTGACTGGGCATAAGATTTCCCGCAGTGAGTTGCCATTAATTTCTGCAGTAAACTAGTTGTGAACCAAGGCTATAGAACCCAATCTGTCCTATTATTTGACTCATAACTGGATTGAAGAAATGGATTAATACCTTTCCCAAGGATATTTTTGTAAGTGAATGCAACAAATTTGACTTGAATTTGAACTCGGCTCAAGATCAGATAATAATAATAAACACTGTTACATTTGTATTATTATTACTGTTATAAATAGTAAAATAGTTGTTAATCGTTGAACTTGCATCAAGTCACAAGTCATTGTGACTCACGGTTTAAGCATACTGACTTTTTAAACTAATGACCCTGTCCCAGAAATTGTATCTAAGGTTTGCTTTATATAACTTCAGTAAAAATCACTGACTGGCTCTGTAAGTATTGAAAACTCACAAAAATATATCTGAGCAGGCATCGATAATTGGGATTAGCTAGACGCCTTAAAAGACACTATTGTCTCCCAAGACTGATGGATGCTTATAAAAATAGAGAGACATGTCATTATCTCATTGTCATCGCCATCATTGTCATCATAATCATCATCTCGTTGTCATCATCATCATCATAATCGTTTTCATGGCTGTCATTTTTGCTAGTGTAATCACTATTGTCGTTCTGGTTCATTTCCTTCTGCAGCCATCAACATATCCTTAGCTTGAATCATTTTTTACGTTTTCTTTCTTTCATTTTTTTTTCCTTCATCTGTTGTTCTGTTTTTATTTCACATTCCATTTTGATTTTTTTGTTTCTTCTCTTTCTTTTTCTTCTTGATTGACATCCACTCCCTCTGGCTATCATTTCTCTCTTACACGCACATACACACATATTCTCTTTCCTCTATTTTTCACTTTTCTACCCTTCCTTTTCATTCATATTTTTTGTTTCTCTTTTTTTGTTGTTCATTTGAATGTAAAGATTTCTATCATTTATTAAAATTCTTCATAGAGTATATTCATATTTTCTTTTGCAATCTTTCTTTCCACCTTTCTCTTTCTCCTATTTCGCATTCTTTCTTTTCATCTTTCTTGATCATAATTTCTTTCACTCAATGTTTTGATTTTCCCTGTCTCTATTTTTCATTTGCACTCACCACTCTCTCTATGACTCTCTCTCTCTCATTATTTTTTACTCTCTTTTGTGTTTTTGTTTAGTCAGTTCATGTCAATTGTATCTTGATTTTGCTCTTTTCTCATTTCCACACATTATATTTATCAAATTTAATTATTTTTCTTTTATTTTTCTTTCTTGTCTCATTTCTTCTTTCTTTCCCTTTGGTATTTTCTCACTTTCTTTTTCTCTTAAATTCTCAATCTCTCATATCATTTTATCAAATTTAATTATTTTTCTTTTATTTTTTTTCTTGTCTCATTTCTTCTTTCTTTCCCTTTTGTATTTTCTCACTTTCTTTTTCTCTTAAATTCTCAATCTCTCATATTATTTTATCAAATTTAATTATTTTTCTTTTATTTTTCTTTCTTGTCTCATTTCTTCTTTCTTTCCCTTTTGTATTTTCTCACTTTCTTTTTCTCTTAAATTCTCAATCTCTCATATTAATTTTATCAAATATAATTATTTTTCTTTTATTTTTATTTTTTGTCTCATTTCATCTTTCTTTCACTTTGGTATTTTCTCATTTTCTTTTTCTCTTAAATTATCAATCTCTCATATTATTTTATCAAATTTAATTATTTTTATTTTATTTTTCTTTCTTGTCTCATTTCTTCTTTCTTTCCCTTTTCTTTTTTCTCATTTTCTTTTTCTCTTATATTCTCTATCTCTCATATTATTTTATCAAATTTAATTATTTTTCTTTTCTTTTTCTTTCTTGTCTCATTTCTTCTTTCTTTCCCTTTTGTATTTTCTCACTTTCTTTTTCTCTTAAATTCTCAATCTCTCATATTATTTTATCAAATTTAATTATTTTTCTTTTATTTTTCTTTCTTGTCTCATTTCTTCTTTCTTTCCCTTTGGTATTTTCTCATTTTCTTTTTCTCTTAAATTATCAATCTCTCATATTATTTTATCAAATTTAATTATTTTTATTTTATTTTTCTTTCTTGTCTCATTTCTTCTTTCTTTCCCTTTTCTTTTTTCTCATTTTCTTTTTCTTTTATATTCTCTATCTCTCATATTATTTTATCAAATTTAATTATTTTTCTTTTATTTTTCTTTCTTGTCTCATTTCTTCTTTCTTGCCCTTTGGTATTTTCTCACTTTCTTTTTCTCTTAAATTCTCAATCTCTCATATTATTTTATCAAATTTAATTATTTTTCTTTTATTTTTCTTTCTTGTCTCATTTCTTCTTTCTTTCCCTTTGGTATTTTCTCACTTTCTTTTTCTCTTAAATTCTCAATCTCTCATATCATTTTATCAAATTTAATTATTTTTCTTTTATTTTTCTTTCTTGTCTCATTTCTTCTTTCTTTCCCTTTGGTATTTTCTCACTTTCTTTTTCTCTTAAATTCTCAATCTCTCATATCATTTTATCAAATTTAATTATTTTTCTTTTCTTTTTTGTCTCATTTCTTCTTTCTTTCCCTTTGGTATTTTCTCACTTTCTTTTTCTCTTAAATTCTCAATCTCTCATATTATTTTATCAAATTTAATTATTTTTCTTTTATTTTTCTTTCTTGTCTCATTTCTTCTTTCTTTCCCTTTGGTATTTTCTCACTTTCTTTTTCTCTTAAATTCTCAATCTCTCATATTATTTTATCAAATTTAATTATTTTTCTTTTATTTTTCTTTCTTGTCTCATTTCTTCTTTCTTTCCCTTTGGTATTTTCTCACTTTCTTTTTCTCTTAAATTCTCAATCTCTCATATCATTTTATCAACTTTAATTATTTTTCTTTTATTTTTCTTTCTTGTCTCATTTCTTCTTTCTTTCCCTTTGGTATTTTCTCACTTTCTTTTTCTCTTAAATTCTCAATCTCTCATATCATTTTATCAAATTTAATTATTTTTCTTTTATTTTTCTTTCTTGTCTCATTTCTTCTTTCTTTCTTTCTCTTTTATATTTTTCTCACTTTCTTTTTCTCTTATATTACCTATTTCTCATATTATTTTCCCTCTTATCTTGTCTTTTCACTTTTCCTCTCTTGCCATTTCTCCACCAACCCTATTTATATCATTCTTTCTCACTTTCTCTCCTTTTTTGCTCATTTCTCTTTCCTTCCCTTTTCTTTTTCATCACCTTTTCCTTCATCACTTTCTTCCTTTTTACATTTTACCTTTTTCACATATTTGTCTTTCTCAATTTCTTTCCTTTATTTTCTTTTTCTTTTACCCATTCTTTCTTTATCTTACTTTCATGCCTTTTTCTTTCTTTCTTATTTCTTTTGTTTCTTCTATTTTTCCCAATCTCTCTTTCCTACTTTCTTTTCTTTTCTCTATCTTTTCTTTCTTTTTTCTTTTTTGACCAATCCCTTTCATTCTAACTTTTCTCTCTTTCCAGTCTCCCTTTCTCACTTTCTTTTTCTTTAATTTTTTCTTTTCTTTTCTATCCCAGTTTCTATTAGTTTTCTTCTCTTTCTCTTTTTTCCTCCTTTTTATCTTTTCTACAATCTCTCTCTCTCTTTCTTTTTTCTTTCTTTTATTCTTTCAGACATTTTTAAAGACTTTTTTCTTTCACTTTCAGACTTTGTTTCTACTCTCTCTCTCTCATTTTTTTGTAATTTTTTAGTGAAGGATTCCTCTCATTATTTATGTCCCTCTCTTTACAATGATTTCTCCTTTCACCCTTTTCTCTTTATTTGACAGGGGCTCATTTCATTATATTTTCTCTCTCTCTCTCTCTACCATACATTTCATTTTCACTCACTCCCATTTAATCCCTGCTTACTCTTTTTTGTCTCTCACTTATTCATTTATTCCAACCATTTCTTTTTGTTTTCTTGGTTTTCATTTCTTTCTCTGTCTCTCAATTTCAGACTTCCTTTTTATTAAAAGGTTCTTGACATTATTTCTCTCTCTCACTCTCTATCTATTTGTCACTCTCTCCTACATTATTTTTCCTACACAATTAATTTTTTGGGTGGGGTGGCGAAGCATTCATTTCAGCCATTAGCACTCTTTCATTCTTTGTTTTCTCTTTTTCTCTTGTCATCACACATCATATTCACCCTTTCTTTGTGAATATTCATCTAATAATCTCTTTTTCTCTCTCACCCCCTTCTCTTTGCCATTGTTTTTCTCTCATTTATATTTCATTTTTTGTTTTAGTAGTAGGGAGTGTTCATGTCAGCACTACTTTCTCAGGCCTTCTTCATCTTCTTCTCTCATACAATCTTTCTTTTTATCCTGGGGCATTGTCACCTTTATTTTTTTCCCATCATCCCTCTCTTTCTATCATAACTTAACTTTTTTTGTTTTGTTAAGTATGAGGATTTATGTCATCTTCACTTTCTGTTTCTCTTCTTCCTCTCTTGCAAGCAAACCGTTTCTTATTGTGCTATGAGCATTTACATCATTATCTCTTTCTTGCACACATACTCTCTCTCTCTCGCTCACTCTCTCTCTCTCCACTTAACATTATTTCTCCCTTATTCACATGTTTTTTAGGGGAGGAAAAGGTTCATGTCATTATCCCTCTCACTACTTTGTGCCCATCTTTTCTTTTCTTTTTAATGAGAAGGAGCGTTCATGGTTTCACTCCTCTCCCTCTTTTTCTAAATCTTTATTTCCATATCTCTCTCCTTTATTTCCATATCTCTCTCCTTTATTTCCATATCTCTCTCCTTTTTTCTCATATATTCACTAAACCCCAGGCATTTTCCATTTGTACATTCTATGAAATGGCTTCCTTCATTAGCACTGCTGTCTTCTCCTGATGTATGGCCAGTCCAATCAGTAGAATTTTTTTTTTCAAAACCATACTATAAGACAAAGAAATGAAAAAAAAGAAGCCTTTTGAGAATATGCAATAAAATAGCAGAAAGACACCCGCAAAAAAAGAAAAAAAAATGATAAAGTACTGGAAGGACTCATGAGAATGGTTTCAGTTCATTTTCATCACCATTTTCTTTGCAATATAGCAAAATGCAAAACAGACAGTAAACGTGGAATCTTCTTAGAACTGTTCTTCTTCTGCGGTTTCTCGAAGGAATTGCAGAAAAACGATTACCAGTGGCAAGCATGTACTCTCTGTGAGAACCGCTGCTTTCAATGAAATTATCTCTGGAATTATCTTCACATTTTGTCTGAGGAAAGAATTCTTCTTCACTTCTTTTTCCCTCATCACACTTTTGTGCAGTGCACGAAAAACCTTGAGTACTTCTGACGATTTTTTTTATACCAGTATTAGGTGTGAATTGCTTTGACTTGGATAGAAGTAGCAAAGACTAAGATCCTTCTTTTTTTTTTAGGTTCTCTTTAATTGTTGTGGTCCTCAGACTCCAAAAAGCAACTATCACCAAGCCATTCTGTCATTGATTCACTTTGTCCATCATAAAGCGTTTATCTGCTTATTTGTGACATTGTGGATAGAGTCGTCTTCATCAATAGCAAAAAGTGGGAAGAGAAATAAGAGATTGTTGCAGCTTGATGTGACTCTTAATACTTACCATATTTTCTTGCATAAAATCGTAGCCCCATGCGCAATAGTGGCAGTGGAATGCCTTGCTTGGGGTGAGATGATTAAAAAAAAAATAAAAAATAAAAAAAATAATATTACTTGTTTATAATTCAATTCTGTGTTAGTAAAGCTAAAAAACAGGGAATAAATTACATCATTGAGTATAATTTGATGTCATAGTACAGCCATCCATATGTAATATTTTTATCAAAAATTGTACTATGTTATCCATCAAAATTTCAATGCTGTACATATATTTCACTAAAATATTTAATTTTTCATGATATTAAAAACTAGAAATGAACTGGATGTTTAGCCATTGTGTTTCTTCTCTTAGTTTCCATTTCAAAACTTATTTTAAAATTTTAGGGGAAAGGTGCTTTGTTTTAACATTAATGTTATCAAAACATGATAGATCTTGGGTATTCTGTTTATTAATATTTTTAATAAATTTTTAGTGAATTTCCCATTTCTTAGACAATAGATGTTCAGTTATTCTGATTACCAAATAACAAATATTGCTGGCATATCAAATGCCGTTTGTAAATAATTGTTATCAACATCTGCCTACTTTGTATTTTATAATCTACTGTGCTGAGCGCATTTGCAATCTTGCAGTTTCAAATAAAAGATTTTCTACCTTTAGTTTTTATTAAAAATTTTTCATATTATGCACAAGAAAATATGATAAGTTTCTTTTACTGTTATTCATGCAATGGAAAGCTCAAGAGCAACTCAAGGTAGTGTGTTACTTAATGAGGTGAGTGGTATGAATATAAAATTAAAAAGTGAATATTAAGGATATGAATTATAAATAACTACTGACCCTGTACTTGGAGAAATTAAGTTTGAAATAATTAAGAAAGCATCCATGTTGAGATCTGCTCCACAATGTAGCAGTTCTTGGGAAGATATTGTGAGTGAAATTTGCTTCTGAAGAATGCCATTCAAAGCAAATGATGGTTATTTGACCATAAGAATGTAGCATGGTGGGTCTTAACTGTAAAATCTGAACTAGTGGAACTAAAGAATGGAGCTTGTTGGAACTGTTGCTATGAAAATAGTAACAAAGTAGTGATAAGCTTGCAATTTTACACTTAGAAAAAAAGGGATGTAGAGTGGAAAATAAATTATAGCCCACAATCTTGGGCTTCTCAATAAAATCCAGCAAAAATCTATAATGTAATTGATCCCGACCTGCTAGCTCACCTCCAGTCACTTTCTCGCCAACATAATGTGGTTTCCTTCTGTCTCTTCAACATATACTTTCACGGCTTCTGCTCTGATGAGCTTAGCTCCCTGGTGCCCCCTATGCATGAATTTACTCAAGCTACTAGACTAGCAACTAGGTCCCAACCATTTAGAGTGAAACCAATCAAATGTAACTGTAACTTCTTCTCTAGCAGCTTTTTTGCTTGCATTTCCTGCCCTTGGAATTCCCTTCTGTATACTTGCTTCCCTGAAAACTACAATCTCCAAGAATTTAAATGCCAAGTCAATTGCCATCTTTTATCTTCTTGACTCACATCCTTTCCATGACAACCCTTGTATCGTGTTCTTCTTTACACTCCACCCCATCCTTTCGCTGACAACCCTTGTATCATGTTCTTCTTTACACTCCACCCCATCCTTTCCCTGACAACCCTTGTATCATGTTCTTCTTTACACTCCACCCCATCCTTTCGCTGACAACACTTGTATCATGTTCTTCTTTACACTCCACCCCATCCTTTCCCTGACAACCCTTGTATCATGTTCTTCTTTACACTCCACCCCATCCTTTCCCTGACAACACTTGTATCATGTTCTTCTTTACACTCCACCCCATCCTTTCGCTGACAACCCTTGTATCATGTTCTTCTTTACACTCCACCCCATCCTTTCCCTGACAACACTTGTATCATGTTCTTCTTTACACTCTACTCCACTCTCATGCAACTCTCTTCACACCTGTATTTTCATCCTGTTCTTACTCATTCTCTGATTCCCTTGTAACTTGTTCCTCTTTCTCATCACTCACCTCTTATGTAACCCCCTGTGCACCAGTGGCAGTTCTGCCTCGCTTGGAGTGAAATGATTTTAGAACAAATCTGCATAAATGATAGCAAACGCTGGACAGGGAGGATTAGGCTGCTCCAAATCAGATCAATACTCCCTTTTCAGGAGTAAAATCAAATCAGATCAATACTCCCTTTTCAGTAAAGTAAAGCATGGAACTGTACAAGGAATTGACTATCTTTCCACCATCTCTGGGGATGGAATTTCCCAATTGATGTTTAAAGCAACAAGCTTCCTTGCACAACTTCTCATTAGCTTAATCTAAAATAAGCTTAGAGTGATGTGGGATAATTAAAGGATTGCACATGCAGTATGGTGCATACCCTACTAAGTCATCATCTTTTAGAATGTGGGTGATAATGGCCCTCCACAACTTACTATTCTTTACAACTATTAGTAACATTAATCTCCCACCTTATGCTACCCCCACTGATTTACACAAGCTCCTCAGGTAGGCTACTTACTACTTCCCTCTGCCTGACTTAATTTTGATATTCCTGTGACTGTCAGATTCTTCAAATCCACTTTCCTAATTATGTACTCTCGAAATTTCAACTCTTTTTCTTATTCTAAGTATAAGTTCTTTTCAATTCCACTTACCTTAAAACTGCCTCATTGCTCACCTGCATTGTCCGTGGTATTCTCTGCTTGAATAATATCTGTTTCCTCTCCTCTTCATCTGTGAGGAAATTGTTCAGCAGTAATCAGCAATATAACTGTGAACAGTGCTAGAGATTTTAGGAGACATGCTGTCCAATAATAACCACTAGACATCTGGTGTGAGCATGCAAATGTATGAAATATAATAATCAGATAGGATACTGAGGAAGGTGCTAGAAATTTAAAGAAACTTGATCTCTTTCACTCTCCAGTGATAGTCAGCATACATCTAGTGAGAAAATGTGATTGCCGTTAATGTAATTTTTTTTATTACTTAAATCACATTAAAAACATTCATATTGCCAAAATTAAAATAAATTAGATATTTAAAGAACTGGGGTTGCCCATGACATTGCATTCCTGAGCTTGAGAACCTTACTGGGAAAAGTGATGCAATTATGAGGAGACTTATTGTTTCTCAATGTCTGATGAGAAGAACCAGTCATTATGGCATGCCCATGGAATTGCATTAATTATAAACAGAAATGACAAGAGATCCATCTGTTGAATACAGACAAAGATAATGTTGATCAGGTTCATAATATTGAAAATTTTGTTTCCACTTATAATGATGATGATATTAATGGTGGTGATAACAATACTGTCAATGAAAATCCCAAGTAATCATCTTATTTTGATGCTGGTATTTAAAATTAGTGTGGATAATGATAATATTTGTCTTTCAAAGCAGGTTGCTAAAAAATGGAAACAAAAAAAAAAAGAAGAAAAATAAGAAAAATAATGAAAAGAAGAAGAAAAATGAAGAGGAGGCAGAAGAAGAATATTGAATAATTTTTGTTGTTATTTTCTCAACTTTTATCACATGATTGACAGGCAAACAAAATATTGTTTCCCCACTTGTGGCATGTGTTCTCAGTTGTCATGGTTACCATAAATGCATACACCCTCTCAATAAACAATAACAACAAAAATAAGGCGCTACATCTTTGAAAACTCGTTCCCATCTCTGAGAGAGAAAGAGCTGATTTTCAAGCAGAAAAGTTCCGAAATGTACAAAAAAAAAAAAAAAAAATGATATAGAGAGAGCAAAAGCATTTAAAAAAAACAAAAGTTTTGTCTGGTTCTTTTTTCTATTTAAAAGTTTTCCTTTTTCATTGTGCCCTATGATGAGCAGGTACATTTGTAAATTATAAATTATATGTCTCAACTGATTCCAAATTTTGACATTTCAAGAAAGAAACTTTTTGTAAACCAAGTGCAATCATCAGTTTTAAAATTTTATCAAGAACTATTTCTTGTATTCTGCCTCTGCTGCTGCTCCTGCTAAACAACAATTGTCTTAAAGGATAATAACAAACGAGTATATATATAAAAATATAAACATATTTTTCTTGTTCATCAGTGACGGTTGTGTGAAGTTATAGTCAGAGAGAATCATACACATATGAGGGAGTTGTCAGGAGTTGTTGACTTACAAGTGTTGTCTTCTCCTCTCTCCTCTCTGCGTTCTCTCAATCTTCTCCCGGTGTTCTGCCCTTGGCCCATAAATACACTGAACATATATAAACTGAAAATTCCTTGCATTTTTTTTCCTTCTTGAAGTTTCACTTAATTGTGTCATCTATGGCTAGGCACATTTGTTAATCATTTTTGCTGATTATTGTTTTTGAAATTGTCTGCCTTTCATGTAATTACACTTCTGTTGGTTTTGTTTATATGTTCTGCTTTTGACATTGACCACACTTTTGTCAATCCTGTTTTTGATGTCAATCATATTTCTGTCAGGTCTCAGAAATATTTTATACATTTCTTATAAACCTATTAAATGGGTTAACAGTAATTCAAGTTTATATACATAATCAGCACATTGTCTAGAAATACTTTTTACCTATTTACACTATTTACATTTGAACTAGTGTCCTCATCTTTATTGTTATTATCACAACATTTCAACCATTGTGCCATTCACCCTTCCTCACATGTATATCAATCAAGTTAACATACAGGGAATTCTGAACTATTCCTTTTCATCCCAATGTCTATGTCTTGGGATATCTCATCTAGTTCTTATTTTTAATACTGCTCAGAATATTTTCTTTATTAAGTTTTCTTGAGTACGCAGACCAGTAGATGAAATTAATTTTCATTAAAATAAATGGAGTCTCTATTGAAATATGGGCATCCACTGAAAATAATGTTCAAATTAATAAAAATGAGCTTTTATCCTAAAATAAAAACCATGGGAAAATTCAGTCAGTTAATTGCCATACGTGAAACATGCTTGGTCAATCATGTCTCAAAATAGACATGACTGACTGGGCAGAAGATTATCTCGCAGTAGGTTGCCATTGCTTTCTGTGGTAGACTGGTTGCTAGCCAAGGCTACAGAACCCAATCTGTTCTGTTATCTAACACATAACTGGAGGGAAGAGATGGATTAATACCTTTCCCAAGGGTATTTACACATAAGTGAATGCAATGAATTCAACTGGAATTTGAACTCAGTTCCTTGATTTTTCATTCCAAGCTGATATCCATTGCACCACAACACATATCCATATGGGAAAATTAAGAAACAATATTGTTAAAATGTTTGTCTAGCTTAGCTGATTATGAAAATTTATCAGATAGACTGATTGCTATACAGTGAAACTTTTTTATTAAACTCTAACTAATAATTATGTATCAGGTGATAGAATTATTAATCAACCAGCAGAGAATGAATTTGTGTGCCTGAGTTGCTTGGCATAGATAAATAGTTAGTAAAAAGTTTTACAAATCATGAATTCAGTAGCAAGTTCAATATCAACAGAATTCTTCTATAACTATAGTTTTGTTTCAAACTAATCTAAGAAAATTCATATGAATAATATATCTATGTGAGTGCAGATGCATATACATATCTTGAAACTGTTTTACAGGGTTTGGCATGCTGGCCTTCAGTGCAAGCTTCAGAACTACAGTATTTCTGGATGATTGTTTTAATACAATCGTTCCTATTGAATTGTGAAATGAAGGTCGTTTTGAATGGGTAAGCTCCAAGATCCTTTCACATGAACATGGGTGTCTCTCAAGGTTCTATCCTAGATCCTAAGCTGTTTCTGGTCTTCATCAATGATCTTCCTGATGTCTTTAGCTCCCAAATAGGCATCTATGCAAATGACACCACCATTTACTCCCATCTCAATAGGAAATCTATGAAGGATAACAAAGTAAACCTAGCTGCTGCTCTTGAAACAGATATTGAATCTCTCATTAACTGGAACAGGAAATGGCTTGTAAATTTGAATGCATCCAAAACAAAAGTGCTCTCCTTTATGAACCATATAGGAACTTTCCTGCCAGCCGTCAGCATGGCTGATGCAAGTCTCCTTCAGAGTAACACACTTTGCCTTTTTGACCTCACTCTTTCAACCAACCTCAAGTGGAATGAATACATTAAACCCATAGCTGCATCTGCTGATAGGAAGGCTGCGTCAGCTGGGTCTCTGTGTTGGATCAAAAGATTTTTCTCGTCAAAATCCATCTTTTGATCCAGCCTACTTTACTACTCTAAGCTATAATAATAACAGCTGAAGTAATAAAAATTGTTGGATTAAAAAAATCCATTAATTCTTTAAATATATATGAAGAAATATAGTCTTAAGTTGTACTATATTTAAAGGATAAAGTTCTCAATATCAGAGATAAATCGTATGTAAATATAAAAGTGAACATTGAAGTCAACACTCAGTGATGTCAGACAGTTTTATGTTAGGCTCTCTCCTCAAGCTACAAGTGTTGGGTTTTTCCTTGGCTATTTATATATGGGTTAGTAGTGCATTTTGGTAATCCTTCTAACAGTTACTTTGGTGGAAGGAGCTTATTTATTTATTTGGATAAATTTATTTTACTTGTTTTCATATTTATATTTATTTAATCTTTTTGGTTTTTGATGTTTAATTTATTTATTTGGATTTGTTATTTATTTTAGTTTTATTTTATCTATTTTAATGGTTGTTATGGCAGCAGTAGTTTGTTAATTTGTTTATTATTTGCTTGGATTAAATTATTTGTTTTTATTATGATTTATTTAATCTTTTCAGTTTTCAATTTTTAAGTAACTTAGTAAAAATTTGTTTTCATGTCTGCATTTTGAGATGAGTTCAGATCATTTATTAATAGTAATTTGTTTCAGTCTGGGAAGATAATAATAGTTATTTTGATCTCCAGACAAATTCTGCAGGTTTTGGATTAGTTGTTGTAGGCTGATGTTCTTTTCTGTAATTTCCATGATATTTTTGGTATGATTTGGGTTTTGTTTTTAATTTCCCAGATATACATAGAAAGTATTGTGTTGATTGCATATTTACTATTTGTGAGAAATGTTTTGTTTGACTATTTTCTTTATTTCCAGGGTCCTTCTGTTACTCCTATGGATATTTTTTCCTCATTATCTGGTGATTTTACTGTCACTTGGTATATTATGTTGTTTTGTAAATATTTACCATTTTAGGGACATTCATTCCTTATTCTGCAGTTACAGTAGTCAAGGCTAAATTTTTCTATCCCCATAATGTGTTATAAATGTAGCAGAAGTGCTCTACTGTATATCAGGAGCTAAATATGAAGAAATATAGTTTTAAGGTGTGCTATATTTATAGGATAAAATGCTCAATATCAAAGATAGAGCACATGTAAATATAAAAGGAAACATTGAGGTCAGCACTCAGAGGCAACCCAAACAATTTAAAACCACATGTAACTTCAATGTTCACTTTTATATATATATATATATATATATATATATATATAATACAAGTCAAAGATTTACCACTTAGCAGATTGATGTTAACTTCAATATTCCAACTCTTGAGTTTTGTAGACAGAACCTCTGGGAATCACTCCATCCACGCGTCAGGTGTAAAGAAATTCTTGTCAAAGTGTTTAGCTTTCACACTGGATGTTTTCAAATACCCATTTTCTCAAAAACAATTACTCCTTTCTCAAATCAACATAAAAGACAATAAAATTTATATTTTAAGATACTCACAGTGTGGTAGATAAATTGTTGCCATGATATTTTCTTAATTTTTCCATGTATATTGTTTTTTTTTTTTGTGTTAACTGCTTAGAATCAGTCGGGCACCATTTATGAGAAAAAGAACACCATGGCACAATTCACTCCACCAGAAATGGATATCAGCTTAGAATGATAAATCTGGGAGCTGAGTTCAAATTTCAGTTGAATTACTTGCATTCACTTATGCACAAATACCCTTGGAAAAGATATTAATCTGACTCTTCCCTCCATTTATGGATTAAATAATAGGACATAATTGATTTTGTCAACTGTAGAGTGATCAGTTGGACACCATTTATGAAAAAAAGAACACCATGGCACAATTTACTCCACCAGAAATTTACAAATGGTATGCAGTACAGCTTGGCATTTGTGCAGAAAGTACCAATACAAACATTTCAGAGTTTTGGAGTGTCACTCTGATGATAATGCAGAGATTTGGAAAGTGTCAGAAGAGTCTGCAGGGCAGGGAATATGTTTTGCAACAGGCTTATTTTTCAAATTTTAACAAGCATAACTTAACTGTTGTCTTAATTTAATTTTTGGGTTGTATTAATGTTTTGCTCAAATTTTACAGGCTTCTGATAAAATTTTGATAGTTTGGAATCATTATAATTTGAACAGCATGTATAAACAACGTGAATCAATCTTCATCAATCTGGAATGAACAACACTGCAATTGCTAAACAATTGAAAATCATTGTCAGATTTATATCTTATGGATGACTCAGTATGATCCATCAAAACCCTGGATGGTCTGAAGTGAGCTCTCCTTTGTGCATGAGCAAAAAATTGACCAAGAACCTGTGCATGCCTTGGCCACTTCTTTTTTCAAGTATCTTCAGAGGGTAGTTAAAGCCAAAAAGGGTCACATTGAGTAGGAATCTGGCAAATTGAAGAGCCATGTCTATAAAATTAAGTGAGAACTGTTTTTGAATTATCATTTTCCTTGATGTGGTAAATTGAAATTATTTTCATTGCATAACATAACACCCTGTAATGGTGATTACAAATATGTTTTTGGTAATCATTATTGATGGCAAGATTAAGCCTCCATTCTTTCTTCCAACAGGGCCTTAGAGAGAGGTCTACATCAAGTGCATTGAGAAGGTATGCTACCCTGGGTCAAGAAGATGGCTGGTATAAGACCCTATGTCTGGCAATAGAACTCTGCACCATACCACAGAGAATTCAGTCATGGCTGTCAGACAATTTCTGTGACCACATCACCCCATACATCGAGCCACCTAAAACCCCAGACCCCATAATAGAAACCCCTTGATTATTATATCTGGTGCATCATGAAGTGAGTAACCAACAAAACTCGTAATACCAAAGAAGAACTAAAGGCAAGTATTATGGCAGCATTCACCAAATAAAAACATGAGACCATCCAGAAGAGTTGCAGGAGATTCTAAAGTTGTCTGAAGTCTCTGGTTGAATCCAGTGGTGATTTTATAGAATAAATTTACTTATTAGTATATATATATATATATAGTGTTTGTGTTAATTTTTAGTGTCAAAGTTGTTGTTTTTTCAGTGGTTTTACTGGTAAAATGTATTTTGGCAAGCAGATTTTTTTATGATGTAATGAATATGCATACACCTTGGTTCTCTCTCAAAGTAACATGATTGGCTGGTGTCAGCCATAAATACAGACTAAGGCAGGATGCCTAGGACTACACCTATTGGAACATCTATTGCATAAGCCTATGCCTAAGCATACTGCATAGAACGAGTACCAGTCTATTACGGCTACTTGCTAGATTGTCCTACCCGGTTACATTTGCCAAAACCACTCAGCTACTTCAAATAATATATATATCCCTTTCCAGGTCATATCATTTTATTGATATTATAAGTGCTCAATATAAGGGTGGAGGTAGAGTACTGATAAGTACAAAATTAAAAAACTCAATGAGAATGTGGTTTAACTTTGGTGTTATGAAAAGTCTTCAATGAAATTTGGAATAGTTAAAGCATCCAATGTGAGAACATGCCATATAGGCAACAATAGACAAAAAGTTTAAAAAAGCACTCAAACACACCAAGACACACAACACCCCAACATAACAGAGCATTGTTTCTTTTTGTTTTGTTTTTTCTTGCCTTCATTAGGTGATTTTTATGGATATTTAAACCTTTTAAAACAAACTTGGCTATTGCTCTTGGTCAGATTGTACAATGCCAACACCACTGCGTTTTTACCACCTTACACTCTTATGGAGTTTTTTAATGTCCTTGAGGTGGTTAACCAGGCATTCCAGCTGCCTGATGATTGCACATGGTGCATGAAACTTGGGTTTTCCCAATTTCATTTTTTGGCAAACAACCAAAATGTTGATATATTCAGCTCTGCGACCTTGTATGATATGGAGCACATTTTCATTTTTGGTGTGTCATTAGAAGTTTTTGCTACTTGTTTCCTACATGTAATATTTACGTACTGTTACATTGGGATGTTGAGTGCCATATTGTGGTTGCGTGCAATCAAAGACAATATTACAAAATTATACTGGTGTGTTTTTACCACAGAAGACAATATTCTAAAATTTTCATAAATTTCTGTATAATTTTGTAATAATGTCTTTCATTGCATTTGTTTACATTAAGATATGATTCTGAGCAGATATAGATTTTTTAAAAGAAATCAAAAGAATATGGATTTAAAAAGCTTAATTCAGACATTTATTATCATCATATTTTCTGTAGTTGAGTTGTAAGACACACTCGGTATATGGGAGTATGCAGGTTGGAATCCTTCTGAAAGATAGATATTTTCCAAACAAGATGTCTCAAACATCTTGATCAGAAAATAATTAAAATGTACTGTTTCATTAGAAAAAAAACACACTATTCACTCACATACAAGTATTTACTAAAAATAATGTTCAAACAAATATATATATATGGATTTTTTTTCTGACAGATTTTTATTATTTAAACTTTTAGTAGATGCTCTATATAGTGTTTAATATACTGCTAAATAAATAAATAGAACATATACTCAAATGCTAGTATCCACTAAAAATAACTAATAATAATTTATATATATATATATATATATATATATATATATATATATATAGTTATGTGAATTAATAAAGATATGTATCAGAATACACATATATATAAAAATATTATTCAAGTGTTAATAAAACAGTGTTCAATATAGTATAAACAGAGCTATTAATTATATATATATATATATATATATATATATATATATATATTATCCTACATAAATGGCATGACTTGGAGTTTCATGTGTTACATAATCATCAGAAGCTTTATTACGAACTCTAATATACTTCATAATATGCACCTGATCATTGTGTAACACATCACTTTCTGAGTTATGCCATCAATCTAGAATTAATATATATATATATATAATTATAATTAAATTTGCTTTTATTTAAAATCAATTTAGTTTACATTGAAACATTTCTGTTTTGAGATTTAAAGTTTTTTTTATCTAGTCATCAGGCAATGCTTAACTAACTTTAGTGAAAATGATTTCCATTTGAATGTAGAAAATGGATCTCAATATGTAAAGTCAGAAATTTGTTTGCCTGTAAAGAGCCAACTTTGAACTCAAAACACATGTAGCGACTCAAATTCTATTATGGACACTTAATGTATTATTATACAAAAGATAAATAATATTAATAATAATAATAATAATAATAATAATTATAATAAATCTACACATTAAACAAAATGAGCACGCCTTCTCACACATTTTTCCCCTATACCAATTTCTCTCATTGGAACAACCCCTATTTCTGTTTGCAAGATAGACAGATAAATAATATGTATATCTAAACTTATTTATAAATGGAACTTTGTCTGTGTGTGTGTGTGTGTGTGTCTGTGTGTGTGTGTGTATCCATTACCTATAGACTCTGAAATGGCTGAACCAATTTTCTTGAAAATTTACACAGTTGTACTATAAGCAACTGCAAGTGTTCTTAGCTAGGTTTTGTGTTGAGGTACCCCCGACAAATATCGAAAATCAATCATCAAAAAAATCGGGTGATAGAAGGAGTGGTCCAATTTTAATCAAATTTGATACACTCAGAGACAAAGACATAAGAAACGATATTCAGAAGTTTCAAGGTTGTAGTTCTAACAATAGTGCAGAAAATCAATAATATATATACATAAATGTTTTCATTACACCCGAGCAACACTGGGCTATACTGCTAGTATATATATATACATACATATATAGAATTTTATCATTTAAAGTTAAGAAAGTGTATGAAAGCAAAGTTGCCTTTCTTATTCACTGTTGACTGCTGTCAACTTCAAAGTACTTCCTGTGTCAAGCTATGATACTCCCTGTGTATAGCTGATATCAATACAGAGTAGAGATAGACTGTTTTATTCTTGAATACAATCTTTCAGCATGAAAATTGCATTCAAACTTGAAACAGACTATTGTTGCCGGGTGGTGACGTCAATATCCACTTTTATATATTATATATATACATATATATGGATTTTTTATTTATTAATCTGACAGATTTTTATTTCTAAAAGTTATTCTTAGTGAATATTCTGTGTACTGTTTAATAAATAAATGAAGTGTCAATTCAAATACTAGTATTCTCTAAAAATAAATTTTAAGTAATATATGTGTTGCCCTTTGCCCCCCATTTTCTGCCAACAGTATAAAAGAACATAAAACTTCCTCTACTGCTTAGTAATAAAGGACTCTTTTAATCTGCATCTCGAAAAAATCAGAATTTGGAACATGTCTGCTTATGGTAGGTAAAAATGTTTGTCTAACTCATGACCCCAGCTGCTATCATTTCAAGAATTAAATTCCCAGATCTGATCATTTATGTGTATATATGCATATATGTGCAGGGCCGTAGCTGATGCTAAAAAAACACCAGGCAATTGCCTGGATTTATTAGTTGAAAATGGGATGACGTCATCAGTGTCATCTGTTTCCAGAAACTATGATTTTTGCAGATTTTTTCGGCTATTTCAATGGAAATTAAACACAGAATGAGAATGAAAGCAAGAAAGTGGGTTTCGACTTTCTGAGTATAACCAGTCTTTTCTCCCAAAATTAATAAATAAACAAACAGATTTTTACTGTGTTCATTCGGATGTTTTCTTCGTTTTTCTTTCTTTCTTTCTTTCTTTGTGAATTGTTTAGTTTGATTTCTGACAAAGACATTTTTCCTTGCCCGGACTTTCACTATGATTGAACAGATCAGCCCGGACCCGTGCCCGGTGTACCCAGTAGTCAGATACAGCCATGTATAAGTGTGTATGTGTGTGTGTGTGTGTGTGTGTGTGTGTGTGTGTGTAGGGTGCAATGGGTAAATTTTATATTTTTAATTTTGTGCATGCATGTTGTTTATTTTGATTTTGTCGACTGCACAGAATAGCCGGGTCAGTTGGGCACTCCCTGTAAGAAAAAGAACACCATAATACATTTCAATCAACCAGAAATTCCGAAATGGCATACTGTGCTGCTTGCCATTCAATTTCCAATATGAACACTTCAGAGTGTGTGGTTGCCAAACAGAGGAAAGTGCAGAGGTTTCAAAAAGAGTTAGAGAAGTCTAAGTGTAATTACAAAGGTACAGCATCTTGGAAAAAATCACTCTGATAAGAAAAGAACTTTTGAATTTGTTGGCAAGATTCAAGCTAAGTCTGATAATGATCCCTCTAAGTCAATCAGGTCCACAGCCAGTCGGACATGAGTGTCTGAGTTTTTTATCAGTCAAGTAATGCAAGAAGATTTTTGTTATTTTTCATATGAGATGAGAAAGGGCAATTTTTGTCCCAAACCAGGATGGACAAGTAGTAAGACCAAGCTATGAAGCCTTTGAAAAAATTCAAGCATCTCTACCAACAGGTTACCTTTTGGTTTTAGCCAGATAAGAAAATTTCTACCAGGATCAGATGGTGAACATACAAAACAACCATTGGCTTGCGATATGTTATGGGGAAACACACCTATTCCTCAGATAATGGACTCTTCCTCCTATATTAATAAGAGCTAATGGAAGTTCATAGGAGTTCATTCTTCATTAAATCTTTTTAAATTATGCATTATATTGTTTACATTTTTATTGTCATGGGTTTTCCCCCGTTTTTAGGTGCCCCTTGTAAATATGTGGTATTATGGTGCATGAAGGTTTGGGAGGTGATGGATAGGTTCTTTTGGTGATTGAGCAAATTGTAATGAGTGAATGGGTCGTGATAGTGTTTAGCTAGGTATAGGATCGTTAACTGAAGACCACCCTCTTCTCCTCCCCTTTTCGGTCATGTGCCACAATTTTGTATATTTATACAAAATAAATTGTTAGACTTCTATTGGAGTTCAGTAGAACTACTAGGCAGCTGATATTAGTTGGCAGTCAGCCAAATACTAAGTTGTTAGCTTTCAGTGGAAGATTACCAAGTTCCTAACATTTTGGGTACGTAAAGTTGATTAGTAACTGACATAGCACGATTATAACCTTCAGTGTGAAAACTACTCCACAACACTATATCTCTAAAAGAAGTACTGAGAGTGATGGAACACCAATATCCAGTTAACATCATGGTGCTTGGAGTGATCACTGGTGATGGCTATGCTATGCCTCCAGTCATCTTCTCACAGGGTCTCAGACTCAACACAGAAGCCTACACCAAGTTCCTTCATGATGTAGTGCTGACCTGAGTCAAGAATGTGACTGCTGGAAGACCCTATGTCTGGTACAGGACTCTGCAACATGCGGCACAAGCAGGAGAATCCAGTCATGGTTCTCAGACAATTTCAACGACCACATCGCTCTTTTCATCTGGCCATCTGACTTCATAGACTGCAACCTCCTTGATTATTATGTAGCATTCACTAACAAGGAGAACATCCAGAAGAGATGCAGTACATTCCAAAGTCGTCTGGAGTCTGTGGTTGATGCCAATGGCAATTTTACTGAATAAATTTACTCTTTAGTGTTTCAAGATATTTTTGTGCAATATTTGGTAAATATCTCTTTTAAAATATGATATCAGTGTTATTTTCATATTTGCACAATTCAGATGACAATTCATCAATCAAATCCTGTATACTTTGGTCAATATATTTGTTAAAATAAGACGCCAGTGTTATTTTCATTTTTGCATAATTTAGACGACAATATATCCAAGTTATCCACAATACATACATCTATATATACTTATATATAAATTTATATATATACAGAGAGAGAGAGAGAGAGAGAGAGAGAGATGTGTGTATGTCACATATGTAATGAGACTTGTTTGGATATGGCTCTCTACAGATTCCTTTTCTACATTATCTGTGAATTGCAATACCTTCTGGCGGAAGAGTGCTATGTGGTTTCCTGTTGCCTTTATGGTTTTGAATTTAGTATCATCCTTCTTCTTGACTGAAGAAGGGAGAGAGTATAATCAACCCTGTTATTTAACCCATAGCCAGGAGGAGAACAAATGAACTGATACTTTTCGAACAGGTATTTGTGCAAAATTGAATTCAACAGCTAGAATTTGAATAGTTATGTTATCTGCACATAATGTCTTAGTCAAACAATTTATTTCATATGATGGATGGCCAAAGAGAGTGTTACAAATGAAAGGGTCAGAATGCAACTCATTTATGGCATGCATTTAACATGTCTTGTACAAAATGAACAAATGTTCTATGAAGACCTTGTGATCTCTTGCTGGTGCAGAAGTAGTAATTTATTTAGTATTGGCTGACAGTTCCATTGCTTAAGCATTACACCTTCAGTTGTATAAGTCTAACTGAAAGGGAATGGGCAACTGTTCTCATGTCTCTTAAATCAGACAATTTATTTTTGTTTTCTTGGAGTTACTTGTAGCACTGAATCTTATTTCTAAATATTTAAATACACATAAACATGGTTGATAAAAGATAGAATATCCCAATCAGATGAAATATGACATCAACCCTTTCAGTGGACAGTTGACCTAGAACATTGGATCAATATGTCCGCTGCCTGTCAGTTATTCATGGGAACAAGATTTGAAATTTTTGCTTAACTTTCCCTACATCTTGTTTGAGTATAACTCACAGAACAATAGCCTTGTGGATTTGCTTTGTTAATTTAGTAATATAATAATTATGAGTTCAATCCCTGTGCTGGGTAGAACAGACTTAAACTAAGTGAAAACAGGGTAGCAATAACTGAGCAAGAGTAAATAAGAGCAAAGACAAAAATATCTTGAGACATGGACAGTAAAATGAAAACACTCTACTCCTGGAGATTAAATAAAGGGTTCAGTTTGAAATTTCCTGGAGATTTCCTCAGATCAGCAAACACCTCAGTTTTCAGTTCAAAATTGTTCCACAAATCAATGACTTAGTTTATTAAACCATTTAGTGACATAGTATTTTTGAGTTCATCCTAGGTATGACAATAAACTATATCCAGTAGTAAGTCCTTTGATTGGGAGGCTTTGAAGAGTATAGAACCACATCTTAATTGCTGTTGATCCCAGGTCCACCCTGACTCTGTATAGTAGCATTTGTTAGGATCCCAACAATGGGCAATTATTTAACCCCCACCCAAACTGGGGTTAAAATATTATGAAAGCATAAAAATACATTTTTATAGTAAAAATACCATCAATACCTTTTCATAGTAAAAAAATTTCCAGCTATATATTTTTGTTTTACTTAAAGAAATCAGATTGTATTCCAAAATATAACTTCAACTAAACTACAACAGGAAACACACATATCACAGCCTCAAGTAATTATGTCTACACAAACATACATATGCACAAAGGTCAACTATCATTTACCATATATTCAACTGTGAAAGCAGAATAACATTTTTATTACTTTAAAGCTCCCAAGAAAATAAATTTCCTCATTACATGACTCGTAAGGATTTGATATGCTATTAAACAAAATAAAAACACAATTTTTGAGTTCAATTTCTGAGCCGAGTAGCACAGACTTAAACTCAGTGGAAAAGGGTAAGCATTAACTGAGTAGTTCTAAATAATAACAAAACAAGACAACACTAGACATGAACAGTGGAATGAAGTTTATCCCCATAGTCTAAATAAATAGAGGGTTCAGTTCAAGATTCCCCGAAGATTATCCAGATCAACCGACACCTGGAGAAGGCCAGAGCATAAAATAACTGAAATATTGTGATAATAAAAACAATGATAAGGATATTTGTCCAGATAAAATAAGGAGTCTAATTTTCCACTAACATGAAAGTGTAAAGATTATATTGAATCAATTGCTGGGTTTGCACCATGTGCATCATGGTGCAGTGGATATCGGCTTGGAATGAGAAATCAGGAAGCCGAGTTCGAATTCCTTGCATTCACTTGCGTGCAAATGCCCTTGGGAAAGGTATTAATCCATCTCTTTCCTCCAGTTATGGGTTAAATAATAGGACAGATTGGGTTCTGTAGCCTTGGTAGGCAACCAGTCTACCGCAGAAAGCAATGGCAACCTACTGCGGGATAATCTTCTGCTCAGTCAGTCATGTATCTTTCGAGACATGATCGCCCAAGCGTGTATCATGTATGGCACTTAACTGACTGAATCTTTCTGACCAGAATCTATCTTACACATTTATAAGTCTATCATTCATCCATTTAAATACTGCTGTCACATTTGACCTAGTGTTTCTACTATTTATTTAGTGATTTAGTGATTCTTAATGTTATGGTGCCCTCCTACAAGGAATGAACTCGTCCTCTTGCTACATATAGATTACCTGCATGACTTTTAGAGAGCAGTTACCAGCTGTAGTTATGAGCAATCAAGTACAGCAGTTAACAGAAGCAATTAATGACAGCAACTAGTCAGGCAGCATAATAATACCTTTGGACTTACTTATTTCTACAATACTTATTATTAACACTTACAGTATTTACATTATTTGGATATTGTCCTCACCTTTGTTGCCATTTGTACAATGTTTTGGCCGTTGTACACTCCGGCCTTCTTCAGATGCAAGGAATGGCAACAAAGATGAGAACAATAGACTGAATAATGTAAATACTGTAAATACTACCTCATCTTAGTAATATAGACAAATATTATTAACACCTCTTTGAATATCTTGTTTTATTGCTATACCAATACACTGTTTTGAACCTACCTTCTCATTCCATGTCTTACTTCAGACACAAAATGGTCACTACACTTTCCAGCAAAGTTTTGCCACAACTACACAACAAATTGGTGATGAAGATCCACAACACTTAATAAAAGCCAAAGAAGAATCTGTGTTGTTAGTGGTCCTGACCTGGCATCTTTTTCTTAGTCTCTGTCCTGCCACTGTAACATATCTGTAAATATTTTCATGGTGATCATTCTTATGAACATTCATCTTTGGTGTCTCAACTTTACAAATTTAAGTGCAGTACTAGATTGGCAGTGAAGTCTCATCTTCTTCTCTAGCACTTGCAAAACTCTTCTTGTTTCCCAGCCAACTTTGATCTTCAAAAATTTAAATGCATAATCATTATCTTCTTGATTATTATTTTTTTTTTTTTTAATCATATCACCCCAAGCAAGGCGGTAACGCCACTGATGTGCAGGGGGCTACATAAGAGTGAGAAGATTAGAAAAGAGAAAACCGGAAACCGCATCCTAAACAGGAAACAAGGGATGAGTCTCTTCACCTGTTCAATAGATGTGGGTGGAGTGCAAACCGGGCGATAGTTTAGTCTATCTACTCCAATTGAAAAAAAAAAAAACGAAGTGAGAAGAAGATTAGAAAAGAGAAAACCGGAAACTGCATCCTAAACAGGAAACAAGGGATGAGCCTCTTCACCTGTTCAATAGATGTGGGTGGAGTGTGAACCGGGCATTTAATCTTCTTGATTTCTGTTTATTTATTGTTCTCTCTCCTTTATAATGATTTTGTTTTTTTTCTTATTCAGTCACATTCAATAACCTTTTCTATCTTAGTGGCTTTATTGCCTTACTTGGCACGAACCAGTTTTTAAAAGGTTTTCTTGTCAATTATTACATTAGAAAAACGTATCAAAATCAATATATGTAAACAAAAATAAAGTTAAACAACAATCGCAACATTTAGTCACTTTTATTTATTAGGCATTAAAATGTATCACTTAGAATCCTCCATAGATTTACCTTGATTTTCAGTTAGTTTGAAGAATAGTTACCATAGAATATTTGTATATATTTATATTTATACCAATATAAAATCCTTACATTTACCTTTTTGTTTTTTTAACAGATATTTTTTATTTATATCTGAACCTTTGCACACACACACACACACACACACACATATATATATTGTATCAAGCACCCTTTATGAAAGTAAATGCTTGAAGCATGGGTTCAAATCTACCTGTTCTTTCATTTTCTTATAATATATATATATATATATATTAGTCATCCACATACGTGCCTGTTTCGCTATATCACAGCTCATCAGTGTGACTAGACATCCACTTGCTTCAAGCCGGGATCAAAACTCAACTACTTTTTGGTGTCAGTCAAAGTCCTTACTCCCTAAGCCATGGGCACATGGAATGAGAGAGGAGGAAATTTTAACGTGTTATACAGATATACACATGCCAGTCACCAAGAGAACTCAATTCATTACTAGAGAGTAATATGTAAATCATATATATGTATATAGGATATGTCTATCTTAGCAAATGTCTTTGATTTTGAAATTGTATATTTTCATCTACTGGCCTGGGTTTTTCAAAACTCCTTAAAAAGTATCCTATGAAAGTATACATTTCCATATATATATAGGCACATGGCTGAGTAGTTAGAATATTTACTTTGTGACCATGGGACCTTGTTTCAAATCTCACCATGTTCCATTTGTCATGAAGGTGACTTCTTGATGTTATGGGACAGGAACAGGCAGTCCCAGTATGCAGCAGCTTTAGAAAGAGCCTGAAAACCAAACCACAGGTTGACCCAAGACTTGTGAGTGAAGTTGTGCAGACAGAAATCTGTTAGGAGCTGTCATTGGTTATGCTACCACAAAGTCATGAGTCATCATGACCAAATGTTTGAGAGTGCTGGCCTTGTTAAGACTATTGATTATGCTAGATAATACACTCTCTCCCAGAAACTGTAACTAAGGTCTGTTCAGCATAATTAAAGTACAAGCAAGTGAGCTCTGTTTGTGTTGAAAAAAAATGTGGCTTAGCAGGTGTCTGCAACAGGGACTGACTAGCCATCTTAGTAGATAAGCAGCCTCAGATACAAGTGGCCAGCCATTTATATATATATATATAAATGTGTATATATTTGTGCATATATATATATATGCACAAATATATACACATTTACATACATGAACACACATATAGATGCATACTTAAATATCTATACACAATACACTGACACACACACACTATATATATATATATATATATACACACACACTCACACACATATATATGTGCACATGTGTGTGTGTGAGTGCGTATCTCACTTGATACTATACTTGCTTAAATTTTTTATAATTTTCTCCTACAACTACTGTCATCATCTGCCCAAAAATAAAGTTGCAACATTTTTCTTAAAATATTAAAATTTCTACACTTTTTCAAAATTTTGAACTTATTCATTTGTAATTTTTGTTTGATTGTTTTTGGCTTTTATTTCAACAGCACATTAAAACCATCCTACTTAATTCAAGCTTTTTCCCCAAAACCTCTCCCCAACTCATAAAAAAAAAATAAGGAGAAAGAAAAGACGATAGAAAAAAGAACAATAAATACTTTTTTTTCTTTAAACCATTTCCACAATTATATCTCACGCATGTATGAACGCCACTTCTACCCTAACTCCCTCCTACTTATACACATTACTTATCTCTTCGTGTGAATCTAGCCACCTTTTCATCTATCGTCGTACTCCCCACTCCCCATTAATGTAGTGTTACTTCATTCACAAGAAGCAAATGATGGGAAACTTGCCTGAGGAATTTTTTATACTCAGAACCATTTCTGCAGTCACTTTAACTTTGAACACATTACCAAGTGAAAATTCTTTTTATTTTGTCTTGTAGCCTTTAGACAATTTACTATATATGTGTGTGTGTGTATTGACACATACATATATACATAGAGAGACATATATGCAAAAATACAAATATAAACATATACATACACATAAGCGCATGCAGATAGGCACATAGATGTAAAAGGAAGTGCCAAAAAATTATAGACAGCAGGACACAAGATGATTTCACCCTCCATGACTTGTAGAAATAGAATCAGCTGGACAGGTCATCTGTGATGGAAAAGGTAAAGATATAGTGTAGCTGTGGCAGGTTTGAGACACGGACAGGATTTAGCACTTCTTCTTCAATGTGGAAAGTGTTTTCCCAGATAGAAGTATACCAGGAAAAGAAAGAGAGCTTTCAGAACCTTTATATTGCTTGTCCATCCTATTTTAACTTTAGTCTATATATCATGTGTGTGGTTTCCTGACATTGAGCATGATACACAATAGCGAGAAAAATTATAAAATCTCTTTTCTGGAAAGTAATGGGTTGCACATATAGAAAAAAATAAAACTTAAATAAAAGACAACAATAAGTTCGTCCTGGGTATGACAATAAACTGCATCCAGCAGCAAGGCCTCTGATTGGGAGGTTGTGAGGAATATGGAACCACCTCTTTATTGCTGTTGTTCCCAGGTTCACCCTGACCCGGAGTGGTAGCACCTGTTAGGGTCCCAACTATGGGCAAATAGTTAACCCCCAAACTGGGGTCAAAACACTATGAAAGTATAAAAATAGACTTTTATAGAAATATATACATAAAAATAAACTTTTATAGAAAAATATACATTTTTAAATGAAAAATATTAATATTTAATAATAAGAAAATTTTCATCAAAATCTGACTAAATCAATCTTCTCACTATAACCAAACATTAAAAAAATAACTTATTGAACGGGTGTAGAGGCTCATCCCTTGTTCCCTGTTTGGATGTGGTTTCCGGCTTTCTCTTTTCCAATCTTTCCACTTTTCTTTTTTTTTCAATTGGAGTAGATAGACTAAACGCCCGGTTCACACTCCACCCACGTCTATTGAACAGGTGAAGAGGCTCATCCCTTGTTCCCTGTTTAGGATGTGGTTTCCGGCTTTCTCTTTTCTAATCTTTTCACTCTTACGTAGCCCCCTGCACATCAGTGGCGTTACCGCCTTGCTCGGGGTGATATGATTAAAAAAAAACAACACATCTTTGGCAGTAAATAACCCACAGTGGTTGATATGCTGTTAAATAAAACTCAAACTCAAACAACAATAGGTAGGAATGACTGCAAAAGACTTGCCCCCCTTACCAATTTATAAACAAAACTCACAGACACATGCTGGGATTTTTTCCATGCCAATATGTTTGGCCATTTTTTTGTCTCATCAGACTTCAGTCTGTTCTTTCTTAAAGTCACAATGCTGTGACCACTCATCTGTATCCCCTTTGTATGTTAAGAACGTTCTTAGTTTGTGTACTTTTTGCTATATTACTGTTGATTCACCTTGCATATATTGTTTGCTTGCTTAATATTCTTTTTACTTTGTTGTTTTCTTTTCTTTCTATTGTTCTAGTTTATTGCAAACATTGTTAATTCTGTGTGTTGGACAATTACATTTAACTATGGTCAATTACTCTACACATACTAAAATAATTTTTCACTGCAGGCAGTGAATGAGCTGAACTCTCAACACTTTCAGCAGTCAAAAAGATTAAAGTCCATCAAATTGCATAAAAGTACATTAACAAATTTAATAATATCTCACCTCTTTTGGCAGTCAAAAAGGAGATTAAAGTATATTTTTAATATACTGGCAGATGACAATGGAACCTGTGTACAATGTGCTTATTCTAACATCTTAAACATTTTTTTTAATTCATTGTTTCTATCACGTCTGTTTTCTGTATATTACTGGTGTTTTGTTATATCTTTTACCTACAGTTTATTTTCCCATTTTAGCTTAGTAATAACAGTTAAATAAATAATTGATAAAATAACAGCAGATTGTAAAAACTGCCACCACCCATAAGGGATCTAAGAACTAGATATGGTGAGTATAGTAAGAACCACATTTGCTTAAAACGACATCGTCCCAGTTCAGAATTGGTACCATTCAGATTATCAGTCAATGTACTTCACAATGTACTACATTCTAAGGAGTCCTGCTACTGTTGACTAACAAGGACAGCATTATTGAATTTCAAAATCAGTTACTGCACCATTAGATTGGATTACTGGCACTGTATAACCAGGACAAACAAGTCATGTTTCCAGTTAATATGAGAAAAAGATTGTATAAAGTTAAGACTTCAGGCTGTTCACAAAGATTTCTCTCAACCTATGAGAAGGCAACCCTCAAATAAAAAGAGGAAGCAGAAAAGATAAAACCCGGCCAAAAACACCAGAGGTCTGCGGGAGTAGATATTACTTATTCATGACTGAAAATACCAAAAAATCAGAGAGCCTCTATGCATGAATTCAGTTATAAAAAAATGAAAAAGAAAGGAATGCCAGAAAGTAGAATAAACTGGCCACTCAAAAAAAAAAAAAAAAATGACACAAAGAGATCTTTTAATGTTAGCCGAAACCAAAGTTCCATCACTAACTCTGAGCCTATTAAAAAATTTTGACACTTCTGGCTAATAGAAAAGGTGAGGAGTTCAGAATGACACCAGGAGAGGATGGAATAAAAGAACGCTACACCTGAAGAAGCAGTTAAAACTTCATCAGCTTCTGGCTTTTCTGCCCTGTTTCAAAAATGAAAAGCCAGTAGATTGACACTGACCTAATCTCTAACATTACTACTACCCCTATCTTGATCTGGTCACAAATTGATACTTCTCCAGACTGTTATCAATATCTGTCCTATATAAAAATCTTTGGGTCAATTCACTGGAATTAACCGACACCTATACCCACATAGTGAAATGTCCTTCAGAGTTGTGAGTTCAATACCAGGCTACAGCACTGGTGAACAAGTAACTTATAGAGTCGGTTTAGAGGGCTTCACACAAGGAATGAGAATGATATATCATTCTCATTCCTCTCCAGTGATCATAATAAGAGGTTCAGTTCTTAATTCGTAGCATTTGAAGAAGGCCGGAGTTTACAATGGCCGAAATGTTATACAAATGGAAACAAAGATGAGGAAAATAGTCCGAATAATGTAAATCTCTGAAATATGGACAAATGCTTGCCAACTTCCTCTTAGCTTCTCACTGCTAATAACTTCCAGCATTTCATCCAATAGCAGCCATTATTTGAAGGTGTGAACAGTCACCACCATAGTTTATACATTTTTTACCAGATAACTGTTTAAGAAAAACAGAAATGGGATTTTAAAAGTTGGTTCCAAATGATAGTTTCAGCAATCTCTTTAAATTTTTTACACATCTAAGAGAATTCCTGCAACCTACTTGTTCACTAGGCAAACTCATGCTTTCTTAATTCCGAAAGACCACAAGTTCTATTTTTCTAAATGCCTCCTTCAATGCCGGTTTTTAATTAATTAGCCAAATACCTACCACACAGTCAGATAAAATTAAGTTGTAATAGTACTCTTAAGTCTATAGCATTTTCTAATGAGCTCCTTGGTACATTGACAGCAAGAATTTAAAAGTAGTACTAGATTGGCAACTAGGTCTCATCATTTTAAGGTTGAAATGGATAGATTTATCTCCAAGTTCTATTTTAATAGTTTCTTTTCTCGCACTTTTCGTTTATGGAACTCTCTTCTGGTTTCCTTATCATCTTAGTGGCATTAACATCTTTAGAGTGAAATGATTTAAAAAAAATCTTTTTTCTTATTTAAAAAAAACAAAAAAATTCACCCCGTGCAAGGTGATAATGCCACTAGGAGGCAATGGGTGCAGGGAGGGACATTTATTATTTTTTAACATAGGGGTATGATTCTTGCTTTGGGTGTAAGAGGTCCCGAGTTCACATCACGGAAGAGCCCATTGTCACTTTATCAGGGTGTGCATTGTGAATTCCTTGCATTCATTTACGCGCATATACCCTCGGGAAAGGTATTAATCTGTCACTTCCCTCCAGTTATGGGTTAAATAACAGGACAGATTGTGTTCTATAGCCTTGACTGGCAACTAATCTACTGCAGAAAGTAATGGCAACCTACTGTGAGATAATTTTTTGCCCAATCAGTTATTTCTCAACAGAGACATGATCGCCCAAGCGTGTATCACGTATAGCACTTAACTGACTGACTGAGGGGGCAGGAAAGTAAGAAATCGGAAGGGAATTTCACAGGTGAGAAGTGCGAGCAAAGAAACAGTTAGAATAGAAACGGCGGTTGCATCTAAGTGATTCAACAGTAAAACTGCGAGGTTTAGTTTTTAATCTATTTGCACGTTTAAATTCATGTAGTCGAGGTATTAGATGGAAAAGCTGATCAGAACAGTTGTCTACAGATATAGACGTTGGTTAGTTCCTGCCTTGACTCTTAGATTTGTGAGTTCAATACCAGGCTACAGCAGTGGTGAACAAGTAACTTGCAGGGTTTGAGGGAGATAACTCATGAATTTCAATCGTGGCATTACGCAAGGAATGAGAACGATATACCTCAGTGATTGTAATAAAGGGTTCGTTTCAAAATTCCTATCACCTGAAGAAAGCCGAAACGTACAACGGCTGAAACGTCGTACAAATGGCAACCAAAATGAGGAGAATAGTCTGAATAATGTAAATAATGCTAATCAGAACAGTTGCAATGAAAATATCCGGAGAAAAGTCAGCGGGAAACCACGATACTTTGGTGAGAGAGTGGCTGAAGTCGAGATGTCAGGTCAGGATTGATTACATTACCGAACCTTTTTTGAATTTTAGCAAGAAGCTCGAGATAGGTGCACCAAACTAGATATGCACAGACGAACGGTAAGTTTATAAATTGTGCATGATGGATTTTGACTAGAAAAACTTTACTAGCACGACAGTGAACCAACTTCCAGTAGACTGAGCAATTGATTCAATATAGTCACTCTGCTGCATATCAGTAGGAAAAGTAAGCCCAAGAAAGCGTGAAGAGTTGTCCTCTTAGAGATTAGCATCAACCATGCGAGCGGCAGGTAAAAATAAAGTTCTAAGTTGCGATTAAATGAAAGTAGTTCTGTTCTATTTTCTAAAGTTTCCTTTGTCATTATGCATGAAATAAAATCGCAAGTAACGTAATCGTGTGTAAAACTATAGAATCCTATAACACGTTTAAATTCATGTAGTCGAGGTATTAGATGCACGTTTCTATGATACACAATAGCATTTAAGAAATTATTCATGTACATCGGCTTTACGAAAAAAAAAATCAGCCAATATAATATTTTTTACGTTTTCTTTAATTGTAAACACTGATATATTTTGTTATCTTGGAAATTAATTATGTCAAGGAAAATATGAATTATTTTTATAAGAACAAAGTGAAAAATTTTTGTTAATATAAACATTGCATATATGTGGTATTAAAAAAATGGATTAAAAAATGGATTAAAAATTAATAACACAAATGAAATATTAAAATATGTAAACGCAATTTGTTAGTAATATAAAACGTTACTCAGTAAGTCCCGGGCCTAACTAATAAAACAACAACTTTTAGGCAAAATTCGATTTTATTCAAGAACATAGTCTCCTTCTAGGGTGATACACTGATTCTAACGCTTCTCTAACAATTCGATGCCTTTTTTTATTTGTCCTTGGCCTCAAAATACGCCTCAGTTTCCGATATCACTTCTTCATTGGGGCCAAATCTCTTTACTTATAGTAATTCGAAGTGCAATTCATGTAGTTTTGCCATCGTTGCGTGACACAGTTCGTTTTCTTAGTGAAAGATCGCTTTTTTCTTCTTTTTTTGTTGCCGATTTTTGACAATTTCTTCCTTCAAACGCACCAATAATGCTATAATATTCGCTATTGATGGTTGTTCTTTTCTCAAGGTAATCGATGAATAAAATACCTTGTGCATCCCAAAATATGGAGATCAAAACCTTGCCTGCTGATGTTTGCGTCTTCGGTTGCTTTGAACGACTTTCACCTCCTGTTCACACTCAAAATGACTGTCGATTTGACTCCAGAGTGAAGCGGTGGATCCATGTTTCATCCATTGTCACATATTTACGCAAAAACTCGTTCTTATTACGTTGAAACAGTTGCAAACAACGCTCTGAATCGTCTACGTGTTGTTTTTGATCGACTGTGAACAAACGCGGCACCCACTTTGAACACAGCTTTCTCGTTGACAAGTGTTCATGCAAAATGGTGAATACACTGCCTTCTGATATGTTCAACTCCTCTGCTATCTCACGTAACTTCAATTTATGATCAACCAAAAAGAGTTTGTGGATTTTTTTTTTTTTGCTGTTTTCCGGGACAACTGCTTACTTTGGGTGACCTGAGCGTTCAGCATCATTTATTCATTTCAGCATTCGTTCAGCATTCGTTCAGCATATATATATATATATATATATATATATATATATATTCTTCACTATCAATTCCTCTAAGACCAAGCTGTTGTCTGTCAACCATTACAGGCAACCTCTTCTGCCTCCCATAAGCATGGACCAGATGATTCTCCCGGAGAGTAAAACACTACGCCTCCTCGGACTTACCCTGTCCTCAGACCTCAAATGGAAGCACTATATTGAATCCATAGCAAAATCTACTGCTAAGAAGATTGGGTCACTATGTCGATCCAGGATGTTTTTTCCACCTGAATCCATCCTGCATATATACAAGTCAACCATCCGTCCGTGCATGGAGTACTGCTGCCATTTATGGTCAGGTGCCCCTGCCGTTCTCCTCAGTGTTCTTGACAAGCTCCAAAGGAGAGTCTGTAATGTGATAGGTACTGATCTGGCGACTCGAGTGCAGCCACTTTCCCATCGTCGAAATGTGGCCTCCCTCTGTCTCTTCTATAAATACTTTCATGGCTTCTGCTCGGATGAGCTTAAGTCACTGATGCCTCCTCAACAGGTGTTTACCCGTGCAACCAGACTGGTAACTGGGTCCCACCCATTCACAGTCAGGTTAGCCAAATGCAGACGACAATTCTACTCCTGCAGCTTCCTCTCTCGCACTTCCCGCCTGTGGAACTCACTCCCGTATTCTTGCTTTCCTGACGGCTACGACCTCCAGAAATTTAAAAGCAAAGTTAATACTCATCTACTAACCACTGGACTCTAGCTCTCTCCCCTCCCCTGTATAATCTTCACGTTCTCTCCGCCCATGTATCTGTCATTGCACCTGCTTTCTCAGCTTTCTATTGTTCCTTTCTAACTAGCTTGTACTCCTCACTCTTTTCTAATTAATCTTTCTACATTTATGTAACCCCCTGCACATCAGTGGCGTTTCTGCCTTGCTCGGGGTGAAATGATTAAAAAAAAAAATTTGACGACAAAATTTTTGCATAAACAAAATAATAAGGCATTGTTAAAGAGCAAATACGTGGCAATAGCTTTCACAACTGCGAGTAAAGAGAATAAACCGAGTCGACGCTGCCTTGCTATTGTCTCTCTCCATGAACGTGACAGGAGGGAAATATATATATACAAATAAATTCACAACCGTCTTTATTATAATAGAGTGAATACATATATATATATATATATTAAACGTTATTATAGTAGGCACGCCGTATTTGAAATACAGGCCAAATATTTGTTTATTAAACAGTGTGTATCAGTATTTTCTAAAAAGCTTTTGTAAAGAAAATGTGAAGGAGGCGCAGGTTCAATTCCTGCTAGACAGCACATTTTCTTGAATGATTTCTCGAATGTCTAGAATAGATCGATAGACAAAATCCACACTGGTTAATAAATAAAAAAAAAAGAGGCATCTATTTCAAACACAAAGTGTCCACTCTAATAACGTTTGAAAGTAATATAAATGTCAGATTAGAAATAAATCCATTAATTCTTTAGAATTTTTAGTAAAACACACACACACACACACACACACACACACACACACACACATATATATATATATATATATTTAATCATTTTACCCCGAGCAAGGCGGTAAAGCCACACTGAAGGGCAGGGGGCTACGTAGGAGTGAAAAGATTGGAAAAGAGAGAGCCGAAAACCAGATCCTAAACAAGGAACAAGGGATGAGCCTCTTCACCTGTTCAATAGACGTGGGTGGAGTGTGAACCGGGCGATAGTGTAGTCTATCTACTCCAATTGTATATATAACGAAAGTACTTGGGATAACAAAAACAAAAAATAGGGCTGCTTAGGATAATAAAATCTAAGGCGCTTTCCTTGATGATTTCAGCTTAACATCAAAATCTTATCAAAGAACTCAGTCAGTCAGTTAAGAGCCATGCGCGATACACGCTTTGGGCGATCATGTCTCGAAAGAGACATGACTGACTGGGCAGAAGATTATCCTGAAGTATGTTGCCATTGCTTTCTGCGGTAGACTGGTTGCCGATCAAGGCTATAGGACCCAATCTGTCCTATTATTTAACCCATAACTGGAGGGAAGAGATGGATTAATACCTTTCCCAAGGGTATTTGCGCGTAAGTGAATGCAAGGAATTCAACTGGAATTCGAACTCGGTTCCCCGATTTCTCGTTCCGAGTCGATATCCACTGCGCCACAACGCACATCAGAGAACTAGAAAGGATTATTATAAAAATTGACATGTCTATGTATATTATTCAATTAAACATGCCTATATATATATATATATATATATATATATATATATATATAGAGAGAGAGAGAGAGAGAGAGAGAGAGATCTGTTAGTAAATTTATTACAGCTTAGTGTCTCGTGTTGTTTTATTCTATTGATAAATAGGTGGTGGGTGTGCAGAAAAATATCTATTATTTATGAAAAATTAAAAACAGCATAGTATATCGAAAAAAGGCTCCAAACTTAATTAAAACGAACTTTTTCCATCAAAATATTTATGTTATTATTAAGAGGAAAGATCAAAGTGATTTTTTAAATTATTTTGAAAATAAATTTAACCCTTTCTAACACTCGTTCGAATTTTTAGTAAAAATCTTCTTTACATTTTCGTTAGCAGGGAGCCAGATCGTTACGAGAGTTTACAATGGAAAACGTTACATAACTCACTTTTTTCCGGTGACAAACACATTAATTTGGAAATTCTTGCAAAAATTAAATAATCGTTGAATTTTAATGAAACTTTCAGGACTTATTCACAAATGAAGGAAATTATTTTTGAAATGATTATTTTAAAAATATTGATAAAAATATTTTTTTTTTATCTGTTACCCACCGCAATGTAAATTCATCAAATTTCAAGAAATTAAATTCGGAGCAAAATTGGTTTTATTAGCAGAACTCATTAAAAAATTGGTTTTATGAGCAGAACTCATTAGGAAATATAAATATTCTATTATTTGCTTTAATAAATAATATAAATTACAGATATTATAGTCTGAAAAAAAAACAACTTTCGATTAATAATGAAATTTTAAAAGAATTGTTTTCGTTATTTTTTTAATTATAATAATTTATAAAATTTCAAAAATATTTTTTAAATATTCCTAATACTTGTAGACGTTAGATCGGTAGATTAATAACTGAAGACTATATTTGCTCATCGAAAATCCAAAAGTTAAATACAAATCATTTAGCTATCTTGTTTTTAAAATAATTTTCATTTTGTGTGTGTGTGTGTGTGTGTGTGTGTGTGTGTGTGTGTGTGTGTGGTGTTTTTGTCTGGCAATTTCTATATTTACATGAAAAGGTAATATGTTTCACGGTTTCTTCCCCTTACCAGAAAAAAATTGTACAATATCACTTGTGATCGCCACAAACTTTTCTTATCTCGTATCTGTCGAGCTGTCAACACATTTCAAAGATCAGAAAGTTCAACTCTATGATTAAGAAATAGTTTTATTCTAAATTTCATGCTATAAGTAAGTAATACTTGTGTAAATCAGATTAATTTCACATTAAATTTGCTTTGCTAATTATCCAAAAAATAATGTGTCACGTATATATATTTTATTTTTTGCAAGATTTTTCAAACCAAGAATTAACTTTTGTTTACAAATGTGTTGATCGCTCAAAAATAGCCGAAGAATTGAAAAATTAGAAAAATATCTCAATTTGTTTTTATTCTAATTAATATAAGTTCTGTTTAAAATACATCAGTGTGTCTTGCTTAGAAATAGTAAATCTAATCATTTAACTTTCAATTAAAACTAAAATGAAAGTTTCAAGAGAACTTTTTTTATTTTTAAAAATTCAATTTAAAAGTTAGTTTTCGAAAACCAGTGTAGGTGCTTACCTGAATTTATAAAATATTAATGCCTACTATAAAATCCAGTTCAGTGATAAATTTCAAAATAAAAATCTCCTATTACAGATTTCTACAAAAACCGACGTTATCAATTTATAAAAAAGAAAATCAGTTTATTAATTACAATTTTCTAACTAAAACTCACTTTTATTCACTGTTTCAAAAATGGGAAGGAGGTCATTAATTGTTTTAGTTGTATTATCCACCTATTTTCATGTAGTACCAATACAAGTCCGTTTAAATAGCAATAGGAGACTAGCGAGGTATGGAATTTCTGGGAGTTTTGCCAACATTTTTAAGCCACATGACAATATCTTTCTCACCGCTGAATGGCTTCTCTATAGTTAAAAGTTAGTCTGACATTCTCTGTCTTCCTGCCTCTATTTAGAGTTGAAATGTTGGCTTAATGGCTCAAAGGAATAATGCTTCGCTTACCTGTTCTTATGTAAATATGAATCACTAAAATCCTGCAACTCAGTCATGCAGAACGATCCAGATTTTTTTTAAGATAATGCACACATGAATTACTTAATTTTAACGGGCAAACGAAAACAAGGCAAAAATAAAATGGCTTCTGCTTCAGACACCTTTTTTCTTATTCACTTGCTATTTCAGGTTTTTACTCATAAAATAGTGAGCCTTTTTTGTCCTCCATTTTTTTCCTTTAGTTTCATTCCCTAATGCTTTCTTATTAAGTGACAGATTTAAGTTTCTTTGTCATTCAAGAAAACGTTCGAATACCTCGATGCCGTATGGAGGTTAGCAAGCTAGAAAAATTAGAACAATTATGACTGAGTAGAGAGTTCGATTCTCACTGGATACCATATAGTTTCGGCCTTGTATCACATCTAAGATAAGCTTTTAAAAAATCACCATCCCAGAGTACTTTTCGACTTCTGCTTTTTCGAATTTGTTTTTGCTTCTGAATAAGTGCATGTTTGTGTGAGTGTGGCGTTTGTCTTACTGTTTAACCCCGAACATTTTTAGTTTCTTTGTATCGTGCCCCCTCAAGACGTCGGCGATAATGATTTTCAACAATTTCTTGTCCTTTGTAACTTTTAATAAATGTTGTCTTTCAGTTATTTATCTTTTCTCTAAATTAATATAATCGTTCTGTCCTTGTATTTTATGTATTTTGTTTTAGGCATAACTGCTTTATCTGTGATACTTATTCCACTGGTCTCAGGATGAAAAGATTTTTTTTTTTTTTTTTTTTTTTTTTATGAGACTGGCTGCTGAAACTCGGACTAAGACATAGAGGCCCCGACACGTAGTAAACTTAACAAGTCTTTTAACTCACTGCTGGATCCGTCTTGATCCAAGTATTCTTTAGTGGAACCAAAATATCATCCACCGCGAAGTTAAAATTTACTTTTCCAAATTACAAAATGTTTTCGTTACTGTTCGAGAGCAATGCCGGTTAGGCATCAGGATATTGGATTTTCCTGAAAGGAACATTAGCAGCCGCGTCCGAAATAGGTTAGTTTAGGCATTTTTGTTAATTTTTATTTTTACACCAGTTTGACTTAGCTGGGGAATGTATGTGCATTGGCCCCCTTTTTTCTTTTTCTTCCGATTTTCTTTCGTTTAACTCAGCATCCTCTCCATTAGGTGACTAGAAATGTTAGTTCTCCGGTGGATGCGGGATGCCTTTCATTTTATCGAGTGTGTTTTTCGAATTTGCTGATGTGTTCGTTTGAATGAGTATCGCGTTTTGGAGTAAGAATTATTGTCGCGTGATAGGGTCATTGATTGCAGTTAGGTAAGTTTAAGACAGATTAAAACCAGCCTTCCCCACCTCTATTTTAAATCTTGTGTCAAATTTGAATCTTAGTACAATAAATATCAGGGTGATGATTCGCTCATTTTGAAAAATCAAACAAACTTTTGTAATGATCACTAATTGGTCTCTTTCTTAAAAGTCTATTTTTAAAATTTGAAAATGAAATGTTTCCTATTTCTTCAAAAATCACCTTGATTAGTTGTCACAATATACGACTGTTGTCAGTCACTGCTGACTTGATCGTTCCTTCAGTATTCTAGTATTTCTCTTTATCTAATGTTATTCTATCTTTATCTTTTCTTTTGAGAGGTGGCAAACTTTTTTAACGATCGAATCTGTTAAAATTCTTTTCCATTCTGGTTTTTGCTAGTCTGTCTCTCCCATTTTGGTAATAACTTTTTTGGATGTAATGGTAATATGGTTCTTATTGTATTTCACATAATTAATTCAGTACGACTGACACTTGTGGCTTGAACTAACGTACTCCGATATGTCATTAATGCTTGAAATGTGTCTGGGTAAATTTTCGTTTTAGGTACCGTCGCTTTTACCCTTCAAATTTATCCAAAATAGCATTATTTCTGTGCAAATGTATATGCTGAACTCAAATCAAGCGTTAGTTATTGAAGAAACTTACCTTTTTTTTATCTAAATGTCCATAAAAAAACGAACTATATCTTGCACTTTTTCTCTCCCGTAACTCTCACGAAGTCATGTAATTAACTGCAGAATGACGGACTGCGCATGTGATCGAATTTTGGCAGATTTTTCTTCATTTACAGATACTTCCGGCAATGTACTTCCGGTAATTAAAGTAATGCTCTATTGTATTTCTACGCTTATTACTCTCAAAACAGGAAGTACATCGCCGGAACTTTCAGTAAAGGACGAAATTCGACCAAAATTACTGCCTACGTAGAACGTCATTCTGCAGTTAATTACATGACTTCATGAGAGTTACGGGAGAGAAAAAGTGCGAGATATAGTTCGTTTTTTTATGGACTTTCAAAGCAAAAAAGGCAAGTATTTTACATAACAAATTGTTGATTTGAGTTCAGCATATACATTTGCACAGAAATAATGCTATTTTGGATAAATTTGAAGGGGGAAAAGACGTCGGCACCTAAAACGAAAATTTACCTGTGTCTGATTGTCCCCAAATTCTCTTAGCTATTTTACCATCGCTTTCCAGGATGCCATTTGCATGAGGATAATTTGGACTTGATGTTATGTGTCTAAATCCTTAATTGTCTGCAAAAGTTTTGAAAGCATAACTTGAGAATTTTTCTCATTATCACTTACAAGTTCAATAGGAATTCCCCAACGTGAGAATTTGTTTCAACTTCTGTATCACGTATTCGCTTGTCGTTGGATTAAGTTTTGCTATTTCGATATATATCTTGGGCAATATTGGTGAAATTGGGATATATATCTTGGGAAATAATCTATTGTGGTTTCTTTGGTGAGTGAAAATGTATGTACCAATTCTTTACCATTGACCTTGAGAAAGTGGTGTTACCGTTAATTTTTCCTTTTTATTTGTTGGTCGGTGTATGTTACAAAGTTTTTTTAAATATTCTTCCAACTCTTGAGATATTTCAAGCCATCACACCGATTCTTTGGCTCTCTCTTTGGCATTTATGAAGTCCCAAGTGACCATTATAAAGTTTCTTTAATATTTCTGGTTTAAGTTTTTCGAGTATAACGGTTCTCTCCTGAAACCATAGTAAATAAACTGACAATTCATTCCAACTTGGAAAATATGACCTTATACCTTCTTTTATTCCTCCATCTTTGTGTGTCCATCCATTAAATGTGAGATGTATTATTTCCTGTAGTACAGTGTCTTGTTGAGTAGCTATTTTTATTTCATTTAATTTCTCATCCGATGATGCTCTGATTATTGCCACGCAGTCTGTGTATCTGCCAACCTCTTTGTTAGTATTAAAATCAGTGTCGGATTAAGGACTTCTTGATCAGCTACAACTAATGCCTTCCCTGGAACGTTTTCTGCTACTGGGTTATATCTTCTCCGTCTCATCAAAAGTCTTTGACATCGTAATGGGATATTTTACAGTTCATGTGTGTTCATTTACGGTATAAGTTTGTTTCTACGGTCCTTTAACTGTTGAAAGGATTCCAGTCTCGTGACATATCTGTCAAACTCACATGTCCATCAGTCAGTTAAGTGCTATACGTGATACACGCTTGGGGCGATCATGTCTCGAAAGAGACATGACTGACTTGGCAGAACGTTATCCCGCAGTATCTTGCCATTGCTTTCTGCGGTAGACTGGTTGCTGATCAAGGCTATAGAACCCAATATGTCCTACTATTTAACCCATAACTGGAGGGAAGAGACGGATTAATACCTTTCCCAAGAGTATTTGCGCGTAAGTGAACGCAATGAATTCAACTGGAATTCGAACTCGGCTATCCGATTTCTCGTTCCGAGTCGATATTCACTGCACCACAACACACATCCCATGCCCATACACAGCCCAAACAGTCATTCTCAATTTGTGCATATTTCCTCTCGACGCTACTGAATGTGCGTGAGGTAAATGCTATTATTTTTTAAATGTCCATCTATTTCTTAAAATAGAACTGTTCCGAGACCATAACTGCTAGCGTCAGCGCTGACTACTGTAGGTCTGGTTAGATCATAGTAGGACAGAACAGGTGCTTGAGTTAGCAATTCCCTTATTCTCATAAAAGAATTCTCTTGTGGGTAATCCCACACAAATACTGTACCCATTTTCCATAATTCTGTCATCGGTAATATTGTTTCAGACAAATTCAGTAAGAATTTTCCTGAGTATCTGACCATGGGATGTGCGCTGTGGCGCAGTGGATATCGGCTCGGAACGAGAAATCTGTAGAGCCGAGTTCGAATTCCTGTTGAATTCCTTGCATTCACATACGCGCAAATACCCTTGGGAAAGGTATTAATCCGTCTCCTCCTTCCAGTTATGGGTTAAATAACAGAACAGATTGGGTTCTATAGCCTTGGTCGGCAACCAGTCTACCGCAGAAAGCAATGGCAACCTACTGCGGGATAATCTTCTGCCCAGTCAGTCATGTCTCGAAAGAGACATGATCGCCCAAGCGTGTATCACGTATGGCACTTAACTGACTGACACAATACACAACCAGTCTACCACAGAAAGCAATGGCAACCTACTGCGGGATAATCTTCTGCCCAGTCAGTCATGTCTCTTTCGAGACATGATCGCCCAAGCGTGTATCACGTATGGCACTTAACTAACTGACACAATACACAACCAGTCTACCACAGAAAGCAATGGCAACCTACTGCGGGATAATCTTCTGCCCAGTCAGTCATGTCTCTTTCGAGACATGATCGCCCAAGCGTGTATCACGTATGGCACTTAACTAACTGACACAATACACAACCAGTCTACCACAGAAAGCAATGGCAACCTACTGCGGGATAATCTTCTGCCCAGTCAGTCATGTCTCTTTCGAGACATGATCGCCCAAGCGTGTATCACGTATGGCACTTAACTAACTGACACAATACACAACCAGTCTACCACAGAAAGCAATGGCAACCTACTGCGGGATAATCTTCTGCCCAGTCAGTCATGTCTCTTTCGAGACATGATCGCCCAAGCGTGTATCACGTATGGCACTTAACTAACTGACACAATACACAACCAGTCTACCACAGAAAGCAATGGCAACCTACTGCGGGATAATCTTCTGCCCAGTCAGTCATGTCTCTTTCGAGACATGATCGCCCAAGCGTGTAGTGCAAGCAGCTTCTGAAAGACATTTAGTCTTTCCTTTCTGTGTTGAATTCAGTCTTCAGAAATTATGTGTCCAAAATATTTTAGTCGTGTCTTTTTGAATTTATACTTGTATTTATTAAGCTTGATTCTAGCTTTTTGTAATGTCTAAAGAACAGTTTTTAGTATTTCATTTTTTTCTGCCATGGATTAAAGCTTCGTCGATAATTGTTTCGATTCCATTAATATTTTTCAATAATTCTGACATCTTTCTTTGAAAGACATCTAAAGCCTATGTTATACCAAAGAGTATTTTTTAAGCAATATCCCACATAAGCGGGAAAGAACGTCGTGATTAAAGCGTTTTCTTTACTTAACGGAATTTGGCAGAATCCGCTGTTAGCATCGAATTTAGAAAAAAGTTTAGCTCCATCTAGTTTTGGCGAAATATCATCTAAATTTGAAAGCATGTAATGTTCCCTTTTCACTGCGGGGTTTAACTTCTTCAAATCTACACATATTCGGACTTTTCATTTTGTTTTTAATTAGAAGTACTATAAAAAGAAAAAGGGGCGTAAGACAAGGATGTGTCTTTTCACCGGATCTATTCAACTTGTACAGCGAAACTATTCTGAGAACCTTAGATGTTATACCAGGATTCGTCATCGGAGGCCACAATTTGAACAACATAAGGTACGCAGATGATACAGTGCTGATAGCAAACACGGAAAAGAAACTACAAGACCTCCTACAGAAGGTAGCTGAAGAGAGTGACAAAAAAGGACGACAAACAAACTGCAAGAAAACCGAATGCATGGTCATCGGCAAAAAGAGCAGCCCAAAATGACAAATACAGGTGGAAAATACTAAAATCAAGCAGGTATAGAAGTTTAAATATCTGGGAAGTGTTCTAACTGAAGATGGAAAGTGCGACACAGAGATCTGAAGACGAATTGGCATGACGAAGGACGCGTTCCAAAAGCTGAGCGAAGTATTAAGAGATAGGAAATTTTCGCTTGAAACAAAGAAAAAGTACCGGATTGCTATGTGATGTCAGTTCTTCAATGTGGCAGTGAATGCTGAATAATATCATCAAAGATGAAGGAAAAATTTGTAGCAACTGAAATGTGGTTCTACAGAAGAATCCTGCGGATATCATGGATCGGGCATGTAAGCAATGAGGAGGTTCCGGAAAGGATGAAAACGAAAGCAAATTAATACTGAGTATCAGGAAAAGACAACTAAAGTTCCTGGGACATGCAATGAGGAAGGAGGGCTTGGAGAACCTGATACTAACAGGCCAAATAGAGGAAAAAAGAGACAGGGGCAAGCAGCGGATAACATATTTGAACGGCCTGAGCAGGTGGATGACCGAACGGGGGTTGCGTGGGGTAACAAGAAAAAGCGTGCTAAGAGTCACCAAAAGGACAAGGCACATAGAAAAAGAAAAAAAAACTATAAGCGCAGACGAATCAGTTAGTTCTGTAATCTTTTCAAAAATTCTCTCGTTTTCCAGTCTATTCGCCTTTACTCTCTTCTTTGGTAAAAAAGGGAATGGGACTCTCTTTGCTGTTGGTAAAACGTCTTTTTTCAGAACTATTTTCATGCACTCACCGGCATCAAATGAAGTTCCCTGTTTTATTTTAAAAAAAATAAATGTCATGGAGGAATATGTAAAGGGTGAGAAGTGTCCGGTTAAATTTATCTTCACAGATTTAACCGGTCACTTTTCACCCTTTACATATTCCTCCATGACATTTATTTATTTATTTTTTTAATCATATCACCCCAAGCAAGGCGATAACGCCACTGATGCGCAGGGGGATACGTAAGAGTGAAAAGATTGGAAAAGAGAAAAATGGAAACCACATCCTAAACAGTGAACAAGAGATTAGCCTCTACACCTGTTCAATAGACGTGGGTGGAGTGTGAACCAGGCAATAGTTTAGTCTATCTACTCCAATTGAAAAAAAAGAAAAAAAGAAAAGCGTGAAAAGATTGGAAAAGAGAAAACCGGAAACTGCATCCTAAACAGGAAACAAGGGATGAGCCTCTACACCTGTTCAATAGACGTGGGTGGAGTGTGAACCAGGCGATAGTTTAGTCTATCTACTCCAATTGAAAAAAAAGAAAAAAAGAAAAGAGTGAAAAGATTGGAAAAGAGAAAACCGGAAACTGCATTCTAAACAGGAAACAAGGGATGAGCCTCTTCACCTGTTCAATAGACGTGGGTGGAGTGTGAACCGGGCGATAATTAGTCTATCTACTCCAATTGAAAAAAAAATATCTCCAAATAATATTTGTCCTTTCCTCCTTCTCGAACAGTATTACATTTTCCAATGCACTGGACTATTTCACTTAATATAGGTTTTTCTCTCAGATTTTTGTAAGTCTCAGTTGAGATAATGTTTATATCGGTGCCTCTATCGATTTTAAATCTTCACCACTGTTTTACAATTTATTAAATTTTTATACCACGGGCCATTTAAATTTGTCTCTGTCAACTTTCCTCGGAAATATTTTTTTTTTAATTTACTGTCTGTATCTTATTAGTTTTAGTTCTGCAGGCTACAGCGAAATAATTCATTTTTCCGCACTTCTTGCAGTGTTTCCCTTTCGCTGAACAGTTTTTAAAATCACATTTTTTTTTATTTCATCTACGGCAATTACGGTGGCTGTGGCTTTTTCCACTTGTTTTCTATTTTTTAATTTTGTATCTCGGAGTCTTTAGATTGTCTACATTTTTCTCTTGGATTTCTTCCATTTAAGATTTTATTTCCCAACTGCTCCAGGACATCTCCGTAGGTTTCTCGTGTTTCAAATCAGGAATTAACTGCAATCATTCGGATAGGTCTTTCTGTAGTGTAGTCCTATCACAAGACCGTCTCTGACTTGGTCATTTTTCTTTGGAAACTCACATGCTGATTCGTACAATGCGTGAATAAAGGTTTCCAGTGGGTTCTCCTGTAATTGAACTCGTGGATAAAATATTGCCCTTTCATGGGTTATATTTCTTTTAAGCATGAAGTAGGGATTTAAATTTTTCAAAACTGAGCCGTACACATTTGCTTCTCGTTGTGAGAAAGAAAATGTCCAGAATATATTTTTGGCTTCGCTCTCCATGAATTATAATATACTGACTTGAGTTTTGTTATCTTCTTTGAAGAATTTCGATGCTTCTCGAAGGTATTGAAATCTCTGCGACCATTTCTGTCGGTTTTGTAAAATAAAACGGCTCTGGTGCATTATTTATTGTTGGAATATATATATATATATTTTCGAGTTGAGCCTTGTTCTTCTATAAAGTAATTTTCTTCTTTTAGAAGGAATCTCTGGTACGATGTTCCGCTAGGCTTAGTGTGGAAAGATATATTTTATGAGACTGGCTGAAAAGTCGAACCAATACAAAGACGACACGGTACATGTTGTACTTAACAACTCATTTATTTAAATTCACCGCAGAATCCGTCTTGATACCAACATTCTCTAGTGGGATCAGAAGTCCTTAAAATTATCATTAATGATGTTGTTATAACAATACCCATTCTTTCTATTTATACACATTCTCTCCTTCTCTTTTTCTCTTTATATATAGACTAGCAGTATAGCCCGGCGTTGCTCGGGTGTAATGAAAGATTTAAAACTAATCCATGTTTCTGGAGTTCAGACTCAGTCTAAAGAATATTTGTGTGTGAAGTTTGGTGAGAATCGGATAACAATTGTGGATTTGTATAAAGGGCATACAGACAGATAAACAGACACACACACAAACATCTTGCCTTATATATATATATATATATATAATCGATTTTCTGCACTATTGCAAGAACTGCAACCTTGAAATTTCTGAATATCGTTTCTTATGTCTTTGTCTATGAGTGTATCAAATTTGATTAAAATCGGACCACTCCTTCTATAACCCGATTTTTTCGATTATCGATTTTCGATATTTATCGGGGGTACCTCAACACAAAACCTAGCTAAGAACACTCGCAGACGCTTATAATACAACTGCGTAAATTTTCAAGAAAATCGGTTCAGCCTTTTCGGAGTCTGTAGGTAATGGACACACACACACACACACACACACACACACACACACACACAGAGACAAAGTTCCATTTATAAATAAATTTAGATTAGATAAATTAGATATATATCATCGTTTATTACCATCATTGTTAACTACCTGATAAGACATTGTTCTTTTAATGTCGAAACAAAATGTACAATTTTGTAGTAGTTTTTCACATGTTCTCGCGTAATAATTAATAATAAATATTCATTGATCTATTGTATTGAGCCCTGTTTTAAATTAATGTTTTGAACGTTGCCACTTTATTCTTCGTTCTTCTTTATATATATATATATATATATATATATATATATATATATATATATTTTCTGGGAGTTGTATTTTAGCCCAAGCTCCACGGGGAGGGACATCACCCAGGCTTTGTCTCTCCGTCGGGAGGGGCTGAGTTTATTGCTCAGTGCTTAAGGCGTCCTCAAAAGTGGAAGTGCCGAGTGAGGGTGGAAATTTTTCTACGGTACTACCGATAAACCCACTTTATAAAGATCTTGTGTCACATGCGGTGGGCGCGCACCGGTAAATATCGGAAAATTTTATTAATACTTAATTCAGCATTTGTAAGTGATGTAATAAATCTGTAATGTATATGCATACACCTTGGTTCCCCCTCACAGTAATGTGATTGGCTGGTGTCAGCCATAAATACAGGCGGAGGCGAGGACGCATAGAGGTCTACATGTCTACGAAAAGAGGTCTACGTTCATAGGTCTACCGCTAGATGTCTACGTCTTTGTCTAGAGATCTACGACTATTGGTCTACAACTATTGACTACGCCTACGTCTCAGGATACTGCATACGACGAGTACCGTCTCTTACGTCTACGTACTAGATTGTTCAACCCAGTTGCATTTGCCTAAACCGCTTAACTACCTGGAATCAGATATATATCCTTTTCCGGGACATATCAGTAAGACATCTCCTCGAATAGAAACAGAATAAAATATGAACTTTCGACAGTTTATTCACGATTTGGATTTTGAATGTGCAAAAACTTATTTTAAAATTAAGAAATAAAGGCAATAAATATGAAACAATCACATGGTTAAAAGCAGATATAAAAGCGTTAGTTGTATCCAGTAATCCAAGGAGTTGTGAGTTCAATCCTTGACTACAGCAGAGGTGAGCAAAAAACTTTAAGTTAACTTGAGTTAAAGGGAAATAACGTGAACATCGCGACTCATGGAATTACAACAATCTAAACGAAATAAAGGGTTCAGTTCGAAATTTCAATCACCTGAAGAAGGTAGGAGCATAAAACGACCGAAGCGTCGTGAATATGGCAACAAATATAACTACAACAGTCTGGACAATGTAAATAGTGTAAATAATCAGAAACAGACTTTGTCGACTGAATTAACAGATTCTTGCTACATAAATATACATTCGCCCCTTCCAGACTACTCAGACATACACTTAGATTATAGTGGTAAAATCTTGTGTAGAAACAACCATAGTGTTTGGAAGAGCTACTATTACCCTAAATTACCCTCCTTTGGTTTTAAATTATTTGTTGTTCGACCGGTTGCCACACAAAGCTATAGGACCCAGCATATCCTGGTATTGACTTAAAGCTGATGGTAGGGGTGGGTGTTGGGGATGGATTCATACCTTTCTCAAGAGTATTTGCATATAAGTGAATGTAACGAACTCGACTGGAATTCCAACTCGGCTCTCTGATTATTCAACCCGACTAGCTATCCAAGTCATATTTTGATGAAAAAAAAAATTGTTTTTATTATTTTAGAAAACTGAAGATGTCTTCTACTTTTGTATTCAAAAATGTATTGGTGGTATTAATTTTTTCCTTTAAAAATGTGTTATGGTAATTTTATTTTTCTTTTAAAATGTATTGTTGGTCATATTTTTTCTACAAAAATGGATATTTTCCTATAAAAGTATTTTTATGTATATACTTCTATAAAAGTCTATGTCCATTTTTATGCTTTCATAGTGTTTTAACCCAAGTTTAGGGGTTAACTATTTGCCCATAGCTGGGACCCTAACAGGTGTCCCCACTCCGGATCAGGGTGGACCTGGGAACAACAGCAATTAAGAGGTGATTTCATGCTTCTCATAACCTTCCAATCACAGGCATTAGTGCTGGATGCAGTTTACCATCATACCCAGGACCAGTCTAAGAATTTAAAAAATAAAAGACAGATGCTTTTTCCTCACCAGAAAGATTGTTTACGCTCTTGAATAGGAAGAAAGAAAAACCAGTGTTTACAATGCATGTATTTTAATAGATCTTATTTATTCCTGTGAAATTTAGTTTTACCACAGGCAAATATAATTACACGACTTTTTTCCATCATCATTATCTTCACAACATCTTATGAATTAAGGCTTTATATTATTCCACTGATGGCTGCTACCTCATTATTGAGTATGACCATCACAATACTCAATTGCACTTTGAACAGATATGGTTATTTAAACTGGACAAACTTTAAAATCTTTGGTTAATCTTCATTTGTTATAATTGTCTTTGGCTATAGCTAGCAATTTAGATTGCAATAAAATTTTAGAATATTATGTTACATTCCGTTAGTGGCTTCAAACCTTCGAATCCCAATGACACTTCACAGACTGAATCAACAGAAGACAGTTTCTTTTCCTTATTTGTTTTATTATACGAGTGAGACAGATGTAGTAGCATCTATTCTTGGAAGAAGTGGGAGGAAGAACTTCAGGACTATGCATAAACGTTTGTTTGCATGACATCTCACCATGTGTGGGCTAACCTGTTAATTGAATCTACGTGTAGATAGTATATTGGTGCTTCGAAATTCCTGCAGTCCTCTGCTAATTTCACATCATTTTGGTCTTAAATCCAAAACTTAGAGTCAATACATCACTGTCAGAATCAGTCAGTTAAGTGCCATACGTGATACACGCTTTGGGCGATCATGTCTCGGAAGAGACATGACTGACTGGGCAGAAGATTATTCCACAGTAGGTTGCCATTGCTTTCTGTGGTAAACTAGTTGCTGATCAAGGCTACAGAACCCAATCTGTCCTATTATTTAACCCATAACTGGAGGGAAGAGATGAATTAATACCTTTCCCAAGGGTCTTTGTGCGTAAGTGAATGCAAGGAATTCAACTGGAATTTGAACTCGATACCCCGATTCCTCATTCCGAGTCAATATCCACTGCACCACAACGCACATCCCGCTGTCAGAATACCGAGTCCGATTATGTATTTTGACCAATCTCTGACCATCCTGACCCCGGCTTTTGCATTCTGTAACATCAATAAATGCCAGTGCATAAAACTTCTAAGGTAGAGGAACAAGTTGCATAAGGTTAATCTCATGTACCCGACAGTATGTACCCAAAAAGAATTTCATTAGAAGATCTCGTGCCACGTGTATCATATTTGAGTATTCCTATTCCGAGCTGGCTATCTTAACCAAGGCTAAAGTGTCCAACACTGTGTACCTGGACAGCAACCAAGCTATTTCTACATCTCAGCACCAGTTCCAGATGGCCAACAAATACACACCTGATCAAAAATTTAAGACCACTTAAAAATCTTTAAAAAGAATTTTTCTTTTATGGATAGATTTTAAACTCCTCCCACTTAAGGTTACCAATACTACGATCTGAAAGGTTATGGAAACAAAAAGCTACATTCCAAACATTTTATTTAGAAATTTACATTTTTATAAAATGAGGCGATTTACACATGATCAAAATTATAAGACCAGGGGTATAAATTGTTAGATCTATGGCAATTCCAATGTTTTTAGTTCAGTTAGAGATTAGCAATCACTGCGTAAAGGTGTTACCATGCCTAAAGCAAGCAAACTTACCGAAGTTGAGAGTTCTCGAATTCTAGAATTCCATAAGCAGGATTTGTCACAGCGGGCGATTGCAGCTAAAGTAAATCGCAGTAAAACTGTGATTTACAACTTTCTAAAGAACAGTGAGAATTATGGAAAAGCAAAATCCTCTGGTAGGCCCCAAAAAATTTCTCCTGAATTGAGTAGGAGAATAAGACCGGTTGTTATGAAAGACGGGGGACTTTCTTCTAGTCAAATTAAGGCAGTCACAGATGCTGATTGCAGTCCGTAACCATCAGACGACACTTAAGACAAAAAGGTATGGTAAATAAAAAGCATAAACAAATTCCTCGGCTGCTTCCACGTCACAAGTTGGACCACTTAAAGTTTGGTCGTGAATACCAAACATGGGACATTGAGAAGTAGAAGAAAGTCCTGTTTTCTGATGAGAAAAAATTCTCGATGGTCCTGATGGCTTCCAACAATATTTGTATAACAAAAAGATGTCTCCTGAAATTTTCTCCGCACGTCATAGAGGTGGAGGGTCCCTAATGGTATGGGGTGCCTTTTCTTAAGAGGGGCGATGGAGCTCCAGGTGATGCAGGGTCGTCAGAGAGCGGCTGGTTGTGTTAACATGATACAAAAAGCATCTTTGATGACGGAGGGCCATCGTTTGTGTGGGGATGGATGGTTATTCCAACAGGATAATGCTGCAATCCATGCTGCAAGACGGATCTTGACCTTTCTACAAGAAAATGGGGTCCATCTCTTGGGACATCCTGCATGCTCACCGGACTTGAACCCAATTGAAAATGCTTGGGGATGAATGACAAGAGATGTTTATCGAAATGGGAAACAATATTCAACAAAAAATGAACTTTGTGAAGCCATCTTCAGAAGCTGGAGCAACATCCCCTGCACCTTAATGGAAACACTTATTTCTAGCATGCCTGACAGAAATTTTGAAGTCATCAAAAGCAGTGGAGGTAGACTTCATTATTAAATTTGGTTGTTGAATATTTTCATACACTTTTTGTACAATTTCGTAGAATTTTGTCTCTGGTCTTATAATTTTGATCATGTGTAAATCGCCTCATTTTATAAAAATGTAAATTTCTTAATAAAATGTTTGGAATGTAGCTTTTTGTTTCCATAACCTTTTAGATTGTAGTATTGGTAACCTTAAGTGGGAGGAGTTTAAAATCTATCCATAAAAAAAAATTATTTTTAAAGATTTTTAAGTGGTCTTAAATTTTTGATCGGGAGTGTACATGAAAAGATTCATTCACCATTTCACAGGTTTTGCTTTTAATCATCTTGGGTGTCAATCTCACCAGAAAAGTCTGGTGGAGGAACTGATTTAGTGGCCAGTGACCTGACCATGTGGTGGGTAGGGCTTCTTGGTACCAGTAGCATTTGTATCATTGCATATGTAATGGCTAGCTACACCTTTTTCAAAGCCATTGTTAAACAATCCCTGCTGCAGTCACCTGCTCAGGCACATTTTGTGGTTGTTCAACATCCACAAATCCACTTGTACTTTATACTACAACTATGCTGGGTATACCTGAGTTTCTGGAGAAAGTGCATATTCCTCCACAATCAGTATTTGAACAATGCTATTCTGTTCAAACCCTTGATCACAGTGACTCGTCCACCTAATTACACTCACAAGTCTTGGGTTTAGTTTTACACGGATTTTACAAAGATGTCACATACTGGGATCTCTTCCTTAAGAAGTTACATAGTGAGATTAGAACCTGGGTTAAAACATTTCAGCCACTCAGTTATGCAACAATTACAGACATACATAAAGAATGGGCAGAGTGGCCGAGGCAGCAGCCAGATGCGAAAACTTCAAAAGCAGAAACCAACTGAAAATCATGTCCGTGTGCATTGGGATTGATACATGTCATCTGGCAGGAATAAAAGACCATCTATAATCAATGCAATTTCTAGCCATTCAGTGTCTTCCTGCTTCTTTATGGTTATCTTGAAAATCAGCCGGTGTGAACCATCTTGGATGACTTTAAACAAGAGGTTATATTCTAAAGACCAGTTGCTAATAAAATTTCCGGATGCTGTTTCAGCCATGATGTCATTTGGTGCATGTAGTTGAAATCCACTTTTTCTACTTCTCCTATGTGCCGTGTCAATTAAGGACGTAGGTGATCACTCTGCCCATTATTTATATATGTCCGTAATTGTTGTGTAACTGAGTGACTGAAATGTTTTAATGCTATTTCTGTATATTGTTGGTTGCTCTCTAATGGCAGCCACAACTGCTGTATCCTCTGTATATACATGTTATATTGTTCAGATTGTGGCTGCCATTAGAGAGCAACCAACAATATACAGAAATAGCAATGGACCGGAAATATTAAGTGGAAGCTGCGCTGGCCAAACTGAATAGAAACAAAGCAGCAAGAACAGACAGCATTGTGGTAGATATGATGGCAGCCTTAAATGATTTCGGCTTGTAGTGCAGTGGATATCAACTCAGAATGACAAATTTTGAGCCGAGTTCGAATTCCAGTTGAATTCATTGCATTCACTTACACTCAAATACCCTTGAGAAAGGTATTAATCCATCTTTTCTCTCCAATTATGGGTTAACTAACAGGACAGATTGGGTTCTGTAGCCTTGGCTGGCAACCAGTCTACCGCAGAAAGCAATGGCAGTCTACTGCAGGATAATCATCTGCCCAGTCAGTCATGTCTATTTCAAGACATGATCACCTAATGCGTGTATCATGTATGGCACTTAACTGACTGACTGAATCCACTACCATATATATATATATATATATATATATATAATAAAAATAAAGGTTAGTAAAGAAAAGAAAGGATCAGGAAGGTAAAGGCTGAAAAGAAGGAGGGGGATAATAGCAGCACACTTCTTTTGGGAGTGGAACACAGCAGTTTGCCTGAGAGGTCAAGGGTAGCCAGTAGAAACAAATATAAGGGTATCCAAATTTAAATTCTAACCAATATCAAAAATTGGTGAAAAATATAATGACTAATTGGAATAGTTAGACATTTTTAAGAAAGTTTAAATCTACTTTGATGATGACACTTGCTAATAAATTCATTATATTGATTAAATTCTGACATTGATATTTTAATATTCTAATTTTTTCTACTAAGCACAGATAACATTTATCACTCCGACTTTTGGAAGTACATCCTGAGTGTATTATTTCCAATATCTGCGGGTTTAGGTCATCTTTCTTCCGTTTATAGTATTTTCAGGAAAGGACTGTCTGAAAATTTAATTTAGGGTTGGTAAAAGTGTACCTATAGAAATTTAAAATTTTTTCCCAAGCCCCCACTAAAATTATGATGTACACATTATAATTTTTCTTGTTCTCTTTGGGGGATATAGTAGCTTGGTAGATCACATTGATAGATTTGCATTTAATGTTCAGCAGGCAATTTTCCTTGAATCTGCAATTGCAGGAGGGTACAATACTGGGTATTATTAGCATTGGTTTCATAAAGATTCTTTAAAATTTGGTTATTATGGGAACTGATAATTTTGTACATATTACCAGTACAAAAATATCTTAATTTTCATCTTTTTTTATTAGGTATTTTATTTAGAGGGTTATCTTAATGAAAGTGCTTACTTATTAATTTAATAAAAAACTGTTAAATAGTAATATTTAATAGTCTACAAAAAGTGTAGTTGAACCATATAATCTTCCTTTTTCTATGACTATTTTAGTCTTCAGCAATTCAGATTTGCTAAGTAGACTAATTTATTTTTATAGCTGCTACTCTGAAGGGTTTTTTATACAGTTTTTTTTTTCTGAAGATATTACGGTTAGACAATAGTCAACTAATTCTAGTATTAACAGTCCTAAGTATCTGTTTTACAATGGCATTGGAGTGGTTTGAAGAAATATTGATGTAACAGGGGGTCTCATTTTGTTTATCGTACAATTTGAAAGAAATATTATCGAGGTTGAGGGTGATGTCTAGGTAGTTAACAATCTTTAAGTTAGAGCAATCTCTATTTTAAATTCTAGTACCTTAAAGGCCCTTACAATTTTCCTCTGAATCTTCATAGTCAAGGTGTCATTACTATTTTTTTTTATAAGCGTTTCACCCCGAGCAAGGCATGTCACTGCCACTACTGCGCAGGGGGCTACATAGAGTGGAGGAAGGATGGTTAAATATAGGAAATGTCAGAGGGTGGGTGATAGGCGGGTAGGGATACCGAGAATGGTTAAATATAGGAAATGTCAGAGGGTGGGTGATAGGCGGGTAAGGATACCGAGAATGAGGGTTGGGTAGATGAGAGTGTTCTGAGAATAATTGGGAGTTAGTGTGATAGGAGGTGTCTATTGACCCTACATTTAAACACCTGGAGATTGTAGCTGTTGGGAAAGCAGACTTGTGGAAGGGAGTTCCACAGGTGGGAAGCGCGAGAAAAGAAGATGTTGGAGTAGAATTTATGGTTACATCTTATTTGTTTAACTGTAAAAGGGTGGGACCTAGTTGCTAATCTAGTATCTTGTGTAAATTCGTGCTTAGGCGGCACCAGTGATCTAAGCTCATCGGAGCAGAAGCCATGAAAGTACTTGTAAAAGAGGCACAGGGAAGCCACATCACACCGGTGAGAGAGTGGTTGCAGCCGGTCTGCCAAGTCAGTATCAATCACGTTACAGATCCTCCTTTGTATTTTGTCAAGAAGCCCAAAGAGAGCAGCAGGGGCACCCGACCAGATATGGCAGCAATATTCAATACACGGGCGGATGGTAGATTTGTATATCTGCAGAATAGATTCAGGTGGGAAAAACTTCCGGGCCCTGCACAGAGAACCGACTTTCATAGCAGCAGATTTGGCAATAGATTCGCTATAGTCATTCCATTTGAGGTCTGCCGAAAATGTAAGGCCAAGGAGGCGTGCATGCCCATTTAATACCACCTTCAATGTGCGGTTAGAGAGGAATGACTGGATGAGGTCAAACAGATGTCCAGTTATCCCGTAGCTCCGCAGTTTGCACAAGAGGCCAGCATGCCAGACCCTGTCGAACGCTTTGGAGATATCCAAGGCAACGGTTCGGGCTTCTCCATTCTTATCAAGTGCCCGGTATATGTACTCGGTAATGGTCGTTAGCATATCAGCAGTAGACCTGGTGAAGCGAAACCCGTACTGTTTGTCAGAGAGAAGCCTGTGGGCCGTGAGATGCTGAATCACCTCAGCGTTGATAATGGCTTTGAAAACTTTGCCAAAGATCGGAAGGAGACTAATAAGACGGTAATTGGCGGGGTCTGAGGGTTCGCCAGAATTCTTAAATATAGGAACTACACAGGAGGACTTCCAACAGGCAGGAAAGCAGGAAGCAGATAGGCAGAGGTTATAGAGTTTAGAGAGGACAGAGTATAGTTCTGGGGCACATTTCTTCAGTACTATGACTGGGATTCCGTCACCGCCGCTCGCTTTGTGTGGGTCAAGTTGTGCAATTATCTTGGCGACCAGCGAGGGTGTAATGTGGACGTTATTTAGTTGAGCCTTAGTTCTGGGTGGGAAGTCAGGTGTAGGTATTCCTAACGAGTCCAGTGTCGAATTGGTGGAGAATCTACGAGCAAAGCATTCAGCATTGTCCACTGGGTAGGTGAGAACTTCAAACTCATTGATTAGTGGGGGTATTGAAGTCTTGTTCTTGTTGAGAACGCTTTTGCAGAGACGCCAGTAATCTTTGGAGCCAAACTTAGAGGATGCTATGCGATGCCTAATTCTGGTAGCAAACACCCTCTTAGCTTCGTTCAGTACTTTTTTACACTTGTTCCGTGCTGAGGCGAAAAGGCACCTGTTTGGTTCGACGAGCTGCTTCGATAGAGCCGAAAGAAATGGTTCCGGTGGGCAATGGCGGCCAAGCAAGCGGGTGAGAACCAGGGGGACGAATTTGATTTTAGTTGGAATTTCCTGGCCGGGATAAAAGCATCGATGCCAGCCTTAACCCAAGAGGAGACCTCGGAGGCACAGTCTTCGACAGGAAGATGGAAGACGTTGTTCCAGGGGACGTCGCAGAGGAAGTCTCGGAACGAGTCCCAGTCTGCTCTCTGGTAGCAGTATGATATTCTGCTGGTCTGGTTTTCTTGGGTAGAGTTAGCGCGGATTGAGATGTTGACGGAGACTATGGCGTGGTCAGAGTTTCCGAGGGGGGAGAGTTGCCTGGTAGTGCAGGAGTCTGGGATGGAGGTAAAGCAAAGTTCGAGTAAAGAGTCCCTTCCATTAGGGTTAATAGAGAAACGCGTGGGGAAGTCCACCACTTGCATTAGAGCTTGGTTTATTGAAAAATACATGCTGCGGATCCCAGCAAGGTTGGTGGCTGAGTTTTCAAGCCACTTGGTGTGGTGGGTGTTAAAATCGCCAAACACAAATATATGGGCAGATGGGTGAAAAGAAATGGCCCTGTCGATATTAGTAGAGATGCAATCAAGTACCGTACAGTCAGAGGAGGAGGGGGAGCGGTAGAGGAAGAAGAGATAGCTAACTGAGCTTAGAAGTGAGAGGCGGAAGCACATGAAGGAATGATCAAGGGATTCAAGAGATGTGACCCTGGCTAGGGGTAGTTGTTCGCTGACATATACACCAAGCCCATGCATATGGACATTGGATTTGAGATAAACATAAGTCCATCACTTTAGTATAGGCCTATTTGTTTAGAATCCAGAGTTCTACTAAGGGTGTCTAAGATATACATGCCTATTAAATCAGCAGCTTCAGCTGAATCAAATGCCCCTATAAGGGACGTCAAATTACTATTGTGACTTTTAGTTAAGTTGAAATCATTAAGAGTGAAGAGGGATTTCCTAGCTGTTAGAAAAATATTAGTTTCTTTGTCTGTGATTTCTATATAACTTCTAATGAAATTAATACAGTTTACTAGAAGGTCTTTAGATATAGAGGGACAGAAGTCTATAATATCTAATTTAAGAAATCTGACTCTAGTTTTATCGCTGATGTTGATAAATCAATGGATAGTATCAGATGAATCTTTCCAGAGATTGGGGTAGAGGGTAAGCTCAAGATTAGTGGTTATTTCTTTGACAATATTTTTCAAGATTAACCCTAATTCACTTTTGGTTGGATTTATTAACCTAGATTTTACATTATTCTCAAAGTTAGGTTTATGATCTTTGAAATAAAAGGCATATATATATATATATATATATATATATATATATATATATAAATTAATAAAGACAAAAGAAAAATTATATTTGCTGGCATGTTTTGTCTTCTGATCAAGGCAAATGTAAGGATTTATTCTGCACTAAGTACATATATACTAAAGTAAAAATTATAGTTTTGCAAAATTTTTAAATGTAAGTCAGTCAGTCAGTCAGTTAAGTCAGTTAAGTGCCATACGTGATACACACTTGGGCCATCATGTCTCGAAAGAGACATGACTGACTGGGCAGAAGATTATCCCGCAGTAGGTTACCATTGCTTTCTGCGGTAGACTGGTTGCCGACCAAGGCTATAGAACCCAATCTGTCCTGTTATTTAACCCATAACTGGAAGGAATAGATATACCTTTCCCAAGGGTATTTGCGCATAAGTGAATGCAATGAATTCAGCTGGAACTCGAACTCGGCCCCCCGATTTCTCGTTCCGAGTTGATATCCAATGCACCACAATACACATCCTGTAATGATGTAAGAGATGATCATAAATATTCATCAAGTTAACTGGAAAGTCTAGGCAAATTATGGAGGACGCTAAGCGATATAATTTAATGTATGATAGATGAAAATTAGTAAATAATAATGTTGAAATATTTTTTATGAAATTAATATTTAAATTATTTTAGTATAAGATAAATATATTTATGATAGATTTTAAATAACAGGAGGTTATGAATTCAACTATTTTCTTTTTATGTTTTAACATTTTTATAGTTATGTATGTTTGCTTTGAAAAGAAGTAATTCTTTCATGAATGAATATATTTGAAAATCATTAGAGGATGAAACAAAATGGCTACGAAAAATGGTTGTTTAGATATCAACAAAGATTATTTGTTACGATTATTCGTTTACTTTTTTCTATTTTTTTAAGGGCTATTTTCTTGGTTTCTGTGAAAACTTAAACAGAAACTGTCTGATGTTTGAATACTTTTGGCTTTCATAAAATATTGCTAAAGAATTTTTTGATGATAATGTTGTGATTAGATGTATTTTATGTTAAAATTGGACAATTTCTATTTAAATGATCACAGGAAAACAGGAATATGTTTCAAAAGAAAAAGTAAAAACTAAAAAAATAAAACATGAACAAAATCCTCAAAAAACACCTGCACAAATACAGCCTATATATATATATATATATATATATATATATATATATGTGTGTGTGTGTGTGTGTGTGTGTGTGTGTGTAACATTATTATTTTTAAGTCTGTTTATTTTATATATATATATATATATGAGTATCCATTAAAAATAATAATGTTAAGCAAATAAAAATTTATATATATATATATATATATATATGTAAATATATAAATATCAGTGTGCATTGTAGTGCAGTGGATATAAGCTTGGAACAAGAAATCAAGGAACCAAGTTCAAATTCCAGATGAATTCCTTGTATTCACTTGCACACAAACAGCCATAGGAAAAGTATTAATCTGTCTTTTTCTTTCAGTTATGGGCTAAATAACAGGACAGATTGGGTTCTATAGTTCCTGGCTGGCAACCAGTCTACCACAGAAAGTAATGGCAAGCTACTGTGGGATAATCTTCTGCCCAGTCAGTCGCGCAAGTGTGTATCACATATGGAACTTAACTGACTAATTGATATGTGTGTGTATATGTATATACATGCATATATATGTGTGTGTGTGTGTGTATATATATATATATATATAGAGAGAGAGAGAGAGAGAGAAGGAGAGAGAGAGTTAATAAATATGAACTAAGATGGATATATTGATTGATTGATTGAGCACAGAGGAATCATCACTGCATAAATATAGCAAATTTTACACAATAAAAATGTGTGTGTGTGTGTGTGTGTGTGTGTGTGTGTGTGTGTATTGTATTGTTTAAAATTTGCTATATTTATGAGAGAATAGTATTCAATATCAGGGATAAAAAGTCTGTAGATATACATAAATAGTAAATAGTGTATACAAAGAAATATGTGTGTGTGTGTGTGTGTGTGTGTGGAAAATAAATGGTATATCACCCAAATGATGCAAGTTTTCGCTTATCTGTATCTTTGTATTTTTTTTTTTTTGGTTTTCTGAAGATAACTGTCTTTGGGCAATGCTTCCCATTTTCTGACAGAAGTGTCAGAGTTCTGGTCATGTTTCTAGATCGACTTCGACAGTTAAGAAAAAAACAAAACAAAACAATGACAAAAACAACATAAATTCTTCTGCTCCTTCCAACTCCAATGACACTGATGCCACAGCATGTGGTGGGGGGCATAATGGGGGTGAAGAGTGGTGTTGCACAAGTGGAGACACTGGGAAAAGTATGGATGACTTATGGAACTGAATCGGCAGAGAAGAGAATCGCGATCGACAGCTGCACCAGCAAAACACACATGGAGGGAGACAATTCCATGAAACTCAAAATTAACTTATCCATCAATGGTAAAAATGATACAAACAACAAATGACAGCAATGAGACAGCAAAAGTAACAAACAATAAAAATGAAGCTGGTCAAACTGTCCTTGATGGTTGTGGTTGTTGTTTTTGTTGTCCTTGCCTTTGTCATTATTGATATCTGATGTTTTCTTGTGTTAAATTTGGTGTTTGAAGCTCATCAGTTGTTTGTGATATCATCATCAACTGCATTTAAGGAATTAAAATTATACAAAGAAGTCTTTCCGTTCATTTGCTTACTGGTCTAGTATTTTTGCTTTTATCTCTTCTTTATCATTCTATCTCAGTCTGATTGTATCTATTTATTTGAGCTTGTCCTCAGCTATCTACCTCTCTATCTGAGTCTGTTCTCATCTATCTACTCCTCTGTCTGAGTATTTTCTTGTCTATCTACCTCTCTATCTGAGTCTGTTCTTGTCTATCTACCTCTCTATCTGTTCTCATCTATCTACCTCTCTATCTGAATCTTTTCTCATCTATCTACCTCTCTATCTGAGTTTCTTGTCATCTATCTACCTCTCTGTTTTCATCTACATCTGTTCTCATCTGTCTATGTATATTGCCATCTTTTTGTTGATGTCTGCCCTCATCTTTCTATTTCAGTCTGTTCCCATCTATGTTCTGATCTATTTGTCTGTTCCCATCTATATGAGTGTTTTCATCTATCTCACATCTGAGTGTTTTCAACTGACTGTTTTTATCTATGTCTCTTCTCATCTATTAAAGTCTGTTTCCATCTTTCTATCTATGTCTCTCCTCATCTATCTCAGTTTGTTCCCATCTATATATCTATCCCTCAGTCTGTTCCCATCTATCTATCATTTATATATCTCAACCTGTACAAGAGCCAGATCAGGCCATGAATGGAATACCTCTGTTATATCTGAGCCAGAGCTCCCAAGTTGTCACTCTCATGTCTTTAAAGAATTGAAAAATCATATATGTGGTCTAATGAGCAATTAATTATTTTTCATCTTCCAACACATTTTCCACAGGTGAAACATTGCAGGCCTCTTATAACTCTGTTGCTGTTTCTTTAAATTTCTTAGTTTCACCTTTACAGCTGGGACCTGCTATGCCACCAACACAAAGATCAATAATCCCCATTCCCATTATAATCCATTAGTAAAAGATAAGTTCCATTCTTCCAAAAAATTGATGCTTTGTGGAACAAACTCCTAGTAAGATGTTTTCCTGATTTTCACAATCTTTTTTCAAGTTTAAGATTAACCGCTATGATTCCTCCATTACCCCATGAACTACATTTCTTATTTTTTTTTATGCTCATACAACACCAGACAGTAACCCTCTACCTGGAGTGGCTTATGTTCATCATCAGATTCATTTATCCATCACACCCAAATGGTGCATAGGGCAGCAACTTTTTGTTGCTGTTTCTGTAACAAACTTTTTTACAGGGCAGGGTTGTTAGCCCTACACCCAACCCCCAAACCTGGTGGACTATTCTTGGTCCTTACATTTACAGCACCTGGTATTCCTAAATGGTCACCCATTTAAGTACTGACCAGGCTCAATGTTGCTTAACTTCAGTGATCAGAGTGGAACCAGTGTATTCAACACTATATAGCTGTAGACGGAGTGGCTTATGTAGTGGGTGAATATTAGTAAAAAATTTGAAAAATTTGAAATAATTTTCTTTTCAAGACAAGACTCTCCAAGCTCCCCAAATAATATGTTCTGGAAATTGTAGTTGGTGTGCATTATTAAAAAAATTTAAAAATTTAAATAATTTTCTTTGTGAGCCAGGCCTCTACTTCTTATTTTTCTATGTGCCATGTCCCTTCAGACGTAGGCAATCATGGCTTTCCATGTCTCTTTGTCCCTGCTCTTAGCACACTTTCTCTTGTTATCCCACCCAAACCCCACTCTGCCATCCACCTGCTCAGGCCCTTCAAATATGTTATCTGCTGCTTTCTTCTGTCTCTTTTCCCTCTATCTGACCTGTGAGTATCAGATTCTCCAAGCCTTCCTTCCTCATTACATGTCCCAAGAACTTCAGCTGTCTCTCCCTGATACTCAGTATTAATTTCCTTTTCATTTCCATCCTTTCTAAAACCTCATCATTGCTCACATGCTCGATCCATGATATTCATAGCATTCTTCTGTAGAACCACATTTCAGTTGTTTTAAGTTTTTCCTTCATCTTTGATGATATTGTTCAGCATTCAGTGCCATATTGAAGAACAGACATCACATAGCAATCCAGTACTCTCTTGTTTGTTTCTAGTAAAATGTTTCTGCCTCTTAATACTCTGCTCATTCCAATTCACCTTCAGATCTCAGTGTCACACTTTTCGTCTTCTGTTAGAACACTTCCCAAGGACTTAAAACTTGCTTGATTTTAGTATCCTCAACCTGTAATTGACATTTTGGGCTCTTCTGTTTGCTGATGACCATACATTTGGTTTTATTGTAAGTTATTTGTAGTCCTTTTCTTTTGACTTTCTTCATCTACCTTTTTTAGGAGGTCTTGTAGTTTTCTTTTTCCATGTTAGCTATCAGCACTGAATCATCTGCGTATCTTATGTTGTTCAGATTGTGACCGCCAATGATGAATCCTGGCATAACTTCTAGGGTCCTCAGAATAGTCTTGCTGTACAAGTAGAATAGATCTGGTGAAAAGACAAATCTTACACCCCTTTATATCTTTGTATATCTGCTAAATGTTTCCTGTCCGTGTGCAGGCAGTTTGCTGCCAGTAGAGGTTCTTTATTACTCTGATGTCTTTGACAAATATGTTGAGGTTGCTGAACATTTCTATCAGTTCCTTGGGCATACTTTGTTGAATGCCTTGGCATATTCTACATAACACCTTGCCTTGGCATATTCTACATAACACCTTGCCTTGGCATATTCTACATAACACCTTGCCTTGGCATATTCTACACAATGCCATTTATATTTGTATAACCCTTTCTAATTGCATCCTAAGCATAAACATTGCACTCCTTGTTCCAATGTCCTTGACAAAACCACACTGTTCTTGTTATATTTCTGGTCTGTTTCTGCTTTTCCCGCTATTCATCAGGATTTGGACAATGGGTGTCATTAAGTGGCTCATCAAACTGATTGTTTGGTGAAGTTTTCATTTGATTGCATTTGGCTTCTTAGGCAGAGCGCCACAAGTACCCCATAGAATGTGTCCTGTGAATTATAGCTGGCGAGCATTAGAAAAAATATTAAAAAACCTGAAATAATTTTCTTTGTGAGGCAGGCCTCTCCAAGCTCCACAAATGATGGGTTCTATGAATTGTAGTTGGTGAGCATTTGACATCTGTTAGAGCTGAGTTCCATGATTTTTACTCATGTCACCTCAGGGAGATTAGGAAAAGTGAGATATACTTCATCTACTGCATTTTACATATTGACTTGTAATGGGGATTGATCTGCTTACTAACGTTTTGCAGGCTTTTTAAATTCAGAAAATATTTTTAGATTTTAATAATTTGTTTTGGAAGATAATTATTTACTGATACCAGTCCTATTAATGAACCCAGGGGTGAAGGAGAGATGGTGGTTTTATACCTTTTTCAAGGGTATTTGTGTGAAAATAAATGTATTGAACCCCACTCAAATTCAAACTCGGATCCGGTTCACACTCCACTCATGTCTATTGAACAGATGAAGAGGCTCATCCCTTGTTCCCTGATTAGGATGTGGTTTCCAGTTTTCACTTTTCCAATCTTTTCACTCCTATTCCTTCTTTTTTTACAATTGGAGTAGATAGACTAAACTATCGCCCGATTCACACTCCACCCATGTCTATTGATCAGTTGAAGAGGCTCATCCCCTGTTCCCTGTTTAGAATGTGGTTTCCGGTTTTTTCTTTTCCAATCTTTTCACTACTTTTCATTTTTTTTTTCAATTAGAGTAGATAGACTAAACTATCGCCCGGTTCACACTCCACCCATGTCTATTGATCAGTTGAAGAGGCTCATCTCTTTTTCCCTGCTTAGGATGTGGTTTCCGGTTTTCTCTTTTCCAATCTTGTCACTCTTACGTATTCCCCTGCACATCAGTGGTGTTACTGCCTTGCTCAGGGTGATATGAATTCCCCTGCACATCAGTGGTGTTACTGCCTTGCTCAGGGTGATATGAATTCCCCTGCACATCAGTGGTGTTACTGCCTTGCTCAGGGTGATATGAATTCCCCTGCACATCAGTGGTGTTACTGCCTTGCTCAGGGTGATATGAATTCCCCTGCACATCAGTGGTGTTACTGCCTTGCTCAGGGTGATATGAATTCCCCTGCACATCAGTGGTGTTACTGCCTTGCTCAGGGTGATATGTAGCCCCCTGCACATCAGTGGTGTTACTGCCTTGCTCAGGGTGATATGTAGCCCCCTGCACATCAGTGGTGTTACTGCCTTGCTCAGGGTGATATGATTAAAAAAAGAAAATCTAATTCTAAACAATTATCTATCACACAACCCACACATCCAAGCTTACAACACTTGGTATTCTCAAGCGGTTACCCATTTATTACTGACCTGGCTCGATGCTGCATAACAGTGGTTTCAACCTGATATGGCTGTTAGCCAAACTCTGATTGAGAGTGATCGACAAAAAACCCATGGCAGAGTGCCACGATTTTTATTTATGTCATGTCATCGGCGATTAAGAAAGAGTGAGATACCTGGCATGCAATACAGTTTATATACTGGCTTGTAGTGGTAATGCTGCTGTTTCCAAAAGCATGTCTATTAAAAAAAAACAAGTTATTTTGTCTATTTTTTGTTTTAAATAAGTTGAATGTGGACATGACATATGCATCAATGAGATTCGACTGCCTCCACATTATCTCTTAATATATTTTAGAAAAAACTATGACAAAGTAGAAAACATTGTGACAGGTTTCGTTCTTTAGGATTCTATTGGACAAGAGTGATGTTTTTGTTGATGAAACTACAAATGCACATCAAGGAGAAGAAATGTTGAAAAGAAATTTTGTCAGTTGGCCTGACTGAAAGGAAACATACAGGCTTCTCCAGAAGGTAGCAAAGGAAAGCAAGAAGAAAGGACTAAATATAAATTACAAGAAAACTGAATACATGGTCATTAGCAAAAAGAGGAGCCCAAAATGCCAGATATTAAAACCAAGCAGGTGCAAAAATTTAAATACCTGGAAAGTGTTCTGACAGAAGATGGAAAGTGTGACACTGAGATCTGAAGGCATATTGGGATGAGCAAGGATACATTCAAAAAACTAAGCAGAGTATTAAGAGACAGGAAAATTTTGTTGGAAACAAAGAAAAGAGTACTGGGCAGTTGTAGGATATTTATCCTCCTATATGGCAGCAAATTCTGGACAATCTCATCAAAGATGAAAAAAAAGACTTAAAGCAACTGAAATGTGGTTCTACTGTGGATGCTGAGGATACCATGGACCAAACATGTGAGCAATGATGAGTTTTCGGAGAGGATGAAGTGAAATAAAATTTAGGAAAAATAATAAAAAGAAAAACTTCATTGGAAACAAAGAAGAGAGTAATGGACTGTTATGTGATGCCTGTCCTTCAATATGGCAGCAAATGCTGGAAAATCTCATCAAAGATGAAAAAAAAGACTTGAAGCAACTGAAATGTGGTTCTACTGTGGATATCATGAATCAAACAAATGAGCAAAGACAAGGTTTTGGAGATTATGGAAATGAAAAGGAAACTTACACTTAGCATCAGGAACAGACAGCTGAAGTTTCTGTGTCATGTAATGAGGAAGCAGACCTTAGAGAATCTGATATTCGCAGGATGGACAGATGGAAAGAGAGACAGGTTAAGTAATGTCTGACATACTTGATAAGCTTGAGCAAGTAGATGGCAGAGAAGGATTTGGGAGAAATAAAAAGAAAAGGATGCTAAAAGTGACAAGGAATAGGGATATGTGGAGGGCCATGACCGCCTGTGTTTTGAATAGGCATGGCACATAAAAGAAAGAAGATGTGTATATATAACATACACACTCATCTGCATATATATATATTTTTTTTCATCTGTAAACGAGTTACTATGGGACCTAGGTTTCTACCATTCATGGTGTTTCAGGCGATTTTCAATAACTGATTTTACCGTTTCCCATTCTTTTTTAGAACATTCACGTTACAGTGTTTTTTTTAACGCTCAGGTGGCAGAGAATTTTTGAATGCGCAATTTTGAAAATTATATATATATATATATATATATATAATTATTATGCAACCCAGGTTTCTACCTTCCGGTAGAATGGCAGGTGGCAGACAATTTTTGAATGCGCAATTTTTAAAATTATATATATATATATAATTATTATGCACCCCAGGTTTCTACCTTCCGGTGTATTCAAGCAATTTACAATAACTGATTTTACCATTTTCTTGAAAAATGTTTATGTAACAGGGATTACACACACTTTTCAAAAACACACATGAACACACAATTTTCAAAATTAGGAGAAGTTAGAACGTTTTCATCCATGATTGTATGATTCTAATAGGTATTTGTTCATTTCTGAAATTATGACCAAGTCTAATCATACCATATCAACATGAAAAATATTCAAAAGTTTTACAATATAATTGTATTGAACACTGTTTAATACAACTGTGTACTGGCCTAATTTAATAATGACCAAAAAATAAATAATTAAATAATGATATATATATTCATGGAAAAATAAGACTTTTTGAAAACATTTTTTCATTCAAATAGCAATGCATTAGGTTACCATTTTTTATTTCATTTAATGTGCATGTATTAACTCATGACAAAGACTGTGTCTTTAAATAAAAATAATAATAATAATAATAAAGAAATAAAACAAAATAAAAATAGAATATAAAAATGGCTGACCAGGGTATTTCTGGATGATAACACTTTTAAAATGCCACCACTTTTCGGGAGTCAAGTACTCAATATTAAAAGATAGACTTAACAGGAACAAATCTGAGCTTCAGCCACTTTTGCACCACTGTGTCTTTTATGGTAATTTTTCTAGTGATAGATTTGGCGGATAGAATAACCATTCAGCAGGTTTATCAGAATGATCTACTCTTATTTTAAAATATTTTTTAAGCCTTTTGTTTTACACTGAATATATATATATATATATATATATATATATATATATATATATATATATATATATGGTCATTGGCAGACAGATCTATTTTGCTGTATCACAGCTCATCAGTACAGTTAGACATCCGATTTCTTTTTAACCCAGGATTGAAACCGGACCGAACTGGCGTCAGTCGGCAATTCTACCTCTGGGCTATGGGCACTTGGCAGGAGAAGGCAGACTTTTAGCGTATGATGTATCATCCCCCAATATTGTAAGAAAGTGACAGAACACGTAGATTTTAAAACCACTGTTCAAGCATTTACTTTTATAAAGCGTACTCAATACAGAGTAGAGCTTTATATTGTAATAGTTGTTACAATGGTTTATAAAAGCATACTATCACTACACAAAGATTTTCATGTTTTGGAGCCGAACTGCTCCTCTTTGGGTGATATGTATAACTGAAAATAAATGGTGGAAACAATTTATTTTTGGGAATGTGAAGTGTAGTTGGTTGTTGTAGGAGATATGAATTTAGTATGTCTAAACTAGTCCATCAGCATTTTGTGACTATAGAGATACACATTTGGATTAGGAGAGTGGGGAAAGGTGGCTTAGTTCTGGACAGGTCACTTTTTACTTTTGTCTGGGTAAATCGCATAGGGGGAAATTTAGATATTTTAAATGGGTAAACAATTTTTATTTGCCTACTATCTATGAGTGCATGAAATAGAGTGACCTTCTAGTATTGTATGTTTTTTTTATTTTATTTATATCATATTCATTTTTTTTGGATGAACCATGGATATTAATTAAATTTTGGATTATTTTGTCTGAGTAAAGTATCTAGTGGGGCCCCATAATGCTTAAAATACGTAAATAATTTTTAAAATCGTTTCCACAATTTATTTTCAGTTATATATATTACCCAAAGAGGAGCAGTTCAGCTTTGAAACATGAAAATTTTTATGTAGTGATACTATGCTTTTATAAACCATTGTAGCAACTATTACAATATATATATATATTAAAGTGAAGCTGCTTGCTACAGATTGTACAGAATGACCTTGAAATTTAGTGCACTTGCATATTGTTATATTGTTATATTGTTTTTGTTCACTTCCATCGTTTATAGCAGTGCTTGAAAAAAAGTGTATAGAGTGTGTTTATCTCATCTCATCACAAAGGTCCCAATGACTTTTTCCTCTTCTCAGAAATCATTTCCTGCTTAAAAGGAACACATTTTCAAGACACTGAGGCAATCCAAGAAAACAGCTGCTCGCTATCCTTTCTACAAGTCAGGCTTCCATAAATAAAAATGACTCTGAATAAAGACTTAAGAGAACTACTTAAAAGCACTAAATTCTTAAACTGATATGGTGATTTTTTAAGCACAGCTTAGATGTGGTACAAGGCCGAAAGTCTGGAGTACCGAGTAAGGATCAAACTTACTACTCAGTTGTAATAGGTGCTAGCAAGACAAGCTTGCTACCCATTATACCACCTTGAGGTGCCCATTTCTTAAATTGATATGTGTTGTAATTTCCTTTATTTATAAATATATATATATATATAAAGTCTTTATTTACATTGAATAAAAACTACTTGTACTACACCTAATGCAAACTAACAATAAAATGAGAGACTATGAACATTTAATAATAAATGTAGTGCTTCATCTTAGAAATGTCTATTAATGTTCAGTATAAAGCAACAACACAAATAAAATAGAACAACTAGTAAAATTAATAATTATAATAATAGCAATGTTTAAAAAAATTCTGATAAATAATACATTTTTACCTATCATCTGCCACAAATATCAGTACTACAGATAGATTCTCAAGCAGAATTTGCAAGATTATCTAAGTCTTCTTAGTATAATTTTACTGTGAAGATATTTCAGTAAATAAACTTTTGTTGGTGTTGTTGCTGAAATATAGAACTAAATAGTCTAGAGTTGAAAAGAAACTGCCACCTGCTTGGCATCTTTATTGTTTTCGTTTTATTCCTGCTTAGCAAAAAGCGAACAATGCTGTCTTGGAGGTTTTTTATAGCAATTTTCAGGTGAGTGTGTTTCTGTAGAGAGACATTTCTTAATTATTTTGTCTTTCTTAGTCTTACATTTTGTAGTGTGTCTTCATAATTTTAAATCATTTATACTTTTCTGGAGTTCGTATGTTGTAGTGTATGCAAGATAGATGCTGTAAAATATTTGTGCATTTTACAGCTGAAGTATTTCCCCAAACTCTTAAAGAATTCCAAAATCTTTGGGAGCTTTTTAGAGTTTGTCTGAAAACAGCAATGAAAGACGATGTGGAAAATTGTTAAGGTTTTTTTTTTCAGAGTCAGATTTCTAGAATTTTTGGGAGCAATTTAAACACAGACGAATTTTGTTAAAAACCTAAAAAGATTAGCAACATCCATTTTGGCGAAAAGTTTGGGCGAAACAAGTTTAGATTTCAGTAAATTATGTCTCTTTAGGGCATCTGCGATCATGTATCTCCATGAATGTCGTTAATATTTTATGAACTGTGAATGTTCATTTTTTTGTTCGGAAGGTTAGTGGTGGCATTTCACAGTGCCTTCTTCACGGTTTGGAATTCTACACTTAGACTGGTTGTTACTTAATGTTAAAAACCAATTCTATTTAGCTATTTAACCGATAGAAATGGGAGGAGAATAAATAGATTCATGACTTCCCCAAAGCACCCCCATAGTGGTTGTGGTTTTGTTTAATTCGCCGTTAAACTTGTGTTTCGTCAAACTGACTTGTGGTAAATAATCGTTTTGTTTAGGTCATTATGTCTTTTCTCTTTATTTTATTCTATTTTATTTTATGGGGAAATAGGCTTCTCTCGTCGGTGCTTGCCGGTGAAGTGGTCGCCGATGTTGACATTAATTTTTGTCTGTTCTTCAAATTGAAGGATAGATGTGAATTAGTTATAATTTTGGCGTGTACTTTATCCCCACTTCAGTGGGTTTTTTTTTTTTAAATATAGGCAAATTTTCCCTTCTCCTATCCCAAAGCTACGCACATAGTGATATAGTTGTTTCATTTTAATTAGCCATTAAATTTAAGTTTCGTTAAACTAATTTGTAGAGACGGAATCGTGTCAAATGCGCTAACCGTTGGTTTATTGATAAATGATTATTTCAGTTTAAAGCAATCATTGGCTTGCGCATAAATAGATTTTCATGTGAACCAGCCGTTTGTTTGTAGGCGGAATGTCTGTTTCATTCAAATTGGGCATTATCTGATAGGTAAAAAACAACTTCATTTAACATCGCCATTAGGAATTTATCTTTTCACTTTCTTGAACGGAAAAAGGAAACAAACTTACCACAGCTAATTCATTACAATTCAGGTAATGAAATTGGCGCCAAATTTGAGCAAAAAAAATTAAAAAGATAATATAAAGATAATGGATGAGCAGAACTCAAACGCCATTGGCTAAGGATAACGTGACCAAAACGTATAAAAATACGGAACCAGCTAACGGATAAAAATGACATCTCCATATATAATATACGGCTCAAAGACAAGGGTGACAGTACATACGGTTCCCACGGATATTACTGAGGACCGGTTCGGGGGCTTTTTCTTTAAATATAGACAGTTCAGAGATGTCTGTCTGATATGTAAATCGAGCATTATCACCGGAGATTTTGTTCTTAAGATGACAATATTCCTCAAAGACTTTCTGAACATCCCCAACAAGATGAAAGAAGGTTAGTTATAGTTGGTCATGTGAAGCCTCGGGCAACTATCTAAGGCGTACCCCAGTCAGAACACGGCACCACAGCTTCGTCCAACAGCAACAACAACAGCAAAAGCAGTGGAGCAAGAAAAGTTCGGCAAAGACCCCGGTGGCCTCAGTGATTGGAAGAAGATTGTGAGGAGGGGGACAAAAGACACAGCCAAAAAGGACAAATTCAGGTAAGGCAGGCGCCTCCCCACTTCTCCCGTGAGAGCTGCGACATCTCCCTTCCGCCTACATTCCACCCGAAAATGATCACAAACGGACAGATTATGTTCAACCTGGACAGTGGTATCCTGGGACAATCTGCCGGGGTCCTATTTGTAGATATCCGGAAAATTCTGATAAATAATAAATTTTTACCTATCATCTGCCACAAATATCAGTACTACAGATAGATTCTCAAGCAGAGACAATCTGCCGGGGTCCTATTTGTAGATATCCGGAAAATCTCTGCCAATGGTTTCTCCGAGAAATGTCTATTCAGCTGGCATGCTTGAATGAGAAGGGTTTGTGGGATCGGGTCAAGGCTCTGCCTACTTCGTGATCTCTTGTCGTTCAGCTTGGATGTGACCGCGACCGTGGAGACGCGCTTATTATCGAGGTTGATACTCGTGTACTGTCTTGTAACGTTGTCGTCTATTCAGCATACAGGAATCAGCGGGCCAAAGGTGTTTCCTTGCTGGTTAAACGTATTCTGGGTACGAGAGTGAACCTTCTCCATGTCGTGAACAATATTTCGTTTCGGATCGTTGCAATTTATGCGCCCAACGATCAGACGGAGCGTGTCTCCATTTTCTATCAGTTGAGACCTTTCCTGGTGGATTCATCGCGCTTTGTTTTAATAGGAGGCTGAATGCTCTCCTAGACCCCTAAATAGACAAGAGCGGAGAGTTAGCGATCCGATCAGCAAATTTGGTCTCATTGATAGAAACTGGATCGATCACTCAAAGAAAGGGATGTGGAAATGGGCTCTTTGACCGAATGTTAGTGAGAAGGCTCGACCTAGATTTGCTAGATTGCCCCATGTTTCACTGGTTAGGTTATTCGAACCATAGACTTGTCTGTGCCCGGATGGCGCTATGTGCTGGACATAGAGTAGCTGGGCACTAAGTTCAATCTGTCTTTACTCGACAGGAGGCACATCCGGCAACAACTAACAAAATTGGTGCAGCTGGAATTAGTTAATTAATTTGTACTGATGACCATGCATTTAGTTTTCTTGTTGCCTATATATAGTCCTTTTTTCTGTTTTCTTCAGTTGCCGTCTGTAGGAAGTCTTTTAGTTTCCTTTCTGTGTCTGCTGTCTGCATTGGGTCATCTGCGTATCTTATATTGCTCAGATTATGGCCGCTAATGACGAACCCTGGCATCTCAGAATTGTCTTGGTGTATAAGTTGAATAGGTCTGGTGAGAAGACACATCCTTGTCTTACTCCTCTTTCCATCTTTGCATATCTGCTGAATTCGTTTTCTGTCAGTATTCAAGCGGTTTACTGCCAGTAGAGCTTCTTGATCACTCTAATGTTTTTCCTGATAATGCTCGGGTTGTCTAGAATCTCTACCAAGTTTTGTCGAATGCCTTTGCGTAGTCTATGAAACACAGGTACACGTCCATCTGTATTGCCTTTTCTGATAACATTCTAAGCATACATATCGCACTCCTTGTTCCCGTGTCCTTGACGAAACCGCTTTGTTCTTGTCGAATTTCTGATCTGATTCTGCTGCGCGCCCTATTCGTCAGAATTAGGATGATGGGTTTTGTTATGTGACCCATTAAACTGATTGTTCGTTGGAGTTTACATTCCCTTGTGCCTGGTTTCTTAGATATATCACCATTGTTGAAAATTTTATTTATTATTTCTTCAATTTTGTCTACGCCGAAATCGTCTAAGGCTTTCAACATCTATGTTACAATGCGGTCTGATCTAGCTGCTTTGTTTCGATTCAGTTTGACCATTGCAGCTTCCAGTTTGGATTTTAATATTTCTGGCCCGTCGGTATTTCTGTGCATTGTCGATTGCTCTCTAATGTCGTGAAAGAGATCTCCTTTATATTCTTCCCATCGCTGAGGTAATTCCTCTTTCTCTAATATAAGGATGTGCGTTGTGGTGCAGTGGATATCGGCTCGGAACGAGAGATCGGGGTGCTGAGTTCGGATTCCAGTTGAATTCCTTGCATTCACTTACGCGCAAATACCCTTGGGAAAAGGTATTAATCCGTCCCATCCCTCCAGTTATGGGTTAAATAATAGGGTTCTATAGCCTTGGCTGGTAACCACTCTACCGCAGAAAGCAATGACAACCTACTGCGGGATAATCTTCTGCTCAGTCAGTCATGTCTCTTTCGAGACATGATCACCCAAAGCGTGTATCACGTATGGCACTTAACTGATTGACTAATATAAGCGCCCTTTTCTTTGGATTTTATACGTTCCGTTGAGGAGTGTGTCTTTTGTCTTGTTAGTTGCCTTATTTTCTTATGTATGCTGTCTGCATTTGCTCTTTATTTCCTTGTGCAGTTTTCTGTATTCCGTTCCATGTCTTAGTGTTGTTTTCTGATTTCTTTACATCATACCAAAAATTTCATCAGTTATCCACTCATTTTTCTACTATGTCCGTTTTCTTCTTGTTGTTTGCTGATGTCACTAACGCTTCATCTTTCCTAAAATAAATACTCCTTTCCTAATCCAACACATATGACTAAAATAATGTCAAACAATTAAAAGAAAACGTTTATGTTCAAAGTCTTCTATTATTTAAAGTATATAATACATAAATTAATCTCAAACTAAACTAATAATTACGTAATGAAAAATTAAACATTTACTCACTTTCGTTTATTAGACGCTAAATTAGCTTGATTTTGAGTTGGACTGATGATTATTTGTAAGAGTTATTGAATCTGAAATTCTAAAAACTTTTAAAATTTTTACTTCTGTGTTCAAAATAAAATCTTTTTTTTTTTTTTACCTTGATTAGAGGACAAAATGTGTCAGCTAAGACAAATTCCTTTGTCTTTATTCATATACGTCTCTCTCTCATATATATGTGTGTGTGTGTGTATATATATATATATATATATATATATATATATACACACACACACACACATACATATATATATATATATGTATAGTACTGTGCAAAAGTATAATGACAAGAACTATTCTATCTTTTCTGAGGCATATTGACAGAAAATAAACAGTTTAATTAAAGTAATTTGATTTGATTTACTCAACAAATGCTTTAACAAGAAAAAATACCTGTTACAAAATAAATTTAATATTTAGTATATTAGCGTTTTGCTTTGATCACAGCCTTCATTCTGTCAGGTATTGACACCACAAGCTTCTTCAATGTATCTAATGGTATCTCCTGCCAAGCAGCTTGTATTTGTTCCCAAAGTGTGTCTTGCGAAGTAACATTAGATTTATCAATTCGAGAGGGGGAAATAAGAAAAAAGTCAGTCATATCCAAGGATAAATCCTTTTGCACACTAACGGTAGTGTGCAAAAGTGTGAGGACAAGGGTGATTTTAAACTTTACTTTGATGCCTCATAAATGATGGAATAGTTCTTGTCCTAATACTTTGCACAGTAATGTGTATATATATAATTACTGTCTTGGAAAACTAGGAATAAAATAATATACGCTTTGTTACTGTTTAGGTACGTGTCTGTCTTGGTCTTTCTTTTTAGTTTCTGTTTCATTTTCTCGTTTTCTTATATTTTTTTTTCTTGATTTCTTTTCTTTTTGCTTTAGTGGTTGTCAGTTATTTTTGTATTAAGTTGTTTTTTTTTGTTCCCTAGCGGGCTTTCAGTTATTTGTATAATTACTTTGGGCTTTTTTTTTTTTTTTTAATCATGTCACCCAGAGCAAGGCGGTAACGCCACTGATGTGCAGGGGGCTACGTAAAAGATTGGAAAAGATAAAACCGGAAACCACATCTTAAACAGGAAACAAGGGATGAGCCTCTTCACCTGTTCAATAGACGTGGGTGGAGTGTGAACCGGGCGATAGTTTAGTCTATCTACTCCAATTGTCTATATATTCGTCATCCACATACAAGCCTGTTTTGCTGTATCACTGCTCATCAGTGTGGCTATACATCCACTTGCTTCTGGCCAGGATCGAAACTCAACCGATTTAGTGTCAGTCGCTAACCCCTAAGGCAGATGGAATCCAAAGGCGTATGGAACCAGAGAAGGGAAATTTTAGCGTAAGCGGAGTATACACACGCTAGTCACCAAACTAACCAAATTCATTGCTGAAGAGTAATGTATAAATGTGTGTGTGTGTGTGTGTGTGTGTGTTTGTGTTAATATCTTAAGATAATGTATCTGTAGAAAAGACAACATGAATAAAGAGTCAAGAAGAAAAACTATATATATATTCAAACAAAGTTTTGTAATTTGTTTGAAGCATTGTGTATATTAGGTGTATGGTTAGGTCTTGAATATGTGCATGCTTAGGTCTGGAAGGCTGTCACAATGCGTTTAGCAAAATAAAGAAAGGTTAAAAAAAACTTTTTACCTTCCTTTAGTTTACTAAACGTATTGTGACAGCCTTCAAGACTTAAGCATACACATATTCAAACAAATTTGGTTAAAAAGAACTGTATGTTTAATTCTTATTGCATTTTTGAAATTGAAAAAAAAGAAAATGAAGCAGACAAAGCTTGTCAGATCTTTTAAATTAAATGTGTTTGGATATATATATATATATATATATATATATATATATATATAGATATATATATATATATATATATATAGTGGGTGTTTTGCCAGCACTTTGGCTTCATTGACTTACCTGTGGCAGTGTTTGTGGCTCACGTATCGGTTTCTCCACCTCTATGAAATGGTACTAACGCCAATAGCGCCGACCTTTGTAACTGCACCTATTACCCCATCTTTTATTTAGTGTTATGTGTTATCGCTGGATACAACAGAGAGCTGATATATATATATATATATATATATTGTTTTTCTTTAGTCCGAAGTGGAAGAGTAGGAAGGTAAATTCCAAGAACCTGATCCTAATTAATATTACAAATTTTTTAACATTAAAAAGTGATGCAGGCAGAGAGCTCAATGTATTAAGAATACAGAGCCAATATAAATTAGAGAAAATTTTCGAATGTTGTACATTTCGACATGGGATCTCTAACAGAGATTCCACGTCACGTCCGCGACATTGTTTTGTTCCAAATGGCGAAGGCCCTGGGGTAAAGTGGGAAGGGGCCAGGTTAACAACGATCACAAAGTAGAACAGGACAGAGCTGGTAGTGGCGAGGTTACAGGGTGTAGAGACAAGAGATAGACGGGGTATCAAATATCAAATGGTAGAGGCTAGTGAATGTTTACAGGGGTTTGAAAAGGTATATTTAGGAGGGGAATGAATAGATTTAAATGTAATATCTTAAATTTTTTTAATTAAGTTTATCCATTACAGGAAGTCATGAATTTAAAGTTATTAAAGGAAAAAAAAAATATATATATATATATATATATATATATATACATACATGTGTGTGTGTTAACAAAGAAAAAGAGGGATTTGGTAAAGGAGTTCATATTTTATAAAGATAGACAACTAAAGGAGTTAAATTACTTTTTTAAGGTTAAGATTTTGAGCTGTTTGAAGAGGTGTATTTAGTGGGGAAGGAATGGGTTTCATTATAAGATTTTAAATTTTTTTTTATTTAAGTTTATTTAATTAAACCTTTTAGATAGATGCGAGCTAAATGCCAATTACAGGAAGTTATCAGTTTAAAAATTATTAGAGAAATAAATATATACATATATGTGTTAACCAAGGAAACTTAAATTGAATCCTTTTAATTTATATTCTAACATCTAGTCAACGGCGATATAAATTCTAAATTTAAGTATTCAAAAAATTTGCCTTGTGGCGGCACTTACTGATGAATTCCCTCCTAAGATTCAATAGCTGGTGTTGGTGGAGGTATTTTAATATTGAAATTTTTTCCAGTAAACATAGACAGCACATATCACAAAAATTCCTCGGAATACGGGCTGAACCTACTAGTTTCCAGCTAATTTCAGGATCTAGCCCTTCCTTTTTCATTTTCCAGAATGCTCGCGAAAGGGCTGTCTGGTACCTCTAACCGGGATTCGAACGACTTCCGGACCTATATCGGTATGTCCGCCGGTCCTTTCAAACAAAGACTGTATAACCACAGGTACTCTTTTTCGAACCTATATATATATAGGGTGTCCATAAAGTTTATGCGAACTTTTAAAAAATTATAACTTTATTTGTATTTGCGATAGACATAATTTGTAAAAAGGATTCGAAAGAAATAAATCTTTATTTTTTAAGGTTTTATTGAAATTTTATTTAAGTTCCCACATGTCTTCCATCATTATCAATACAAAGGTTAATACGATTTTAATGATAATATTTTTTTACTTATCTAAAAATTGTTGCAAATTTTGTGGTAAAGAATTATTCAATAACTATACTTAATACTAGGTACATTAAACTTTAAAACATTTTTTACAGATTATTTCTATCTGTATAGATATATTATATATTTATTTTTAAGTGCACACGGACTTTATGGACACCCTTTATATATATATATATATATATATATATATATATATGTGTGTGTGTGTGTGTGTGTGTGTGTGTGTGTGTGTGTGTGTGTGTGTGAATTCCATCAAATGCAATAGGGTAAAATGGGACCGAAATAAAGATGAAGATAACCAAATAATGATGTGCATCAGTTTTGACAATAAATATATAAAATTAAATCCTCTTTAGACTTTATATCAACGCTGATAATTACACGCGTGAGAATGTCTCCTCTTTTTATTATGTTATTGAATACAGTAGAGTATTTTGAATGTACTAAAATATGATTCTACAGAAGGCTGCTGAGAAATCTATGGACCAAGCATGTGAGAAATAATAAAATTCTAGAGACAATGGAAATTAAAAAAAGAACACTTACACGTAGCATCAGAAAGAGACAGTTGGAATTTCTAGGGCACATAATGAGGAAAGGGCGTTTAGAAAACTATTTACTAACAAGACAGATATTGAAAGTAAAGCATAGAGGAAAACGGGAGAGATGACGAAAATGAATAATTATTAATTTATTTAAGAGCTACCAAGGACTGGAAGTTGTGGAGAGCAATGATGGCCAACGGTACATAGAAGATGATGAATAAAAAGATAAACAGATATAGTTAAAAATAAAAAATAATCCAATACTTATACACAAAAGTTATAGTCGGTAGGCGTTCTCGTGGAGAGTAGTTGTATGTTGTTGCAGATTGACGGAATTTGGCCTCGTTGTAGATCGCCCACTATATGTCATAAAAAGATTATAAATCAAGAAAAGCAAATTGAGTTGAGAAATAACATTTTATATATACACATATCAATTAAGGTTTTTACAATTAAAGCAATCTTTTAAATATGGGTCCAACGGACGTTAAAATGTTCATGGCAATAAAATGCTGAAAAGAGAATTAATGCTTTGGTATGTGGAAGCGTTGTAAGTAAGGAATGTCTTTGATGTATCCGCTTCTTAGGTCAGTAAGTAGTTTTGAGACAGCGGGGAAGGATAAGATAGGGAAGGGAGGCGAGCATAGTAAGCCACTTGACTTGGTCAAGGGGGATACTAATTACTCTCGTCTCTCTCGAGTCAGTCTATTTGTGTTTGTCTGGGTCTGTCTGTCTGTCTGTCTTGGGATGCTTTCTGTATCGGCTTTTTAATTCGACTTTTTGAATCGCAGCAGATCATTTGGGAATTCACACTTGTATTTGATTCTGGGCTTCCCATTGGCCAATAAATAAAACTCGCGTAGGTTCGCGAACTGGGATTTAATATTTAATTAATTTTTAGTTTTCAGCCGGAACATCTGCGTCGATCCGGCTGCGCACCGACTAGTTTTGGTCATTTGCTTTTTAGTCGTGAGAGTGCAAACATCCGGTCCATCGCTTTGCTCGGTCGGTATCACCACAAAGTAATTACAAGAGACAGTATGAATTTGGTTATAACTGATGGTGTGTGCCGATTTTTGACAGTAAATATACAAAATAAATACTCTTTAGAAGATATAAAAGAAAGAATGATGGAAAATTCTTGGGCTGACCCATTTCCTGAAATCCGAAGTGGCTCAAGCCAAACTTATCATAGAGCTTTGTCATTATGACATCGCTTACGATAATACGTAAATTAATAAATAAATGATAATAATTCTCAAACATACCTGAATTTAACCAGGATATTTCTCAATTGCAAACTGACAACATTAACGCTTTCTTATAATAATAATAATAATAATAATAATGTTACAATCCGTTACTCATTTTCAAGCAATAAAAAATCATCGGGCGCATAAAATATAAAACTAATAGCTTATTTTAAACGTATTGTAAGTTTTGATTTATATTTTTACTTTCTCTCGCACCCTGATTGAGCACTCTGGAAGAATGGTAGACTCTGAAGAAACAGTAGCTACTCTAGCATCTACGCATCGCTCATTCAGTAATGAATTAGAGCACTCTGGCTACTGGCGTATGATACATCATACGCTAAAACCCTGCCTCCTTCTACCGAGCACCCATAGCTCAGAGATAGAATCGCTGCCGATCGACGAGGGTGGATGGCCTTGACGCGAGATACGGTTAACTCCATTGGAGCCGGCTCAACCCACTTCGGGTGAATGCCGTTACAAGTACAAGTATGTATTATCCATTGCACCACCTATATATCTAAGCTTACAACAACTGGTATTCCCAAACGGCTACCCATCAAGGTATTAACCAGGCTCTGTGACCTTACGAAAACCGGTGTTTCAACATAATATAGCTGTAAGCTCTTGCGGATAACGCCTTACCACTATGTATGTATGCGTTGTATGTATGTATTTATACATGCATTTAAACTATCGGCCATAATTATTAGGTCACCCCAGTGTTTTAAAAAATGATGTATTTCATAGTATTTCTCACTATTTATTGCCAAGTGAATAAAAATACCGTAAATGAAAATAGAATGGTTATTTTGTTAATATTGCATAATAATATGTGCATCATATGTGCATCATATCATAATAATATGTGCATCATATGTGCATAATATTGCATAATAATATGTGCATCAAATGAATTTATAAATATTTAATAATTACTTCTACTGCAGTCTCATCAATAAAAAGAATAAAATAAATTTAGGGTGATTCAGACGAGTTCATCTTTGCTTCCTTGCCTTGTAAAATTAATAACAAAAGTAATAATAACAAAAGAACCATTCTATTTTTATTTGGCAATAAATGCTACAAATAGTATGAAATACATCATTTCTTTTTTAAAAAAAAAACTGGGGTTGCCTAATAATTATGGTCGATAATGTATATGTATCTCGTTGTCTTTGTATTGTTGGCGTGAGTCGTTTCAGTGTTGTGCAAGCCATACACGACTATAAACTCAGTACGCACATTGCAAACAACTCTTGTAGCAATAGTGCACTGGGAATAACTTGACATATAGGATGTGTCAGGAAACCTGCAGAAACCTCTCCTCTCTAAACTGTCACATGAAAACCCACGAATAAAGTGAACAGAATTTACAAAACAGCAAGGCCTAGTAGATATAAATTGAGTTTTCCGAGTGTGCAGTAAGCATTACACTTGCTGGCTTCAAGAGCCATTGTTCTCGCGAAAACTGAAACCACCGACCAAACTTGTTTGTGATGTCCATATTTACTTAACGAGTCGACAGCCATCATCTCTCTAATTCGATATAGCGTGCAATTAATGTAGTCTCATCTAAGTAGTGCAAGCCAAAAAAAATCCTCAAAGATGATACACACTGAAAGTTCACAAAAATATTAATGTAACAACTACTTTGCATTCACATACGCACAAATACCCTTGGGAAAGGTATTAATCCGTCTCTTTCCTCCAGTTATGGGTTAAATATCAGGACAGATTGGGTTTTATAGCCTTGGCTGGCAACCAGTCTTCCGCAGAAATTAATGGCAACCTACTGCGGGATAATCTTCTGCCCAGTCAGTTATGTCTCTTTCGAGACATGATCGCCCAAGCGTGTATCACGCATGGCACTTAACTGACTGACTGACTATAAGAGGCACAAAATGGTGTTATATCTGCACAAGAGAATGTAAGAACTTAGCAGGAATGAAAAGTCACATCCACGCTGTACATTTTTGAAAATAAATCAATCTATGGCATTACGAGTCGCAGGATAAAATATGGATCAGAATCCAATAGAATTATAGGATTATCGAACAAATAAGAAATTTGTTTGATAATGTGATTAAATTTGTGTGTTTGTCAGACTTGTGGTCATTTTATTTCTGTTTGGTAATGTCCGTATGTTGATTGGTAGATATTTTGTGTAAGAGTGAAGGAAGTTACATTACATCGGTTGTGGTTGCGAAATGGTCCCGCGTTGACTAACTAGAGTTATGACAAACAAATTGCACAAGAATTATATAATGGGAGAATATAACTGACTCAAGATTAAGATATAAAATCGTAAAAAACAAATTATCAAAATATATAGTAGTCCAATGAAGTAAATTCTAGAGGTAAAAGAAAAACAAAAATAAATATTGATAAGATTAAAAATAATTATTCTATATATTTGACGAAACAGAAGCATCATGAGAAATATTTTTTAAATTGGAATATTCAGAAATACCTGTGTTCTTTCTTAACAAGAAATAAAAAATAAATGCTTTAGTGGGATCATTTTTTCCGCATGCTATATGACTGAAATAATCTCAAAATTTTGGGGTCGTTGTTTGTCCCAGTTAGAGGTGCAGAGGGTTTGCAGAAATATTTTTGTGGGAATTATGTTCATTGAGTATGCCTCGATTCTTATTGAAACCTAGAATGTGTGAATTTATTTTAAAAATAAATTTTAACTCGGACTTTCGGAGTATTTGTTTCTTTACTATCGTTCACACACACACACACACACACACGCGCGCGTGCGCGCACACGCACACACACACACACACACACACACATATATATATATATATATATATATATATATATAAATTAAAAAAGGATTAATTCAATGATGTTGAATGACCATTTCGATATGAAAATCCCCACGGGGGATAACACATCACCTCAGCAACAAAAAAATCCTGTTGCTGAGGTGATGTGTTATCCCCCGTGGGGATTTTCATATCGAAATGGTCATTCAACATCATTGAATTAATCCTTTTTTTAATTTATATTTGCTCTGTAATATTTTATTACATGGAGCTCTCTTCCTGTATCATTTTTTAATATTAACATAAAATTTTTAATATTAATTAGGATCGGGTTTTTGGAATTTACCTTCCTGCTTTTTTCACTTGGATTATCTGAATTAATATATATATATATATATATATATATATATATATATATATATATGAACTCGAATCCGTAAGTTTACACTAATCAAAATAAACATAAATATTCGAAAAAACGCCAACAAATAGAACCTAAATCCGTCAAAATCCGACGAGAAATTTTTCGTCGGATATTGGGGATGAAAAAAAAAAGAAACCAACGGAACAAGAACAAACAGTCAAGCATCCGCAGGAAAGAAAAAAAAACCAAGACGGAACCTAAACACTAGAAAAAGTGCTCGATACGAAAGTACGAAAGTAGAGCAAGAACACGAAAAATCTATAAGTGAGCCACAACCTACCGCGGTATCACCCTACGGATCGTATAACTTAATTACATATTTAATAAATAAAAATATTAGAACATCCGATTTACTACCCCTAACGAACTTAAAGAAGTAAATAACTACTAATTATAGCAAATAACTAATTCAAATCGAGAAAAGCTCAGTTGAATATGCACCTGACGATTGCATAATGCATGAAACTCTGAGTCTCGCCTAAAACGTAAAATAAAGATATTTACCCTGCTCCCCCACCTGAGCGAGATGTGACACAAGCTCTTTTTTAAGGTGTTGACCCGACCGCGTACGGATGGGCACAGGAACAAAAATTCCCCAGTCTCCTCAACCGCCTGTTGAGATGGCTCCGATGGCGAGCACTCGGTTCACCTCTCTGTTTCCCGGGACCGAGCATCTTTCAGTGTTATTTTTCTCAGAAGCAACTCTGTCCACGCGGACAGACCTACTACTGAGCTGCACTCTGTCTTCGAGGACAGAGACGCAACAGAGAGATGATTTGGGTCCCTACCCGACACAAAAATGTGCCAGGTAATATGTATATTTATTGATATATATATATATATATATGTGTGTGTGTGTGTGTGTGTGTGTGTGTGTGTGTGTGTGTGTGTGTGTAGTATAGTGTTGAGTTGTAATGATGCTTAGTGCCAAGATTGTTGTTTTTTCAGTGGTTTGATATTTTGACGCGCATTTTCTGTCGTAAAGTACTTGATAGAGACATAGAGATACAGCCTTAGTAGAATTAATGTGGAGAATTTTGTCACTTAACTGAGCAGAGTCATTCCAAAGTTTCGTGAAGGTACCATTATGCTGTCCTTATATAATAGGAATATCATCTAGTACACCCTTCCTTTCAACCAGATATCTAGTAGTATATTGGGAAAAAATTCCTCGCTTTAATTAAGAAACACTTTCCAGAAAAAAATCCACTCAGTAAGATCTTTAATGAAAACACAAATTAAAATAAGTTATAGCTGCATGAAGAATCTAGAAAAATTATAAAAAACCACAATAATAATATTTTAAAAACTTCAACAAAATCAATAAAAACAACCGGATAACGGAAAATAACAATTTAGACAAGACAAAATGAAATTGTAAAAACCCCATAGACTGTCCGTTAGAAAACAGGTACTTAACGGAATCAATAATCTATCAATGCGAAATATCCTCAAAGGAAAACCCAAATAATATAAAAATTTATATAGGGAGTACTAAAAACATTCTAAAGCAGCGATTTTACCAGCACACATCTTCATTTAATAATAACAAATACAAAAATAGAACATCCCTAACGAATTATCATTGGTAGCTAGAGAAAACACAAAAAAAAACACCCACAATAAAGTGGAAAATTCTCAAAGAAGCTAAAACATGTAAGTTCTTAAATGAACCATGTTCATTATGTTTATACAAAAAACTATTTATTATTAAATACCTTAAGAATAAAAATGTATTGAATAAACGCAATGAAATAAATGTCATATGTAGACATTGCAAATTATTCACATTAGAAAATGGATAAAATCTAAATGAAATAACATGCATATAACCAACAAGTGCTTAAGGAAAATAATTACTGACGAACTATATAAAAATAAATTGAAACATAAAATTATTTTCTAAAATAAATCTTTCCTTTTATATAAAAAAAAACTTTACAATAACTAAATAGATAAACCAAAAAATTATATTTTATAAAAAAAATCTTTCCTTTGAAAAAAACAAAAAACAAAACAAAACTTTACAACAATTAAATAAATAGACTAAAAATGATAAGTAAGTGAAAAAATATAGAATTGGTGCTGAATGAGAATATCACATCAAAAGTAATAAAACTGAAGGGAAAGAAGAGAAAATGACAAGACCAGGTTAAAGGCAGGTTAACATCTTGACCGTTAAGGAGGGATAAAAAAGGGAAAAGGGTAGGGTGAGGGAGGAAAAAAGAAAAAAGAGAAAAAGTTGGTTAGTATGTATCCTTTGGGGCCAAATCCAAAAATGAATATCCACTCTGATTAACCAAAAGAAACACACATGTAAATTTTTATATCTTCCCACATACATGCACAGCAAATCAAAGATTTTTGTCATCTAAATGTAAATCATCTGCACAACCAACAGCAACATTGCCTTATGATGAGAATCTATCTCGAAACATAGAAATTTCCGTGTCGCGATGTTCAAGTAATTCATAACTATATATATATATATATATATATATATATATATATATTGTCATCCGCAGACAGATCTGTTTCGCCGTATCACAGCTCATCAGTACGGTTAGACTCCGATTGCTTTTTTACCCAGGATTGAAACCCGACTGAAATGGCGTCAGTCGGCGACGCTACCCCTGGGCTATGGGCGTTCGGTGGAAGTAGGCAGACTTTTTAGCACATATCATTATACGCGCCCAATAGCTAGAGCGCTCTAATTCATTTCACTGAATGAGCGATGCGTACATGCCAGAGTAGCTACTGTTTATCAAAGTCTACTATTTTTCCAGAGTGCTCAATCAGGGTGTGAGAGCGTAAATATTGTCATCCGCAGACAGATCTGTTTCGCGTATCACAGCTCATCAGTACGGTTAGACTCCGATTGCTTTTTTACCCAGGATTGAAACCCGACCGAAATGGCGTCAGTCGCCGACTCTACCCCTGGGCTATGGGCGTTCGGTGGAAGTAGGCAGACTTTAATTTCAAGCAATTAATGAATTTTTAATCCATTAATCCTACATTATTTCTTGCTGCTCTAAACGTTAAATTAATGGGTATACACGTTTAATTAGTCCTTCTCATTTTTCTTTCTTTTTTAACAGCATAGGGATCAAAAATCCAATGAACAAAAGAATTGGGAGGTAAGTTTCTTTAATAGAATTTAGTATAATAAAATACGATAGCATTTCACAATCTGATGAACTTCTTTAAACCAATTCTTGTGCAAGAGGTACTCGGGAACTGGATTTTTCGCTTTTCAATTCGTCGGTACATTTGTGTGCTTGTAAATACTACTGAATTTGAATATGAGAAAATTTTCCATCACCACTGCCCGTCGCCTACAGTTGCATCGGCCCGCCCTTTTCACTGCCCCTTGGCCCGTGACTCAGGTTCTTAACTTTAAAAATCACCGAATACGCAGTTCTGTATTTAGTCCACATCAGATTACTTTTCTTGGCAACATTTTGAACTGTATCTACTGATTTTCTTTTTCAATTGTGTGAATTTGTAAGGAAAACTTAAATAGAATGGTGTAATGTGTTCAAAGTTCTGCAGTCGGGTGATGGTGGCAATCGTAATTCTGTCTAGCTTTTCGCTTGGCACAGATGCAAAATAATTTAATTTGGGAAGAAACAAAATTAGGATTCGCTTTTCACTGACCAACGAACCTACACAAATGAATTCAAAAATATCCACCAACTCCTACAAAATTATTATTTCCCGTTTTCCTTTTGATTATTATTATTATTATTATTATTATTATTATTATCTTTGATTTCTGTTGTATACATATTTCCTTCCCGGTCCCAACCAGAAGCCTAAGGTCAAAAATGGCTTCATGACATTTTCCACTGATCAGTTAAGTGCCATACGTGATACACGCTTTGGGCGATCATGTCTCGAAAGAGACATGAATGACTGGGTAGAAGATTATCCCGCAGTAGGTTTACATTACTTTCTGTGGTAGACTGGTTGACAGCCAAGGCTATAGAATCCAATCTATCCTATTATTTTATCCATAACTGGAAGGAAGAGACGGATTAATACCTTTTCCAAGGGTGTTTTTGCGTAAGTGGATTCAAGGAACTCAACTGGAATTCGAACTCGGCTCCCCGATTTGTCGTTCCGAGTCGATACCAATTGCACTACAACGCACATCCTTTTCCACTGATCAGTTTTGTAAACAAATAAAAAATTTCACACATATTTTACATAGATAAAGCTGTACTTGTGGGTAGAACTTTTTGTATTTCTTTAAGGCATGGGAAACTAAAAATTCCTTCAATGAGTCTATCTTAACTTTTTACAATCAATCCGTAGACTCCAACTACAACTAGAATTATTGATGTCCTCATGCGTTTTAGACTTTCAACAGCACATAACGTTGCTGGCCAGTTAGAAATACCTTCAGTTTCAGTAACCTAGTCTACTCAGATGGTCTCAAGTATCTAGACATAACTCCAAATTCACCACGTGGTCCTAGGCATGACGGTAAATTGCATCCGGTAGTAAGGTCTCTGATTAGAAGGTTGTGAGGAGCAGGGAACCACCTCTTCATTGCTGTTGTTCTCAGGTCCATCCTGACCCGGAGTGGTAGCACCTATTAGGGTCCCAGCTATGGGCAAATAGTTAACCCACAAAATGGGGTCAAAACACCATGAAAGTATAAAAATGCATTTTTATAGAAATATATACATAAAAATAGACTTTTGTAGAAAAATATACATTTTTGAAGGATAAATATTACCAACAAAGCATTTTTGACGGAAAAAATATTCTTAGCAAAACATTTTAAAATACAAAATAAGAAGACATTTTCAGTTTTCTAAAATAAAAAGGAATAAAAACAAACAAATTTCATTAAAATCTGACTAAATCAATCTTCTTACTATAACCGAACATTAAAAAAATACCTTAAAATCCTACCTTTCTTGGCATTAAATGACCTACAGAGGTTTATATGCCGTTAAACAAAACTCAAACAACAATTTCACCACGGTTGCTTTATCTAAACTTATTTATAAATGGAACTTTGTGTGTGTCTGTGTGTGTGTCTTTGTGTCTGTGTATCCGTTATCTATAGACACCGAAACAGCTGAACCGATTTTCTTGAAAATTTACACAGTTTTACTATAGGCGTCTGCGAGTGTTCTTAGCTAGATTTTGTGTCGATGTACCCCCGATAAATATCGAAAATCGATAATCGAAAAAATCGGGTTATAGGACGAGTGGTCTGATTTTAATCAAATTTGATACACTCATAGACAAAGACATAAGAAACACTATTCAGAAATTTCAAGGTTGCAGTTCTTACAATAGTGCAGAAAATTGATAATATATATATAAAAGGCAAGATGTTTGTGTGTGTGTGTCTGTTTATCTGCCTGTATGTCTATATTTTTTCAGCCCTTTTATTTTAGTTTTTGCTTCGGATTTGGCTCTAAGTAGGTATAATTGTAGTTCTTAGTCTCAGCCATGATACCATTTACTCAGAGGACATATTTAGCCTTCAAAATTCAGTTTACAACGAAAAAAACTTATTTGATATCGATACCAGGAAATCAAAATTTGACTTACATCCATTCATTTTTCTTTCAGTCTATGGTTTCGCTTTAACTGGAAACAACTATTGCTTTTTAGTCTTTCGTGCCAACGTCTAAAGAGTCTGAGGTCCAGCACCATGGATTAGTTTTAAAGCTTTCATTACACCCGAGCAACGCCGGGCTATACTGCTAGTCCTTCATATTTAAAAACAAAACAAAATAATCCTATCAACATCTGGCCATGATGGTCTGTTCGAGTGCAGCTCATGAGCAGAAATGCCCAATGGTGACAGTGGAGGGAACATGCCGAACTGGTTAAGGTATGGCAACTGGCAAGTAAATCTGCGGTAGTGAACGGGATATTTACCCTTAGTAAGTCAGTCAAGTGCCATACGTGATATACGCTTGGGAGATCGTGTCTACTGACAGGGCAGAAGATGTTCCCGCAGTAAGTTGCGAATCACTTTCTACGATAGACTGGTTGTCAACCAATGCTATAGGACCAATCTGTCTTACTATTTAACCCATAGCTGTTAGGAGAACTAATACATTTTCCCAAGGGTATTTGGGCATGAGTGAATGCAACAAATTCTATTTGAATTCGAACTCGGCTCTCCGATTTCTCATTTCTCGCTGCACCTCAACACACAGCCAGTCTTAATTTAGTCACTCAGTTAAGTGCCATACGTGATGCACGCTTAGGCGATCATGTCTCGAAAGAGACATGACTGACTGGGCAGAATATTGCTTTCTACGGTAGACTGGTTGCCAGCCAAGGCTATAGAACCCAATCTATCCTGTTATTTAACCCATAACTAGAGGGAAGAGAAGTATTAATACCCTTCTCAAGGGTATTTGTGCGTAAGTGAATGCAAGGAATTCAACTGTAATTCGAAATCCGCACGCCGATTTGTCGTTCCGAGTCGATATCCGCTGCACCACAATGTACATTTGTCTTGGTGAATCTTAATTATTCATATGTTAACACCTCCAAGTAAATACGATTAGAAGCTATTCGGGCACTTCACCTAGTGTAATTATATTTAAAAGCCCGTCTCGCTAAATCAGTTACGGCTGGAAAGTGAGTTCGATCTTCACTTGGTGCTTCCAAACTTACGGCCTTGTATCACATCTGAGCTACGCTTAGAAACTCAGCAGAGTTCTACACGAAATCAGCTTCTCAAAATATTTCCCTTCGGGCGTAGAGGAACCCAGACGTGTCTATGCTAAAGGGCAGTCTCGTCCGGGAAAAAAGTAGAAATGACCCCATCCCGCTTATGTGGGGTCTGCGGGTTATTTTTGCTCGAGCGTACGTGCACGGAATACCTTGTGATACATCCCGTCTTTTGTGGGGCGGACTCGAGTAAATCACCAGAAGCTGTGGAAGCTATGACTAGTGTAACATTCCAGCAATAATAATACATACATATCTATACATTTATTCATATAGAAAGGTGTGAGTTTGTAACGCTGGGTTTCACGCTTTTGCGATCGTCAGACAAACTGATTAATGTTTTTAAAAAATTAATCAGTTTTTCTGACGATCGCAAAAGCGTGAAACCCAGCGTTACAAACTCACACCTATCTATATGAATATGTCTGCTCTATCACTCATATTGAGCGCTTTTAAATAAGTACCACGCATATATGATATGTAAACAATATAATATATATAACAAATTGCATATATATATATATATATATATATTTATAATTATATACATACACTTTTCATATATCCATATATTTATATATTTCTATGAAATGTTTGATGGTTATAAATGGATATTTAATGATAGCAAGTCTCCTCAAATCTTCATTACACTCTTTAGTATCCATAATACTTATTATTATTATTATGTCATTTTTCATCATATTTCGATTTCTGCTTTGGTCTCACTACCAACCAAGTCTGCGGGGAGACCTAAGGCAGGTAGTGGCGTGTTGTTATGACTCCATTTCATGTTTATCTATCTTCCCTATCATCCCCAGCATTACATAGATAACGTTTTCCTTAGTGTGTGGGCTGTACTTAATAAGACAATTTTTTGTATATCTCTTAAGCTGGGGTTTCCAGGGATTCTTTCAATGTGTTGTTTTGTTCCATTTTTTATCATTCCAAGTGCACCTACTATCACTGGCACAACTCTTGTTTTCAATTTCCACATTTTTCCTATTTCAATTTCCAGGTCTTTATATTTTGACAGTTTTTCAAATTCCTTGATTGCTATGTTACAATCCGCTGGACAAGCCATATCAATCAATAGACAAGTTTTCTCCTTCTGGTTTTTAACAATAATGTCTGGCCTGTTTGCTTCAATTTTTCTGTCTGTGTAGATGGTGTAATCCCATAGAATGGTTACATCTTCTATTTCTGTAACCGGTGCTGGGTGATGTTCATACCAGTGTTTGCCTACAGCTTTTCCATAATGTTTGCATATTGCCCAATGTAAATATTGCCCAACTCTATCGTGGCGATTTTTATATTCATTTGGGGCAAGCACAGAACAGCCTGAGATTAGGTGGTCTATTGTTTCTTGGTGTTTATCACAAAACCTGCATTTTGGATCCATATTATTATGCATAATATTTGCCTGAAAGTTTCTCGTGAAAAGACTTTGGTCTTGTGCTGCAAGAATAAAGCCTTCAGTTTCGGGCTTTAATCCAGATGCACGTAACCATCGATGAGTATTAACTTTGTCAACATTGGATTTATTGGCACGTACTGGATATTGGCCATGCAGAGGTTTGTCTTGCCAGCGCTGTTTCATCTGTTCAAGAGCTTTATCTTTGGCTTTCATTTTCATATTCTTTGCCGCAATAGTCGGCTCTTGGCTTCCGTTCTGCTTTTCTACAGAATCTACTAACTGTAAATCTTGTTTGAATTTACTGCCTTCTTCTTCTTCTTCTTATTATTATTATTATTATTTTTATACTTTTTATTATTATTATTATAGCAGTAGTCGTAGTGGTGTCCTTGAATGTTAAAAACCAAGTGTTTGGTCTGAGTGATAGGGAATTTTTTAATTTCCAACACACTCACTTATTATTTTGGCAAGCATATTAACATCTGATATCTGTTTATTATGAATAGATATTGAGCGAAAGAAAATATCTCCAAATTTCCAACACCTTCCTCAGTATTCTTCCTGATTATTGTATTTCATGCATTTACTTGTTTAAACCTGAAGCTTGATGGTTATGACTTGAGATTAAGCAACATCAAATCTCTTTAAATAATTAGCACCTTCCGCAGTATACTTTTTTTATTCTAATATTTTATGCACTTGCTTGTTCACACCTGATGCCGGGTGGTTATTAACTCTCTAGGGCTATTCGTATCATATTTGATACAGTATGAAAACAAGCCTTGAAAGAAATATTTTCCTGAAAAATTTTTTAAGAGAAATATTTTATAAATTTCAAATGAAAGCAGTACTGACTGCTCAGTCAATGAATACTAAATGTTTCCTTATAGGGAAATACCAAATGTTTCTTTATAGGGAAATACTGTATCAAATATGATACGAATGGCCCTAGAGGGTTAAGTAGTAATTAGTGGGGAATCTGTTTATTACTTCATAACAATATAGAACTGATCCCCCACTTTATGACAAGTAGAAGCCTTAATCATATTATATTATTAACCCTCTAGGGCCATTCGTATCATATTTGATACAGTATGAAAACAAGCCTTGAAAGAAATATTTTCCTGAAAAATTTTTTAAGAGAAATATTTTATAAATTTCAAATGAAAGCAGTACTGACTGCTCAGTCAATGAATACTAAATGTTTCCTTATAGGGAAATACCAAATGTTTCCTTATAGGGAAATACTGTATCAAATATGATACGAATGGCCCTAGAGGGTTAAGTAGTAATTAGTGGGGGATCTGTTTATTACTTCATAACAATATAGAACTGATCCCCCACTTTATGACAAGTAGAAGCCTTAATCATATTATATTATTAACCCTCTAGGGCTATTTGTATCATATTTGATACAGTATGAAAACAAGCCTTGAAAGAAATATTTTCCTGAAAAATTTTTTAAGAGAAATATTTTATAAATTTCAAATGAAAGCAGTACTGACTGCTCAGTCAATGAATACCAAATGTTTCCTTATAGGGAAATACCAAATGTTTCCTTATAGGGAAATACTGTATCAAATATGATACGAATGGCCCTAGAGGGTTAAGTAGTAATTAGTGGGGGATCTGTTTATTACTTCATAACAATATAGAACTGATCCCCCACTTTATGACAAGTAGAAGCCTTAATCATATTATATTATTAACCCTCTAGGGCTATTCGTATCATATTTGATACAGTATGAAAACAAGCCTTGAAAGAAATATTTTCCTGAAAAATTTTTTAAGAGAAATATTTTATAAATTTCAAATGAAAGCAGTACTGACTGCTCAGTCAATGAATACCAAATGTTTCCTTATAGGGAAATACCAAATGTTTCCTTATAGGGAAATACTGTATCAAATATGATACGAATGGCCCTAGAGGGTTAACTGAGTCTGAGTGAAAGCAAGTCACTTCAAATCTTCAACACCTTTCTTAGTATCCTTCCTGGGTATTACATTTTATGCATTTGCTTGTTTCCACCTGATGTCAGATGAGTTATACTTGAGATTACGCCAGAGTAAGCCTCTTCTAATCTCTAGCACCTTCCGCAGTATCCTTCCTGACTATAATATTTTTTAAAATTTGCTTGTTCCCACCTGGTACCTGGTGGTTATTACTTGAGATAATAATATTTATAAAGGCTAGTTTAGTATATGACAAAGATAAATCTGGTGAAATGGAGGTAGGAAAATTGTGATACGCCTGTTTTCCAAGTAGGAGCGCTTCCTACCTTGAAAATTAGTAATGATGTATACAAATGTTTGTCTCGTATAGCACACAGCCAAATAAATAGAAATGGAGTAGGAAGATTATAAAGCGTCAAATTTTCAAAGGGGAAGTGCTTCTTCGACTTAAAAATCAATAACGATATTTATAAAGGCTACCTTAGTGTAGTAACAAGCCAAATGGATAGAAACTAACGTAGGAATATTGTGATATCGTAATTTTTCAAGTGCTTCCCTTTTTGAAAGTCAGTATTTAAAATTGTCGTGGGGAATTACCTACACACTAATATGAACTCTACCGGACTACATAACCGAGAGTTATCTACTCTCGGGGGTAGTAGTAAGTAGCAGCGGTTCCCTACATTAAAAAAGACCTTGTGTCACATCTCTCTCAAGTGGGGGAGAAGAGTAAATAATACAGTGATTGCCAGCTCGCTGGGACGACATCTCTCACTGTCAGCTCTCTGCATTCGGGCAGAGGGCGCCCTCTGCTTCCGAGCAGAGAGCAATAACCCAGTCGTGGTTCCGCCGAAGGGTAGAAGCACGACTGGGGAAAAATAGACAGACAATTTTTGGCCGGGCCATATAGCCCGGAAATCCCAGTCATAAACTGACCATGTGTCACATGTTGCCCTTACTGGGAGGGACAACTAAATATAGTAGTAAGTAGCAGCAGCTATGATACTCATTTGTTAGTACGCCATCCCGGTGCTAAGTACTGTTATACAGTATTTCCTCTGTACACTGTTCCTCTTTTGTAATATAATATTGTTTCCAACCGTATACCGTGTCCGAGTCTTTTTTGTGACCGTTTCCCAGGCCACATAAAGAATTCAGGCTTTCCTTCTGGGTTTGAAGCAATGACAACCAGGGATTGTGAATAGAATTCACACAATCTCTTCACGATTTATACGAGCCTTCTGTTTATTGTATTTAGATCTCCATTTTTGACTTCTATGCAACCCAAAACTTTGTCTACTTTTTAAGAATCTCGTGTAAAGCAAATCTTCATGTACTTCATGTAACTATGTCTATTTTTCTTTTCTAATTTTGTGCATACGAAACCTATATCTACCTTTTAAACTGTGCTGTCAACCATTGTAATAACCAAAATTTTGTGATTATAACAACCAATATAAACTGGTGCCCCCGCCACAAGAATTTACTCGTGCAACCAGACTGGCAACAAGGTCCCACCCACTTACAGTTAGATCAACCAAATGCAGCTGACAATTGTACTTGATCAGCTTCTTTTCTCGCACTTCCCACCCGTGGAACTCTCTTCGGTGCTTACGTATTATCGGGAGGACCTTTAAAAAAACGACTCAAAAATTAAAGTAAATTATTTATTGAAACGGTTAAAACAATAAAATAACATTACATTTGTAATTCCGGAGGCCAGAACGTCGCAATTGCTTCCAAAAGTGACTCAAAGACATCAGTACAGGCAACATGCTTCCGCCACATGAATTCGGCCAAATACGACTCCAAATGGTGACGTGCAGTGCCACAGTGCTTCTTGTTTCGCCACTTTGTCGATCCCCATAGGCGTTCCACTGTCTGCGTATGAGCCCCGGTGTTCGAATCCACAAAGTTGTACTTGTGGTTGACGTTGAGGTGATGAAAGCCTGATTTTTCCAGTTCCTTAGTGTTATAAGCGGGCCACAAAGGTCCTCCCGATAATACGTAAGGACCCTCTCTTCTATATACTTTCTTTTCTGGCGGCTACAACCTCCGGGAATTTAAATGCAATGTCAATTCCCATCTCTTATCCACTTGACTCCAGTTCTTTCTACATCACCCCGTATATCTTGGTCCTTTTCTTTCTTTATACTTTCACAACTATCTTCACACCTGTGTTCCTATCCTTCTCTTGCCCCTTTCTCTGACACCCTCTCTAACTTGTTCGTCTTTCTCTTCACTCTCCTCCTATCTAAACTTTTACTCTTATGTAGCCCTCTGCGCATCAGTGGCGGTACCATCCTGCTTGGGGTGAAACGATTAAAAAATACTTGTCCAAGTGGATCAGTGTGTAATAATGATAATTTCTCACCTCTAACGTAACCAAAACATTGAAAATATAACAACAAAATTGAAGTCACAATTTCAATTTAATTTGTGCCGAGAACGGTGTTCCGCGTTTAAAGAATCCATATGAATGATAAAGTCCCAACTGAATGATATCAAATATGATTTCTACTTCAGTTCATTAACTTTTTATACTCTAAGGTTCACTTCCTACAAGGGCCGAGGGTCACTAGAGATCGAGGGTTACATTAAGAAAAAATTATACCACTAGAAGAGGAAGATAACGGTTAACCCTAGACTTGAACAGGTTCTAATTGATTAATTGGGAAACATCCTTCTAGGGGTAGGTTCCACAGAGCAGTGGTTTGCAAGAAGAAGCTGTTTTTGTGAAACTTACGGGTGAATATGGAGGGAATGTGGGTGATTTGATACAATATAAGTGGCATGGCGGGTCCTAACCGTGAAGGTTAGAATTGGCAGAACCAGGAATGTAGTTCGCCCGAGCACTTTCCATGCAAGTAACGATAGAACAGAGAGAGGCTTGCTCTCATCTGAAAGAGAAGTTTGATGGTGGAAAATAATTAGCTAAAGCGGACACCTGTACTGCCCGTCTTGCATAGAGTGCCTTTACCAAATTACATCCATCTCTTGCACATGTTCATCGTACCTTGTCCGAACAGTCTGTTTCACATCACTGAACACCTGAAAGATATCCCCAAGTCTAGATGCAGGAAGCAGGATTTTGAAATTGCAAAGAAAACAGGAACAAGTCTCACAAGAGAAAAGACCGAGATAAATGGCTGTCTGTTTCAGAATCAAAAAATAAAATGTTTAAGAACTGAATCTAATTTGGGCATCATTCTTAGGTTAAAGCGAAATGATTTTTTGCTTGTTTTTTTTTTATTTGCATTGCAGTATCCATGATTTGGCATCAGTTTTCTAATGTAATTTTTTTATATCTACTTTTATTATAATTGATCATTTATTTTTTTTATATTTGTTACCTATCGCCAACTCGTATTATTAAGAGACAAAATAGCCTTAAGCTGCCTAAATGTATTACATGAAGCGCTGGCATTAATTTTTGATTTGTTAATTATTTCATCTTTAAAAATCTATGGGATGTACAAAACTTTATTATTTCTAGCAAAACGGTTATATGAAAAACGAAAAACGCAACAAACAAGAAAAGCCCATGAGAAGAAGAGCAAGGTGAAGAAGGAAATTACTGGAAAGTAATTGACACTCACCTGAAGCGAGTTGAATATAAAAATATATCCAATACCAATAACATTTCCACCGAGCTTCTCTACAGCATATGACTTCATTGAACTTCTTTTGATCCTTTCGAATTTATATTTAAATTGGGGTCATCAGGAGAGAATGTGCACCGTTACGGGGATAAAGAGGTGAATCGAAACAATATCAACAAAAAAATCAAATAACAAAAAGGAGGCTAACTGGTTTTGAAGCCAATCGAGGTCAAACACGTAATTTTGTATACAACATTTAAAAACAATAAAATAATCTCCAAGTGTTTAAATGTAGGGTCAATAGACACCTCCTATCACTCTCACTCCCAATTATTCTCAGAACACTCTCATCTACCCAACACTCATATTCGGGATCCTTACTATCACCCACCCTCTGACACTTCCTATATTTAACCATTCTCGGTATCCCTACCCGCCTATCACCCACCCTCTGACATTTCCTATATTTAATCATCCTTTCTCCACTCTATGTAGCCCCCTGCGCAGTAGTGGCAGTGACATGCCTTGCTCGGGGTGAAACGCTTATAAAAAAAAAAAAAAAAAAAAAAAAAAAACCTGCTAGGGAGTGAGCAGAGGAGGCAAATATATATAATCACCCAACGATTATATTTTATTTCTTTAGCTTGTTTTCACCCAGTAACAGTAATAGATTTAATACTTAGGTTGTTAAAATGTTTACCAGGAAACATTGGTAATATCATTAATTTTTTTCCCTAGTTTTTTTTAATATTCTCTTGCTTATTAACACCTAGTCATAGTATGATATATAAGTCGTCAATTGACTCAATGTCTTCCATAAACAATTCTTTATTATTATTTTCTTACTTATTTGATTTTAATTTCTGATATTAATGACGATAATAGCTGGAAATTGTCGAAATGTTTTAAATAAAGTATTGCTATTAAGTTCGAATTCCAGTTGAATCCATTGTATTCACTTACGCGCAAATACCCTTGGGAAAGGTACTAATCCGTCTCTTCCTTCCAGTTATGGATTAAATAGCAGGACAGATTGGGTTCTATAGCCTTGGTCGGCAACCAGTCTACCACAGAAAGCAATGGCAACCTACTGCGGGATAATCTTCTGCCCAGTCAGTCATGTCTCTTTCGAGACATGATCGCCCAAGCGTGTATCACGTATGGCACTTAACTGACTGACTGATTGCTATTAAAATTATTTTTTTCCTTTTTGTTAACAGTCAGTCAGTATAAGTACCACACGTGATACATGCTTGGGCGATCATGTCTCGAAAGCGACATGACTGACTAGGCAGAAAATTATCCCGCAGTAGGTTGCCATTGCTTTCTGCGATAGACTGGTTGCCAGCCAAGGCTATAGAACCCAATCCGTCTTGGAAAGAATAGACGGATCAATATCTTTCCCAAGGGTATTTGCGCGTAAGTGAATGCAAGGAATTCAACTGGAATTCGAACTCGGCTGTACCGATTTCTCGTTCCGAGCCGATATCCACTGCGCCACAACGCACATCCTCTTCTTAACTCTTATCGAAAAAGACAAAATAATCTTCGGTTGTGAAGATTTCCTAGAGCATCAATTATTTCTCTCGTTTTATTATCTTGACTTCTTATTTCTAATTATGCAAGTGTGTAGTAAACAGCATAGATGAGGGAATAAATATTTGCCTTCTGACAAGAAATTGTACCTAAGGTAGGTGAGAGAGTATGTTCATTAGGGTTCTCTTTTTGTCGGCCTCTTTAAGAGAAAGAACCAGTCACGATTCTACGGGTGGGCACAGAGGGGGCCAAGGCCCTCAGAGTTTTGGCTGGCCTCTCGGTTGGCCCCCAACTTTTATAAGCTTAAAAAATTATTGAAATTAATCAGTCTCTGATTTAAATTAGATTTTATCTTCAGCACTTTCCCTCTGCGTTTTGTTTTTGTTTAGCTTTTTAAGGACACATACAGAAACCAGGATGTGGCGCAGTGGATATCGGCTCGGAGCGAGAAATCGGGGAACCGAGTTCGAATTCCAGTTGAATTCCTTGCATTCACTTACGCGCAAATGCCCTTGGGAAAGGTATTAATCCGTCTCTTCCCTCCAGTTATGGGTTAAATAATAGGACAGATTGGGTTCTATAGCCTTGGTCGGCAACCAGTCTACCGCAGAAAGCAATGGCAACCTACTGCGGGATAACCTTCTGCCCAGTCAGTCATGTCTCTTTCGAGACATGATCGCCCAAAGCGTGTATAGTGCATGGCACTTAACTGACTGACAGAAACCAGTTGAAAATAAAAACAAACAAAACATTTTATCTTTTATGAGGCATCAAAATAAAGTTTAAAATCACCCTTGTCCTAACACTTTTGCACTCTATCGGTAGTGTGCAAAAGTATCAGGACAAAAATGATTTTACTAAAAACCGCACGGAAATTCAAATACAGAGTAAAAAGCCAAGTAAATAATAAAACAGCCAGATATATAGAAACAGATATGTTGTTCGGGGGGAGAAGAGACTAAATAGTCATATTTTCATATCTGAAGGAAGACGTTAATTCGAAATAATGTCCATAACTTCATATGTAGATACATAGGTAGTCACTTTATTTAGTGAAGAAACATATTTATGTTCACAAACTCATTCCTAAGTTGCGTCTACGATAGTGGCGTTGTATGAAATTACCCCCCACCAACCTCTTCAGAAAAATATCGGCCCCTAAGTGGACCCCTCCATTTTTAAAGTTCCACAATCGCCACTAGATAGGACGCGAAATTTGTCGTGGCTGCAAATACCCACAGTTGAGCCGTGAAGAACCAATACGTAAGACACTCAGCCACACATGGACGTCAGTTAGGTGCACTCATAATTGTTTATTTTGTATAACATATTATAGCCACAGGATGTGCGTTGTGGTACAGTGGATATCGGCTCGGAACGAGAAGCCGGGGAGCCGAGTTCGAATTCCAGTTGAATCCATTGTATTCATTTACGCGTAAATACCCTTGGGAAGGTATTACTCCGTCTCTTCCTTCCAGTTATGGGTTAAATAGCAGGACAGATTAGGTTCTATAGCCTTGGTCGGCAACCAGTCTACTGCAGAAAACCATGGCAACCTACTGCGGGGTAATCTTCTGCCCAGTCAGTCATGTCTCTTTCGAGACATGATCGCCCAAGCGTGTTTCACGTATGGCACTTGACTGACTGATTATAGCCACAACAGAGCATTCTTTTGGCAACGAATAATATTGATTCAATTGTATCTAACATGACTGAATTATAATATTCTTTAAAACTTCTAAGTTGTTTTCCGTGTTCTTCCTTTAACCGACTTCATCAGCCGTCACATTAACCATCATATACAACCTAAATCACTCTAAGAACTGAACTCATATTCAGTATTTTTGAGAATTAAGAAAATGTGATCGTTGAAAAGGACGTAATAAGAAAAAGGAAGGAAGGAAAAGAAAAAAAACTATAAAAGAGAGAAATAAAAAAAGAAAAAAAATAAAGGACTAAGAAACAGAAAGAAAGGGAAAATAGGAAATAATTAGGTAAGAAAAAACTGTTAACAAAAACGGATGCAGGAAGAGATTGAGACAGAGGAAAAAGAAGAGAAAGAAAATGAGATTAATGAAAGGAATAAGAGAAAAAGAAAGGCCTAAGTAAGAAAAAAGAAAGCACTAAGGAAGAAAGAAAGTAGAAAAACGAAAGAAAGGTATAAGAAAGAAAGAAATAACTGAGAAAGTAGAAAAACGAAAGAACTATCAAAGAAAGAACGAAGGAGCAGAAAGACAAACTAAGTAAGCAAAAGAAAAAAAAATAAGACAAATCAATGCAATAAAGAAAGAAAGAAAAAGAACGAAAGCAGAAAGTAAGAAAGAACAATCAAAGAAAAATAAAGAAAAGATAGACAAAAACAAGAAAAAGAAAGAAAAAACTAAGTAAAACAGTCAATTTAAATGACGAATGTCTAGATGAAAAATGAAGGGTTTACTTTAGTGAATTTTCAAGTAGTGCGATATTTTCAAAATAGAAAAACGTACAAAACATTGTGATCATTAACATCAACAATATACAAACAAGAAAGAAAAAATGGATTGGCTGGTTTCAACCCTTGGTGGATCATTTAAAATCAAAACTTTTTTATTAAATTTAGTCTATAGGTAAATATTAGTCGATTTTATAATTCCGTTCAAAGGTACATATTTGCCTTAAATATACGTGAGTCTCTTGGCAAACATTCGTTGTGTATGTGTGTTTTTTTAATCATTTCATCCCAATCAAAGCAGGGCTGCCACTAGTGTGCAGAGGGTTACAGCGAGAGAAAATACTGGGTACAGGGGTATTGAGGAAAGGGCAAAAGGTGAACACTATTCAAGATAGATTGAATATGTAATTGACAAAGCACTTACATTTTTGTGAGATTGCAGCTATCAGGGAAGCAAGTAAACTGAAGTGAGTTCCACGGACTGGATTTGCGTGGAAAGAAACTGATGGACTGGAAGTGTCGGTTACATTTAACTATTTCAACCATAAAAGGATGCCAACATGGTAGGGTTCTTAAATTCATGTGACCGGAGTACCAGGGGAAAAGCTCATCAGAGCAGTTGCCATGAGAATATTTGTAGAAAGGGCAGAGGTAAGCCACATCACGTCGGTGAGAAAATGACTAAAATCGAGATGCCAAGTCAGGATCGATTACATTGAAGATCATTCTTTGTATATATCTGAGTTTATTGGCAATTACTTTTCAACACTTTTATACTTGATTTTTAGGTAAATACTGACCATGTTTATACTTGAGTCGTTTGATAAATTCTTATGTTCACACTTAAACATTATTCGACTCTACCAGAGACCACAAGCATCCATTTAATATGTATCACATTTGTGTAGTCTTACCTCTTTACAAGAATTGCGATTGACATATTCCAGACCTCACCAGCATAGAAAGGAAAAGAAAGTAAAAACAACAACGTTATAAAATCAATGGCAAAAAATAAAATGTAAAAAAAAAATGGTCATCATCTAACGGAAAGCGAGAAAGAGAAAAGAAAGACCATTACCACCACCATTAAATTACAAGCAATATATATATATATAATAAATCGTTCATCATCTAACTGAAAGTGAGAAGGATGTGTGAATGAAAATAATCATCATCAGATTAAAAGTAAGAAAAAGAATGAGAAAGAAAATAATGTCATCAAACTAGAGAAAGACATCAAACTAGAATCAAGAAAGGGAATGGAAAATCATCATCATTAAATAAAAAGCATGACAGAAACAGTAAAAGATAATCATCATCATCATCATCAAATTAAATGCAGGAGAAAAACGATAAAAAATCATCATCGTCGCCATCAAATCAAAAGCAGAAGAAAAACGATAAAAAATCATCATCGACATCATCAAATCAAAAGCAGAAGAAAAACGATAAAAATCATCATCGACATCACCAAATCAAAAGTAGAAGAAAAACGATAAAAAATCATCATCGACATCATCAAATCAAAAGCAGAAGAAAAACGATAAAAAATCATCATCGACATCATCAAATCAAATGCAGGAGAAAAACGATAAAAAATCATCGTCGTCGCCATCAAATCAAAAGCAGAAGAAAAACGATAAAAAATCATCATCGATATCATCAAATCAAAAGCAGAAGAAAAACGATAAAAAATTATCAACGTCATCATCAAATCAAAAGCATAAGAAAAACGATAAAAAATCATCATCGTCATCATCAAATTAAAAGCCGGCAAACAACGTTTAAAAAGTCATCATCAACTTAGAAGCAAGAAAGGGAAAGGAAAGACCAAAATAAGTATTGAATTAAAAGCAAAAAAAAAAGGGGGTAAAAAAAAAAATTAGTCATCGAAGTAGAAATAAGAAAGAAAAGAAAATGAAGGCTAATGACATCGTCAAACTAAATCCAAGAAAGAGAGGGAGAGGGAGAGAATAAAGAAGAACGACGTCATCAAACTAAAGACTAGAAAGAGACGTCAAAGAAATAATAATGTACAAGAGCAGAACCGTAATCCTATTTGGTCTCTGTTCTTAATTTGAAGTCTCCCACCACCACCACCACCAACACAAACCACTGTCCCAAAACCTGGACTTTAGTCTTTCAATCATCAGCTTCCATTTTCTTCTCTATCATTTCTTTTATACCTTTAAACTCTTTCCTTTTTTTCTTTATTCGTTCATTTTAGCTTCCAGGGGCATCAATCCAATCTTGTAATGACGGCAATGACGGGCTGAAGATGGTCATTGGCGACGATTGGAACCTTCTTAGAGACATTGTCAAGATTGATGCCTTTGATTACGATGGCGTCGTATTGAAAAAAAAGATTGCTTTGCTGAAAGCCGCTTCTCATTTCTGGGGGAGGATGAGTTGGGGGTACGGAAAAACAGATGCAGTTGCAAAGAAGCGGGTGCAATGATGGTGAAGATCCAGAGATAACGTACTTCCCACCTCCTAGCCAGTGTACAAGCACATACTTTGTCCTAGGGAAACATACACAGAGTAACAGCAAAGTTATGCATATAGGCGACTCACTGAAGAATAATGGTTAACAAGCTAGTATCGACAGACCCTTACTACTTCATAGAGAGTCGAAGCCTCATTAGCTGCTCTTTAATACTGACGCTGTGCCAGTCAGTCAGTCAGTCATTTAAGTGCCATACGTGAAACACGCTTGGGCGATCATGTCTCGAAAGAGACATGACTGACTGGGCAGAAGATTATCCCGCAGTAGGTTGCCATTGCTTTCTGCGGTAGACTGGTTGCCAGCCAAGACTATAGAACCCAATCTGTCCTGTTATTTAACCCATAACTGGAACGAAGAGATGAACTAATACCTTTCCCAAGGCTATTTGCGCGTCAGTGAATGCAATGAATTCAACTGGAATTCGAACTTCTCTCCCCGATTTCTTGTTCCGAGCCGATATCCACTGCACCACAACGCACATCCTCTGTGACAGACTATTCATAAAAATCCATAACTTTCACACTTAAGATGTGAAACGGATAGCTAACCATGCAGTGATGATTCCTTTATACACAAAGTCTCTCTCTCACTCTCTCTTTCTCTTAAAATATCACCTGAAGAAGAACAATATTGTTCTGAAATATGAAAATTTTTGTGTAGTGATATAATGTTTCATAAACCACTGTAATAACAAAAATTAGAATATTAAGCTCTACTCTGTATTAAACACACATTATAAAAGTAAATGCATGAACAGTAGCTTTTTAATCTATGTATTCTTTATCTTCCTTATAATATATATATATATATATATATATATATATATATATATATATATATAGTCATCCGCAGACAGATTTGTTTCACTGTATCACAGCTCATTTAAACTCCGATTGCTTTTAACCTAGGATTGAAACCCGACCGAATTGGCGTCAGTCAGCGATTCTACTTCTGGGCTATGGGCGCTCGGTAGAAGAAGGCAGACTTTTTGCGTGTATATTATCATTATACACGCCCAATAGCCAGAGTGCTCTAATTCATTACTGAATGGGTGATGCGTACATGCCAGAGTAGCTACTGTTTTTCAAAGTCTACCATTCTTCCAGAGTGCTCAATCAGGGTTTGAGAGCGTTTATATATATAAAGATTAGCCGACATATTTGAAAAAAATAATCATGTTAAACAAAAAAATTCATATACATATATATATGTGTGTGTGTGTGTGTGTGTGTGTGTGTGTGTGTGTGTGTGTGTGTGTGTGTGTGTGTGTATTTTCTAAGCATACACAGTTAAATATAAGAGACAATGAATGTCTATTATGTTTAATCAGGAGCTGTTCTAAAATCGTATGTTGGCTTTAATTTCAGTTGAAAATAAAGACAAAAATTCTCCAACATTTGGATAATTTTTTATTAAGTTGGTTCTAAGCTTTCAGCTCACATGAGCCATCTTCAAAGAGGTTACAAGGGCGTTAACACAAAACATCCATCATCAAAGACGATTTTATCTTGTGTTGACATAGAACTCTACTAAGCAACGACAAGTTACCAAAAATAGAAAATGCTGTTCGCAAATTTGTAATGCAGTTCTATGACGTCACACCACGTGAGAGCTCGAAAGCTTAGAACCAACTTAATAAAAAATTATCCAAATGTTGGAGAATTTTTGTCTTTATTTTCAACTGAAATTAAAGCCAAAATACGATGTTTAGAACGGCTCATGATTAAACATAATAGACATTCATTGTCTCATATTTAGCAGTATGTGTTTAGAAAATTATCTGCTGCCTCGATACAAAATATATATATATATATATATATATATATATATATCAGTCTGCATTATATATATAGTTGATCTAACTATAGACTATATATATCCTCACTGGGTGTCCCATACATTCGGCCTTGTGCTACATCTAAGCGGCGCTTAGAAAATCGACTATATAATGTATATTTATGCAATATTCTCTCATTAAGATGACAAACTAGGAACAATTTTTACTCGTAATGTAGATTCACGATTATGCAAAAATTTTCTATCATTCTCACCGTCGGATCTAGCAATTTTGACCATTCTCCCTGGCTATCTCAAGAACAATAACTATATATTGTAGGTGTTATTTGTCAGTTTCACCATTAAGACTTACGTATGTCTTGCTGCCAGCCAAATCTAAGCAATATATATAATTAAAATCAATGAAAATGTAAATACAATTTGTGTGATGCATTTTGCATGAAGGGTAAAAACACCGAACTCGTAAACTTTAATTTTGTAAAAATATGTCTTTTGGTATATATTCTATAAAATTTCAATTAATTATCTGCCAACAATGATTAAATGTTGTAAGAATCTGGACACCTGTGGATAATCTTGCACTTAAAGCATTTTCTATGTTCATCCATCTTGGAAAATTTGCTTTCTCTTTTACTCAAAGTAGCATCTTTTAAATTAAAATTATGGTCAAACTCTTTTTGGTGAATAAAGAATTACATATTTTTCCCATACTATGCATTTCAATATGGACGGACAGAAATCACTTAGGATAATTAGATACGATGCCTCCTCATCAGGGAGAGTATTAAAATTTTTTCATGAGTTCGATCCTCGTTGGGTGCTCTAACACTGAATCGCACACACATATATTTGGTTGTCCCGCATGAAATTATATATTTTATAGGAAATGAAGAAAATGCTTCTGAAATGTTAAATAACTAATTTATTTAATTGAATTAGGCAATAATAAATAATTGTTCTCCAATGTATTTCTAAATCCTAGATACCATCTTGAAAAATATTATCATCCTTTGATGCGATAAACAGTTCATATGCTTCGACTACCTCTTTCTTATTGGGGGCTGTTTTATTGCGTATGGCAAGCTCAAAAAGCTTAAATAAGTGAAAATCAATAGGAGAGATATCAGGTAAATATGAAGGATGAGGCAAAATGTCATAATTCAGGCGTGTTTCTTGAATACTGCTGCCACATCTGGTCGGGTACCCCTGCTATTCATCTCGGGATTCTTGACAAAATTCAACGGAGAATCTGTAATGTGATCGATACCGACTTGGCAGCTCAGCTTCACTCGCTCTTTCACCGGCGTGACATGCCTTCTCTGTGCCTCTTCTATAAATACTTTCACGGTTTCTGCTCGAATGAACTGAGCTCGCTGGTGCCCTCTATGTATGAATTTACACGAGCTACTAGACTAGCAAGTAGGTCCCACCCTTTTACAGTGAAACCGATTAAATGTAACCGTAATTTCTACTCTAACAGCTTCTTTTCTCGCACTTCCCGCCAGTAGAATTCCCTTCCATATACTTGCTTCCCCGACAGCTACAATCTCCAAGAGTTTACATGTAAGTTCAATAGACATCTCCTATCTCACTAACTCGCACCAATTCTCTCAAGCTCTTTTCTCCATCTACTCCACCCCAATTCTCGGTATTCTCATGCGTCTATTACCCTCCTTCTGACATTTCCTATAACTAACCCCTCTTTCTTATCACTGTCCCCCCTATGTAACTCCTTGCGCAACGGTGGCAGTAAATTGCCTTGCTTGGAGTGAAATGAAAAAAATATGCAGCATTTGGACAGGTGACTGAGAAGCGTGCAACTGTGCATTGTCGTGCAGCAAAATTGGACCATCCCCATTCACAAGTCTAGGATGTTGCTTTCTTTATTTTTCCATGCATACACCCAATTGTGGGTGTATGCAAGGATGTGCGTTGTGGTACAGTGGATATCGGCTCGGAACGAGAAACCGGGGAGCCGAGTTCGAATTCCAGTTGAATCCATTGTATTCACTTACGCGCAAATATCCTTGGGAAAGGTACTAATCCGTCTCTTCCTTCCAGTTATGGGTTAAATAACCGGACAGATTGGGTTCTATAGCCTTGGTCGGCAACCAGTCTACCGCAGAAAGCAATGGCAACCTACTGCGAGATAATCTTCTGCCCAGTCAGTCATGTCTCTTTCGAGACATGATCGCCCAAGCGTGTATCACGTATGGCACTTAACTGACTGACACCCAATTACTATACAATACGAGGTTGCCGTTATAGTTTTCCCTTGATGCAAGAATGGATAATAATTAAACCCTTTGAAAGACCACCATACAGTAACCATTATCTTTTTAAGATGCAGTGGGGATTTTGGGTATTGTTTTGGTGATTCAGTTTCATCTAATAATTGTCCTAATTTCTTACTGTTGTCAAAGAGTATCCATTTCTCATCGCTTGTAATGACCTAATGCAAAAATGGTTCTTTTTCCCAGTTTGTACTCATACAGTAAGATTACTCGGTATTGCTTTATTACAATCCTTTTCATTGAGCTTATGAGTAACAAAATAAAATTATCTGGTAAGAAAGAGTGAGGAATAAGTCAAGATTTTTTTATATGCTAAGGAGTTTACATTGTTAGACAACTGGATCAGCAACCAACCCTAAAAATGCATCACTTCATGTGTGACAACCTAATACATTTTTGCATACGTGTAGAAAAGAACTATTACGCATACCCACAAAAAAGGTAAAAATGTCACGCATACATATTTACTGGTACTTACATTAGGGCACACAAATGCACACACGCAAACAAACGCACGCACACACACAAATATATATATATATATATATATATACGCATTCACATTAAAAATAACATGTAGGTACCTCCACTAAATCACTAAAAAAAAAACAAAAAAACAGAATAGTATGAATAAAACAGGCCGTAAATTTAATAAAAACGAACATTTTCCATTAAAATGTTTACATTATTATTAAGAGTAAAGATCAAAGTAATTTTTAATTGTTTTTTTTTTTTTAAATTTAATTCCTTCTAACATGTTCGAAATTTTGGCAGAAAATCTTGTTTTGATTTGAGTTAGCGGGTAACCAAAACGTTACGACTGTTTACAATGGAAAACGTAATGATTACATCACCCACATTTTTTCCGGTGACAAACATTAATTTGGAAATTCTCGCAAAAATCAAATAATTCTCGGATTTTAATGAGACTTTCAGTACTCATTCACAAATAAATTAAATTATTTTTTAAATTATTATATTTTAAAAATCTTGGTAAAAATATTTTTTTTACCTCCTTGTAAATCCATGAAATTTTAATAAATTTTACTTTGCTGCGGTCTATGGTTTTATTAGTTAAACCCAGGACTCATTGGGGAATAAAAATCATATATTTTCTTTAATTTAGCCTCTGTATTCGAAAATCTGCTCCGAAGAGTAAAATAAAAAATGCAATAAAACTCTGATATTATTTAATTTGAATAGCTTTTAATTGTTTGAATAAATAAAAAAAATTAAGGACATTATAGTCTGAAAAAAAAATTTTTTTCGATTACTAATGAAATTTTAAAAGAATTCTTTTCATTTTTAAATTATAATAATTTATGAAAATTTACATAAAATTTGATAATTTTCCAAAAATAATGTGTCAGATCTATATTTTAGTTTTGCAAGATTTTTAAAACCGAGAATTAACTTTTGTTTACAAATGTGCCGATCGCTCAAAAATGGCGGCAAAATTCAAAAATTGAAAAAAAATCTCGAACTTTTATATTCCAATCAGTTTCTCGAAAATGTCCGAAAATTAAAAAAAAAATGTGTGCATGTCTATTTACTAAGCCTCTTAGTCCCTGTTCTGCAACCAAAATTCCTGTTTGAAATAAACCAGAGTATTTTGCTTACCGAAAATAGTAAATTTAGTCATTTTGCTTTCAATTAAAACTAAAATAAAAGTTTCAAGAAAACTTTTTCATTTTTAAAATTTCAGTTTAAAAGTTAGATATCGAAAATGACTGGAGTACAGTCACATTTATTTACACATACACAAAAATACGCACTAACGCAAGCACACGCATACGTATATTAACACACATATATCATAAAGAACTAACACAAGCACATATAAACACTTACATATATACGCAGACAAACACCCAAAAATATAAATGCACGCAACAAAATACATTTACATATATGAAGTCTCCGCACAAACACATACACTTGTACATAAAGCAGAATATAGTTTTACTTACACTTACAGAGAGGAACACACTGTGGCGCGCACACACACAGACTGAGCCAGAAAGAGAAATCTCAGACATGACTCCCATTCCATAGCCAATGGACGGCACTGTTTGTTGGCCAACAATAGAACTCTCTCATGATTTATTCGTCTTCTCCGCTGCAGTAACTGATGGCTTTCCGCATCCACAAGCTCATCTTTTCAACCAACCATTGCAGCATGATTGGAATTTGGCGATCGTATTTCTTCTCGCCCACTCTATATCTTTTCATTATTCCCTTGATTTAGTCTAGCAATGGCACGCCACTCGCAAAGAACAAAAAATCAGTAGTCATTAGACAATGCGAAAATTTTTGGACCAAGATGAATGATAACCATAAAGATTACCAAATCCTAAAAGCAATGGTTCAGTGATTAGAGCAAGGATGCTACGCCCGTCTCCGCGCACCGACCAATTCTAAGATCTGATGCTATCACATCCACACATCTTGTCAAATATATTGACAGATCGCTTAATATTTGATTAGCCAAAAGCATTTAATTTTGAGTACCTTGAATAAAAAGGTAGGATGAAATTAGTATAAAGTGATTTCAAAATGGATGTTTTGCAAAAGGAAAAATTACTACAGAATTTTATTATAGAATACATTATTTTGTTAAAGAAAAAGTTAATTACATATTTTATATGGAAATACATTTATTTTTAAAAATAAAAAGTTTTTTTTTTTTTTATAAAAATCTATTGATTTATTTCTTTTTCGTTTAATTCGTTTAATCTGCCGATTAAAGATTAACTGAAGTACAAGTAAAGGTAACTTATTTAGTTGCGGTTTGTTTACTCCTTCTTTAGCACAAAAATAATTCATTTTAAAGTCATAGCTGTTAGAAAAAATCATTTAATACTAGAAAAAATCATTTAATACTAGAAAAAAATCATTTAATACTAGAAAAAATCATTTAATACTAGAAAAAATCATTTAATACTAGAAAAAATCATTTAATACTAGAAAAAATCATTTAATACTAGAAAAAAATCATTTAATACTAGAAAAAATCATTTAATACTAGACACCTGCTGATTAGAGATCATTCGAAGTATGAGTAAAGCTAATTATTTTAGTTGGTGGAGTTAGGGAACAATTTTGCTTGTTTATTTATAAACACATGTTTAAAGGTAATTTATCTGTATAAGCGCTTCTCAAGTTTTAGGTCAATTGTTATCTACTTTCAACAACTTTATTCAGCAATCCTCTACTTTGAATGGCTCTTTGGCCGTGTATTGGGTGAACACCAGGAAAAATGACTTTGATTTTGTATAAAAGATGAAGTTGGAATAAGCAGTATGGACGAATTTCTTTTTAAAATCTAAAAAGAGGGAATAGATTTATCTTTCTTGAATTTTCATTGAATTGAATAATTGAATGCTACATATACATAAAGTAGTTGTTTAGTAAATAGTTATTTTGTAGTTATTTAATGAGAGTTTAACTAATCTTTTCTAATATCTTCTATATCTTCCTTCTCAACCTGATGTGTAAGCAAATAGTTGATCACACTGTACTTACGAAGTGCAAATAGTTGATCACGCTGTACTTACGAAGTGCAAACGTGGAACAACCAGATGACAGGATGTTATGTAAGCACATTACTTAAGTGGAAAAAGACAGGGAATATCTCATACCAAGAAGGATATAAATGTTTGGAGAAAGCTCCCAAAACCAGATACCTTAGTACCAATATTAATAGATGTACTTCAGAAATGAATAATTTGATCTCATGTCTTTATTTGTCTTTGCAATGATAACATCACACATTTAGAAGGTCTGTGTTTGAAGGAAGGCCCTAAAACTACACTCTTTAACATCAATACTAATGAAGTCAGGAGATAAATAAACAATAATTCTACATATTAGAGATTTAAGCTCATGTAATCTACAATGATATTATAACACAAATATGGAAAACATTGACTTTTTCTAGAATTAAAAGAAAATGCCAGAACAGAGTTTGCACTCAGTATCGCACCCGAACATTATAGAAGCCAGTAACATCAGCAGTTTGACCTGGAAGATGACTTAAATATGAGGTGCAAATTTTGGTTTCCCATGATATCAGTGACTGCTTAAAATATCTAAGCAGTTGGTTGAGTCACCTGCACTTAGGATGTACACACATGGGAAAACTGATAATAAGAAGATATATAAGCAATCACCCTAGGGGGGAAAAGGAGTGAGAGTCTCTTACATACCCACAAAAAGAAGAATTCACATTTGGAGTAAACCCCAAAACCACATATCATCTACTCACTAATTATCTACTTAATCACCTACTTAATCAACAAAATCTGGTTCCCCCCTAGATACGAATTTGCACGAGAAATTAGATTAGCAACTAGATCCCACCCTTTTACAGAGAAACCGATAAAATGCAACCGCAACTTCTACTCCAACAGTTTCTTTTCTTGCACTTCCCGACTGTGGAATTCCCTTCCACATGGTTGCTTCCCCGAAGGCTACAATCTCCAGGGGTTTAAATATAAGGTCAATAGACACCTCCTAACACACTAACTCGCTCCCATTCTTTCAAACACTCTTCCCATCTGCCCATCCCTCATCTTTAGTATCCTTACCCATCTATCACCTTCCTTCTGATATTTCCTACACCTAACCACTCCTCCTCTTTACCTTCCCCTATGTAGCCCCATGCGCAATAGTGGCAGTGTAATGCCTTGCTTGGGGTGAAATGATTAAAAAAAAAAATTAATAAACAGAACTTTTACGTATGAGATTTAGTCTTTACACATGGAAGCGAAGTTGTATAAGTTTTTGTTTGGTCCACTAAGAAACATGCTATCAAGTGCTACACTGTGTGTAAATCACATGACATAGTTGGATATTTTTGCTTGAAATGAATCGTTTATCATTGATAATGAATAAGATATAAATAAATAACAGTATTTCTTTAGTTGATTTCTATCGTCTCAAAATAATCATACTGTATTTTAGTAGCAGTTGAGATAATATGAGAAAATATTATTTTAAATGTCACAATAGAAGCAAACTGAATTTAGCTAAAATGAAATCCTTAAAGGTCTGCTTTTCAGAAAAAAATATTTTGCTATGTAATAACAATATAGGGCGAGGCAAAAGTCGGGGACCGAAGGAGATAACAGTGAGGTCGAAGAGGTCCTGTTGAGTGAACACCGAAGTCACCAGACCTCATAGCCTTGTATTTTTCCCTGTGGAATCGTTTGAAATAAGCTGTTTAACAGGTGCACCCAAGAAATATGATTATGTGAATATTGTTTGAAAATAATTGTTTAAATACAGTTATTCGAAAACAATTGAAAAATATTTATTCGAATTGTAAATTGTTTGAATAAAACTTAATCAAAAAAAATATTTTTTATAATCGTATCGCCCCAAGCAAGGCATTATACTACCACTGTTGAGCAGGGGGGATACAAAAGAGGGCAGTTACGAGAAGGAGTGACAAAATACAGGGGTGTCAGGAAGCAGGTAAGAGAGGGATGAGAATACTGAAGAAATGAGATGAGTGAGAGAGAGGATGCAAGTTAGTGAGATAGGAGATAACTATTGACGGGGAAGCAAGTAGACGAAGAGAATTATTGATTTATTGATTTAACTGTAAAAGGGTGGTACCTATTTACTAATCTTGTAGCTTGAGTAAATTCGTATATAGGGGGCACCAGTGAGCTAAGTTCATCAGGGCAGAAGCCGTGAAAGTACGTGTAGAAGAGACACAGGGAAGCCACATTGCGCCTGTGAGAAAGTGACTGTATCCGAGCTGCCAAGTCCGTATCAATCACATTGCAGATTCACCGTCGAATTTTGTCAAGGACCCCTAGGTGGATAGAAGGAGCACCCGACCAGATATGGTAGCAGTATTCAATGCATGGGCGGATGGTAGATTTGTATATGGGCAAGATTGTTTCAGACGGGAAAAACTTTCTGACCCTGCACAGAGAACCGACCTTCTTAGCAGCGGATTTAGCTATGGATTCTATGTAAACATTCCACTTGAGGTCTGTTGTGGGAGTTAACCTGAGGAGGCGCAGTGTCTTACTTTTACTTTCAGGGAGACTAGCCTGATCCATGCTAATGGGGGGAGTTTAGGAGCGATTGTCTGGGATGGTTAATAGACAGCAGCTTCATTTTAGAGGCACTAAAATTCACAAGCCATTTTTTACCCCAGTCTACCACGGATTGGAGGTCCTTTTCAAGCTCGGCAGCGATGTTTGCTTTGTCAGCCTCGGCAGATTTTTAATCGAGGCGAGAGTAAACCCTACTGTTGTTAGCGTATATGCCTACCTGGGATCTTATTACATCGGGGAGATCGTTAATGTAGATAAGGAAAAGTGTAGGACCTAGAATAAATTATAATAATTCGAAACGCAAACTTTTTATTGCAAAAAAATGTGAAGATTTAATGAGGAAATACACAACTAATAATTACGCGAAATACAACTATTGTTAATAAAACTACTTATTCAAAAAATCCTCATAACCTTAAGTTATATGATATTGCACACTAATAGTCAAAGTCAACTACTCATTAAAGGATGCTACTAATTTTTTATGTTTTCTATTTAAATCACGATATTTCTTGGCACTTATGATATTTTAGCAACCTATTCTCTTTTATGGATGTGCGTTGTGGTGCATTGGATATCGGTTCGGAACGAGAAATCGGGGAGCCGAGTTCGAATTCTAGCTGAATTTATTGCATTCACTTACGCACAAATACCCTTGGGAAAGGTATTAATCCGTCTCTTCCTTCCATTTATGGGTTAAATAATAGGACAGATTGGGTTCTGTAGCCTTGGTTGGCCACCAATCTACCACAGAAAGCAATGTCAACCTACTGTGGGATAACCTTCTGCCCAGTCTGTCATGTCTCTTTCGAGACATGATCGCCCAAGCGTGTATCACGTATGGCACTTAACTGACTGATTCCCTTTTAAGAGTGTCTAAGCATTTACATATTGGAGGATGATGCGATGACATTTGCTGCAAAAAAGACCCATGCCATTCTTCAAAGGCGTTATTGCTTCTCGTTAAATCAGCATTGACTCTCTAAAAGCAAGACCGCATAGGTATATCAAAGATAGGTATTTCGAATAATTTTAATTTAGTATAATTGTTCTTTTGATTAATTTTCATCCAAACGATTTACAATTGGAATAAATGTTTTTTTTTATAATAACTGTTTTTGAACAATTATTTTCGAACAGTTTCTTTGATTCAAGAAATACTGAGGAACTTAAAGAAAAAAATTAAACAAGCATGCAATCAAACTTTCCAACATGTTAATGATACATGCAGGCACAGAACTAAAATGTGTTTTGAAAAAGGAAGACTTATTGAATATCACATATGACAATTAAATGACTAGCAAATCAAATTTTCAAGTGTAATTATAATTTTAAATAAATTATCTCTATATTGGACAACTTTTGCCTCACCCAGTATTACCAACTATAAACACACATCAAAAACACTATTTCATATCACCAATATTTACTCAATTTTTTTCTTAAGCAATATAACATACTTTATCTAAAACATATGGTATGTACATAAAAATGTTTGAAAATCAACATGTGAAAACCCAATGTCTACTAGACATACCCACACACACTTACAAGTGTGCATTATCATCTGATTCTCACATATATAGAAAAACTAGAATTATTATACATTTACATAAATATATATTTATGGTTTTTCTGGTTGGTTTGGAATACCTTAGTTTCTTGAATCTTTGGGTGGACACCGTGTCTCTCATTGAGTTCAGAACAGCACTAATTATACTAATGTTGGTTTAAAAATTGAATGCACATGAAACATGATTAACCAATCGGAATCAAACAACACAAAATAAAAATACCAGAATTTCAGGCATCGTTTTCTCTATATTGCATTCTTTGATGAAGGTTTAATAAAAATGAAACATCTGAGATTGATAAATGTTTTTTATTTGTCCTTTATTTTATCGTTCTTTTGGATTCTGATCCATATTTGATCTATATTTGATCCCAACTTATCCTTAACTATGTTTTATGTTGTATCCTTTAAAGTGGACACAAACAGACAAGGTGGTACTCAAGTGAAAAACGGCAACACGTGTGTAGATAAAAAGAAGAAAGATTTATTGTGAAGAGTATGCACTACGGCAAGACGGAATCTGGTGGCAGGCTAATAATTGCCGAAGTAAGTAACAATGTGCTCGCAATATAAGGTTACTAATATAATCAGTTCACATGGACGATAGGGAGTGTGGGACATTCCATTACAACATCTACTCTTTTGGGTTAATTTCCCCGTGATATTTTGCTTAATACCTTTTCTTTTTGGGGTCAGGACATAATTGTTTGACTTTTTTCCTCTTCCTAGTACTTTTACCTCTCAACAATTTTTGTGCTGGTGAGATTTGAGGCATAGCGATTTTCGAGAAGCTGACACTTCCGGCACAGGCGGGGTTAGAGATACTTCTATCAGTACTAGTGGACAGAGCTGTAGCTGATGCTAAAAAAACACCGGGCACAGAGAAAATTGCCCGGATTTATTAGTTGACAATGTGATGACGTCATCAGTGTCATCCATTTCCAGAAATTATGATTTTTGCGGATTTTTTCAGCTATTCCAATGGAAGTTACGCACAAAATGTGAACAAAAGCAGGAAATCGGGTCTGGACTTTCTGAGTATAACCTGTCTTTTCTCCCAAAATTAATAAATAAACAAATTTTTACTGCGTTCATTCGGATGTTTCCTTCGTTTTTCTTTCTTTCTTTCTTTCTTTCTTTCTTCGTGAATTGTTTGATTTCTGACGAAGACATTTTTCTTTGCCCGGATTTTCATTATGATGGGCCCGGACCCGTGCCCGGTGTGCCCGGTAGTCAGATACGGCCAAGCTAGTGGAGATATAGAAACTGGTATTTCGAATGCATCATATATTACCTTCTTCCTTTGCGCATGTATATCACTCTGCAAAGATTTTGGATGATAATTTCATCTTCCCAGAAGCTATAATTTCTTTGGTCGCAAAGTTTTCTTTTTCTACCACTCTTATCGTTGCATTAGGCAACAGCCCGTCAAACACTGACCGAATTTTTTTCGCAAACATCATTTCGGCCACTGATAAGCCTGAATCTATGTTTAGATTGGGAGTAATTCTGTAAACCGCTAAAAACTTTTGTATACATCAGTGTCCATGCCTTGATTCTTTCTCAGAGCTCATTTAAAAGTGTTTACGAGTCTTTCTGCTTGCCCATTTGATCTCGGATGGTAAAAAGAGGTCAAAATGTGATCTATGGACAAAGATGTGCAGAAATTCTTAAATTCTTTGCTAAAGTTTTTGGTACACGGAAACGAGTAAAAAGCTCGTTTAATACATTCATAGTATTTGCGGATGTTGATGTCTACACTTGAATATTTCCGGCCACTTGGAGAAACTGCCCACGATTATTAGATAGTAGTAATCATTTATTGGTTTAGCGTAGTCGATGAATAACCTCATCCACAGGACATCCGTTTTAGGCCACAAGTTCACAACCTCTACTCTCTTTTACCATAAGACCAATACATATAGCTAAGCATTAATGATTTTCTTTCTGACATACTCGGATAACCGATATGAATCTTCCTTTGAAGTGTATATGGTATTACCTCTCTATCTGCATATTGCTCGCAGATTGAGAAAGGTGATATTTTAAATTCTTTTTTAAGTTTTTCTTCCAGCCATACATGTTTCTTCATTCTTTTAATGAATTCGTCCTTTTCAGCTGCCTTTTTATATCTTTTAGAGTCACGGGTAACTCCCGAATTGTATTGCATAATAGTACTGATAATTCTTTTTCATCCCTTAAAGCAGTTATCGCCCTGTCTACTAATGGTTATGCAAATTTCAGAACCAACCTAAACAAACCGTCAGCGTGTCCTAGTTTTTTCGAGTGTAGGCATTCAATCTAAAACAAGATTATTCCCCAGTGCTGTAACCTGTTAGCAGTGTGCATGGGTACACCCTTCCTTTTTTTTTTTTATAAGCGTTTCACCCCGAGCATGGCATGTCACTGCCACTACTCTCATCTTTTCTGAAGATATTACGGTTAGACAATAGTCAACTAATTCTAGTATTTACAGTCCTAAGTATCTGTTTTCCAATGGCATTGGAGTGGTTTGAAGAAATATTGATGTAACAGGGCGTCTCATTTTGTTTATCGTACAATTTGAAAGAAATATTATCGAGGTTGAGGGTGATGTCTAGGTAGTTAACAATCTTTAAGTTAGAGCAATCTCTATTTTAAATTCTAGTACCTTAAAGGCCCTTACAATTTTCCTCTGAATCTTCATAGTCAAGGTGTCATTACTATTTTTTTTTTATAAGCGTTTCACCCCCAGCAAGGCATGTCACTGCCACTACTGCGTAGGGGGCTACATATTGGAGAAAGGATGGTTAAATATAGGAAATGTCAGATGGTGGGTAATAGGCGGGTAGGGATACCGAGAATGGTTAAATATAGGAAATGTCAGAGGGTGGGTGATAGGCGGGTAAGGATACCGAGAATGAGGGTTGGGTAGATGAGAGTGTTCTGAGAATAATTGGGAGTTAGTGTGATAGGAGGTGTCTATTGACTCTACATTTAAACACCTGAAGATTGTAGCTGTCGGAAAAGCAGACTTGTGGAAGGGACTTCCACAGGCGGGAAGCGCGAGAAAAGAAGCTGTTGGAGTAGAATTTACGGTTACATCTTATCTGTTTAACTGTAAAAGGGTGGGACCTAGTTGCTAATCTAGTATCTCGTGTAAATTCGTGCTTAGGCGGCACCAGTGCTTGATCAAAAAATTGTTAACAACGGCCTATGATCCGTCTGTAGTGCAATGGATGAACCTGTGAAATTTTTAACCGCGTAAATTATGGTCAGGTTTTCTTTCTCGATATGGCTATAACGTCTTTCTGCAGGAAGCAGGATTTTGGAAGCATGGGATAAAGAGCTTTGTAGTCCCATCCTTCAAACTTATCTAGAATTACCGCTCCGATATCATAGCTACTAGCCTCAGGTGCTGCATTTATTTCTTTTTTAGGGTCAAAATGCGCTAACGATAAACCTGATACCAGACAGATTTTGTTTATTTTCTGGAAAGCATCTTCACATTCTTTAGACCAAATCCATTTTGCCCCCTTTTTCAATAAGTCATTCAGTGGGGCTGTAACATTATACATTTTGGGAATGTAGGTATTGTAATAGTTGGTCAAGCCTAAAAACACCTGAAGATTAGTGACATTGTTTAGTGGTGGCATATTTTTAATAGTTTCGGTCCTTTCTGAGTCCGGTCTTCTATGCTCGTCGATTAATTGCCCCAAATATTGATCTGCTTCATGAAGAACTCCCATTTATCTGAACTTATCTTGAAGCCATATTCATCAATCTTCTGGAACACTACCTTGATATGTTTTTTGTATTGTTCATTGTTTTCATCTCTAGCAGAATGTCATCTAGGCAAGCCATGGCAAATTCTAGTCCTGCTAACATGGTATCCATTATTCGTTGAAACAAACTGAGAGCGAACTTTAACCCAAACGGGAGACGATTTAGCTTGTAGATCCCCTTGTGTGCATCAACTGATGATAATTTTGAGCACTGTTCATCCACTTTCACTTGTAGAAATGCGTCAGACAGATCTATTTTATAAAAGACTTTGCCACCATTCAGCTTAGAAAAAATATCCTTCGGTGACGGTAACAGGTCTGTGTGGTATTTCAGACAGTCATTTAATCCAGTTGAAAAAATTTCACAAACACAATGTTATGACAACCTACTGCAGGATAATCAGTCAGTCAAGTCTCTTTCGTGACATGATTGCCAAAACATGCATCACGTATGGTACCTGACTGACTGAAAACGTTTACTTTTGTATAATATAAATCCACTTTTCATCTTATTTGACTTTAAATTTTGTTCAAATTGCTCATAGTATGTACAAGAAAATACAATAACGTGTTACTGAATATATTCAAAAATCATTGTGAAGGCACAAAGTATTTCTACCTTTTTATTTTGCTATTTTTGACAACAATATAGAGATATTACTTTTTAAGGTTTTGGAGTTTTATTTATAAACTAATTAGCCATTTTCTTTAAACAATAAAGAACCATCACTTTTTATTCTTGGGCGTGTGGGTAAACATTGGTTACCCATACCAAATTCTGCAATATTCTTCAGTAGGCAATTTCTTTTGGGGTGGTCCTAACTCTTGGTAAAGCAAGTGACCTGTAGGTGAAGGTATGTCAAATGTTCCCAAAGTTTCAGAAATGAAATGTCCAATCCACCTGACACCCACTCCTCTGTTTGCACTCCAACAATTCCAATTACCTTGTCATTAGCAGTCTTACCAGTATTTACACCGACTCACCAGATGTCAGAGAACAACTATGGGTTTGTGCATTTCTCTGACATCAAGGTACAGTGGCTTCACCTATTATTACTTTTACATAATGCTCTCCCAAGCCAGTGTAACAGACAATCTGTTTCAATACTGAAATGGAGTATAGTTTGGGCTAAGCATTTTTACAAGTAAGTAATGAAAAAAAAGAGAATCGATCTAAACAAAGCAATAGAATAATTTGGGAGAAAATCCTTTTTTCTTTCTTTGAATATGAGGATGGAATTGTTGATGTCAAATAATAACCTTATTGGACAAAATAACAATGAATTAATGGAGAACTAAACAAAGTAGGCAATGGTCTGGTTTGACATCAGAGTCCAAAGTTAGGTTTTATACAAGTGTCAAAGACATTCAAAGGTCAGTTTTAATATGTCAAAAAAAAAGACACAGGTCTGGTTTGACTACATATGTTAAAATACTGACTACATATGTTACTATAATAATATACATCATGTATCTGTTTATATATATTTATTTCATTTTTTGTATGTAACCTTGATTTCATAAATATTAAAAGACGTGTGAATGGTAGATTAATAGTGCAAACAATATCATGATAAAAATTCCTGAGATTGAACAAGAAGAATTGCCCCACAAGACAAATTCTGCAATGAGAACTAGAGATCAGGAACAGAAAAAATGAGCTTAAAACTGTCCATGATTTTTTCCTATTATATTTTTCGGAATCACTTAGTTGATCCAAACTTGTGCATTGCATTGTGAGTGTCACTTACTAAACAGATGACTGTGTCAGTGAGCTAAAAACAATAGAAAGTTATTTGCAATCTACAATGAGAGATGAAAGGTTATTTGAGTTAACAATGATTTCTTTTTCTCATGCTTGAGTGATTTACTGTTATGAAGTTCTTAATACATTTACTCATGGTATGTTCTAAAAAAAAACACTCAGTAAAATTCTATATTTTTTCAGAATTATATTTAATGCATTAGCAATCCAGAACAAAAAAACACCTTGAGCCAAATGTTGTAGGATCTCCTCTTTTATTATGGATTCGACTTGAGGATACATATACTCTTCCCATAATGAGATCCGTGAGTACCATAGAGATCCGTGAGTTACCATAGAGATCCGTAAGTTACCATAGAGATCCGTAAGTTACCATAGAGATCCGTGAGTTACCATAGAGATCCGTAAGTTACCATAGAGATCCGTGAGTTACCATAGAGATCCGTGAGTTACCATAGAGATCCGTAAGTTACCATAGAGATCCGCAAGTTACCATAGAGATCCGTGAGTTACCATAGAGATCCGTGAGTTACCATAGAGATCCGTAAGTTACCATAGAGATCCGTGAGTTACCATAGAGATCCGTAAGTTACCATAGAGATCCGTGAGTTACCATAGAGATCCGTAAGTTACCAAACAATACCAAATTTACGCAGAGGATACCACGTCCATAGTCATAGTAGCTCTGAGCTCCACTCAGCCAGAATAGTATTACACGGACATACTAATTCCATTCACGGCTTCACTTCAAAGATATAATTGCTTTACTGTTATGAAGTTCTTAATACATTTACTCATGGTATGTTCTAAAAAAAACACTCAGTAAAATTCTATATTTTTTCAGAATTATATTTAATGCATTAGCAATCCAGAACAAAAAAAAACCACCTTGGGCCAAATGTTGTAGGATCTCCTCTTTTATTATGGATTCGACTTGAGGATACATATACTCTTCCCATAATGAGATCCGTGAGTACCATAGAGGTCCGTAAGTTACCATAGAGATCCGTGAGTTACCATAGAGATCCGTAAGTTACCATAGAGATCCGTGAGTTACCATAGAGATCCGTAAGTTACCATAGAGATCCGTGAGTTACCATAGAGATCCGTGAGTTACCATAGAGATCCGTAAGTTACCATAGAGATCCGTAAGTTACCATAGAGATCCGTGAGTTACCATAGAGATCCGTGAGTTACCATAGAGATCCGTAAGTTACCATAGAGATCCGTGAGTTACCATAGAGGTCCGTAAGTTACCAAACAATACCAAAGTTACGCAGAGAATACCACGTCCATAGTCATAGTAGCTCTGAGCTCCACTCAGCCAGAATAGTATTACACGGACATACTAATTCCAGCACGGCTTCACTTCAAAGATATAATTGTATTCCTGGATTACTAACCTGCATTCCATTTGTATCTTTGTTTAATATAACCTATTTTTCTATCTCAAATATCTGTGTTGTTGTTCATTGTTTTGTGTGGTTCCTCACCTGGAATCCACAACACCATACTTGAAAAGTTCAGCACTTTTGGCATCTTTCCATGCACTTTTACAATTTTTTATAAAAGATGTCAATCCCCTACTAATATTGAAGATAAACACAAGTTCAGTTATCTCATCAGTCATCATATAGAAAGCTTCAAATGGAAGAAGTGAGTTTTAATAGCTAAGATGGTGGAATTTTGCTTGTTGTCAGTAAAGATGCAGTTCTTGTTGGTATTACTGAAGAAAAATACAAGATTTGTCCATGTCACTAAAACTATACAACAAGGCAGTGATAAAAACGAATCATTTATTTACAGTAACTTTCACTGAACAAGGCCCAGGGAGCCACTCAAGGTAGAGGATAATGTTTAAAAGTAGTTTATAGGGATAGGTGGGGAACATAATGGTTGACTCTAGACTTGTAAGCAATTTGGTTTGAGAGACATTGAATGTAACCAGCCAGTGTTTTCCCTGCTGGAAAGTTAGTGTTTGATTGGAAGAGCAGTCAGTTGCTAATCTCTGATTGCCAAAAGTTTTAAAGGTGTGGCAGTGAGTTTACAAATGATCGGAGTATATTCTTAGCTAGATCATTTATGTAAATCAGAAAGAAGTTTGGTTTGAGAAGTAACCCAAGGGGATACAGTAAATGCCAGAGGCTCAAAGAATTGGTTGCTAATAACTATCTTCAGGGCTTCACCAGTTAGGAATGATTTTATAATAGAGAAAACACTTCCAGTGATTTCATAGCTGGAGAGCTTGTGTAGCAAACCTTTGTGCAACACCTTGTCAAAGGCCTTTGAGATATCTAATGCTATGGCCCTTGCAGGATGCGTATTGTCAAAGGATTTCACTAATTCTGTGTGTGATGATACTTAAAACATCAGCAGTGAATAGGGCTGATCAAAAACCCGTACTGCTTGTTGCACACAAGTTTGTTTTTCTCCAGGTGTTTAATGATCTTCTTGTTGATTAAGGCCTCAAAAATCTTACTGCTGATACTGAAGAGACTAATGGGTCAATACTGGGAAGAGGATGATTTATCACCCACATACTTGAAGGCCAGACATGTTTGACACGTTTTACATGTTTAGGGAAGAATTCTTCTTCAAGCAGCAGTTAAATAACTTGGCTAAGATCAGGGATAACTCCAAATTGATATTCTTAACCCTCTAGGGCCATTCGTATCATATTTGATACAGTATGAAAACAAGCCTTGAAAGAAATATTTTCCTGAAAAATTTTTTAAGAGAAATATTTTATAAATTTCAAATGAAAGCAGTACTGACTGCTCAGTCAATGAATACCAAATGTTTCCTTATAGGGAAATACCAAATGTTTCCTTATAGGGAAATACTGCATCAAATATGATACGAATGGCCCTAGAGGGTTAAGCACAGCCACTGGAATTTTGTCTGGGTCAAATTTTTTTGATAAGTCTAGAGACTTTTGCTACTAAAATAACTATATTACTGAGATTGTGCTCACTGAGACATGAGAAGTTGGGGGTGAAAATGGCCTTTGTCATCTGACATTGAGTTTGAAGCAGCATGAAGAGCTTACATCTTGTCTGTTGAGGAGGATATGGCCATTTATAATAGGGGCCACAGCTGCATTGCCTCTATTTATAATTTGGTTGGTGATCTTCTAGAATTAATGGGACGTAATTTGTTTCTTTTTAACCATGTCCTAGGCAGATTGCACATAGCTGAACTTTGCATTTTCTCTCTTACAGTGATTACAAACTACACTGCTCCTTGCAATGGATTTTGAAGTCATGATTCTAGTGAGCTATGGCATCATTCAGAGGTGAACTAGGACTGACTGTTCAGTTTTTGCTAATTGTCTTATAAAAGCAGAAACTTAACTTTTTAAGAAGAACTTTTAAGAGGTGTAGCTATATTTGAACTGTAAAATTATTCAACTCTTTTCAAGAAAAAAATTCATGCTGACATTAAAAATTACCATAAAACAATGTTGATTTATTTAAGATGGTAGGATACATTAAAACCAGTTGGGAAATTGTATTTAGATTGTATTTAGATATATTGTATTTATTTTCAATTTTTCTATTGAATTGTTTCTATGTATAGGTTGGTAAGATCCATTAATGTACATAGATTACAATAAAATTTGTACTTTATTTGAATGCTACTTAAAATGCAATAGAGTGTATCATAGATTTGGTGTGGGGGGAATGAGACCCTCACTAGCTCTCATATTTAATCATATAGATGGTATAAGGATATTGGAGGTGAATAATTTTTTCACAAAAAAATAATCATTGTGGCCCATGAAATTGAATCTCAAAGCTAAGTTTTTACTGGATGAATTCTGACCAGAAATCTTTAGCTATTTTTACCCACAGGCAGGAGGAGGAATTGATTTGACTCCTAGTTTTGAATTCAGAGTTAGCCTTCACTTTGATTACCTACCTAGTCTGCATTGCTATTTTAGTAATTGCTGGTGAGTAGGGGATATATGGATTCATGCCTTTCATAAGGAATTGTATACAAAATGAAAGACAATCAAAATTGATTTCATTTTCCATGATGTAAATCATTAAGCCTTCTTATTTGAAAAATTTTTCGCTCAAAAAAAAAAAATTTACTTGAGAGAGGCATTTCAGAAAGATGGTAGAAAGATGTCTTGATACACACAGTAATTCTTGTATAGTTAATCACAGTATCAAAATCATTCAGTAAATTATTCAAACAGAATAAATGAACAAAACAATTTAAATTAATAAACAGCCTTACTTCAGAAAAAAATATTTAAAAGAAAAACACTAAAAAAGACAGAGATAAATAAGTTTAAAAAATTTTAATCTTCAAAATAATTATTTGTTTTTGACAGTGAAAATGTAAAACATGGGAATAAAATAATTTGAAGAAGAAAAACAAGCAGAAGAATGAAGATTAGAATGAAAAATGAACATAAGAAAAAGAAAAAGGAGAAAAATGAAGGTGAGAAGAAAAAATGAATAGACTAGAAGAAAAAGGATAAATAGACAATAAGAAAGCAAAAGAATAAATGAAATATGAAAAGAAAAAGGAAGATTTAATTAAATAGAAAGAAAAAGAAGAAATAACAGACTTTGGAAAGAGAAGAAGAATGACTATGAGAAGAAGAGAAATGAAAGAAAAATGAAAAAATAAAAAGAATGTCAGCAAATGAGTAAAAAGAAGAGAGTAAGAATAAATATAAAAAGAGGTTGAAAAAATGAATAGGAAGAAGAGGAAAAAAGGAGGTAAAAAAATTCAATAGCAGAAAGAAGCATGAAATAAAGATGAAGAAAGAAAGAATGCGAAGAAGAATGAGAAACTAAAGAAAAATACAGAAAAAATAAGGATAAGGAAAAATGAAAAGTTATGGTGAGATGATGAAAAATATGAAATTAAGATGGAAAGAGGAGAATGAAAATCTGTAGAAGAATGATGAAGAAAATAAAAAGATAAGAAGAAGAAAACAAAATGAATGAATAATCAATGAGGAAAAAAAGAAGAATGAATAATCAATGAGGAAAAGAAATATGAAAATGAATAGAAAAAGAATTAAAAGAAATGAGAAACCAAAGAAGAATGAGGAGGAAGAATAGATAAGGATAAGAATAATGATGAAAATAAGAAGAAAATGATGATGAAAGAAAACAAGAAAAGTGGGTTAGAAGAATGAAAAACATTTGAACAGAAGAAAAATGAAAAGGAGATTAAATTAAGATGAAGGAAAATAATCAAGAAAATGAAAAGATTAGATGAGGATAAAAAAAAGAATTAAAAAACATTGTTAATAAAAAGAAGGTTAAAATAAAGATGAAGGAAAAAAGAATGAAAAGAAGAAAATTAGAAGCCAAAAAAGAATGAAGAAGTAAAAAGGAAGGAGAACAATATGAAAAAAAAAAACAAGAATGAACAGGACATTAGAAGAAGAAAAGAATGAGAAAGTGAGAGGAAAATTAATTAAAGGAAAATAAGAACAAGAAAAATGAAAAAAAATTATAAGAATGAAATTTAGGATTAAAAAAAAAGTTTAAAAAATGGATAATTTTTTAAAATAAATTAAAAAAGTAAAAAAAAATACAAATAACATAAATAAAATAAGCTGTGTGTACATTTACCATTTACTTATTAAAATAAAATCCCAAAGATAAAACAAACAATCTAATTATTTTTCTGCTGTAATTGTGGGTGGGTGGTGTTGTCAAATAGAAATATCGACATTAAATTCTTATTAAATGACTTGATTGATGAGTGAAGAGAAAATTAGAAAATTTCGACAGGATAATTTACAAGGAGAAAAGTCATCATTCTTGATATTGTTAATCATTTGTTAATGTTCATGTTGTGAGCCAATTTGAAATTAATGTTACTTTCACAAACTCCAACGTTGCAGCTGGTCTCAGTAAAAACTAAAGCTACAATTCAGGTTTGTTTTCATTAACTTTTCTTCAAGCTGTCTTAACCTTCATTATCACTTGTTTGTTCAATATAGAGACTTAGCGAAACTTGACTTAAATGTCATGGCTCAGTTATTATTTGCGTAATCAATATTATTATTTCTTCAATGTAATATGCACAAACTGTTTATACAAACTGTGATGTTATTGGAAGGATTTAGTAAAATAATATCAAAACTTTCATTCATTCTAACGGTTATGCTTATAAAAGAGAGGATTTATTAAAAATCTATCAAAACTTTCATTCATTCTAACGGTTATGCTTATAAAAGAGAGGATTTATTAAAAATCTATCAAAACTTTCATTCATTCTAACGGTTATGCTTATAAAAGAGAGGATTTATTAAAAATCTATCAAAACTTTCATTCTCTCAAATGATTACAAATAACACGTATGATTTATTAAACAAATTCATAAAATTTTTTATTGTCTATACCAGATCGGAATGGGAAATTGGAAAGCCGAGTTCAAATTCTAGATGAATTCATTGCATTCACATATGTGCAAATACCCTTGGGAAAGGTATTAATCCATCTGTTTCCTTCCAGTTATGGGTTAAATAACAGGACAGACTGGGTTCTGTAGCCTTGGCTGGCAACCAGTCTACCGCAGAAAGCAATGGCAACCTACTGTGGCATAACCTTTTGCCTAGTCAGTCATGTCTCTTTCGAGACATGATCGCCCAAGCGTGTTTCACGTATGGCACTTAACTGACTGAATGATTACATCTATAACAGCTAGGATTTATTAAACATATCCATCTAAACTTTTATTCTCTTTAATAGTTACATACATAACAAGTAGGATTTATTAAACAAACCCATCCAAACTTTCATTCTCTATAATAATTAAATATATAACCGGTAGGACTTAATAAACAAATCCATCCAAAATTTATTTCGCTGTAATGATTATATTTAAAACAGTTAAGATTTATTGGACAAATCCGTCCAAATTTCATTCTCTTTAATGATTGCATATACAACAGGTGAGATTTATTCAACAAATCTCTCTAAACTTTCATTCTCTCTAATAATTAAATATATAAAAAGTGGAATTTATTAAACAAATCCATCCAAACTTTCATTCTCTCTAATAATTAAATATATAAAAAGTGGAATTTATTAAACAAATCCATCCAAACTTTTATTCTCTCCAATAATTAAATATATAATAGGTATGAAGCAGCATTTATTAAACCAAAACCTCAAATTTTTGTAGGAAATATGGACGGAGAAAAACTGTGTTGCATTAATCCTCACAGAGAAGTCATAGCCCGCATACCTTGAAAATCAGCAATGATATTTCTGTATTTACATTTGAACAGTCATCACTGGTGCCAGTGGAAAATACTCATCTGTAACCTCTTCACATTTATTATTGATATTTAGTGAGTTTGACACATGACCAATAGTTTCAAAATGTTGATGGAAGATTATGGCAGGACCCCCTTCCAAGTGTGGATCATCTGCCTGACTTGAAAATTTACTATCATAATGTTTGAACAAAAATAGAGCTGAACAGTTAAAAAGTTGAACTGTTAGAGATGAAAAAGAGATTGTCAAGCACTTAACATTATTTACCAGCTTTTTAGCTAAGCTGAAATGCTGATCTTGATACCTTGATCTCAAATGTTACATAATCTTTGATCAAATACTGGTAATTCCCAAGAGGTTCAAATGGTGATTGTTTTTGCATTAATTGAAATACTGACTGCTTTATCTCAAATCAATTTTACCAAATATCATTTTTCACAAGCTCAAATACTGAGCCCTACACCAGAAACCAAACAGTGATCATTTTACTTTGGTACAAATGATGATTGTATTTGAGATATCAAATATTAGTCACTTTACTGAGGATTAAGCATTGATCATTTTACATAAGCTCAGATATTTTTATCACTTTATCCAGACACAAATGCTGATCACTTTAAACAGGCTCAAATGCAGTTATTCAAATGATAATCACTTTACCCTAGCTGAATTTCAATAACTTTATCATATGTTAAATGATGATCATTTTACTTATGATAAAATACTGGTCACATTATCTGAGATCAAATGCTGATGTCTTTACCCAGGCTCAAATGTTGATTACTTTACATGAGAACAATTTACTTTGGTTTAAATATTAATCACTTTACCTAAGCTTAAATACTGATCACTTTATGAAAGATTAAATGCTGCTATCTTTACCCAAGTTCAAATGTTGATCATTTTACTCAGGTTCAATTACTGATCAATTTACTTGAGATTTAATGCTGATTACTTTACCAAAGATCAAATGCTGATCATCTTACCCAGTTTCAAATATTGATCACTCTTACTCAGGCTCAAATGATGAACACACATTTCATTATTTGTTCTCATAACTAGTACCCATTGAGATTTAATGCTGATTACTTTACCGAAGATCAAATGCTGATCATCTTACCCAGTTTCAAAAGTTGATCACTCTTACCCAGGCTCAAATGATGAACACACATTTCATTATTTGTTATCATAACTACTACCCCTGCCGCATCATCATTAATGCTCTCATTATTATTTTATCATTATAACCACCACTGGCATGATCATTAACATTAATGACATAACTAGATTTTGAGCTTCTTCCCTTCATTCCTGTCTCTTTATCTCTTCTCTTCCATAATTCAAGATGCTAATTAGTTAGTATAAGCAGAAGACAAGATGAAGAATGGCAAAAAATGGGAAAAAGGAAACTGACAAAAAAAGAAAGAAACCAAAAGAAAACTGCCATCATTATTTTCTTACCTAATTCAAAAATGAAAGCACTATCAAGAAAGATTCATACAGAGAGAACACAAGAGAAATAGACTGAGGCAATGTGGCATTTAAGAGTTTGTTTTATTTCGCTTATTTTTTCTCCTTCTTCTATCTCTCTAATTCCGTGGTGGAAAAGACTAATATTATTTTTCTTTTTGTTTATCTTTAATTTCTTATTTTTTTCTCTGTTTTTGTTTGTTTAATTTTTTTCTTTCCTTGTTTCATTCCAGAATCAAATTTCTGCTGCCATAAAGAGAAATCATATCCTTTTGAAGTCTATATCAAAAGACAGAAAGACGGAGAACTGATTAAGGAAGAATTTGACAGAATTGTCAGGGAAATGGAAAGGTGATGTAATAAAAATAATAACAATAATAATATGTCATTAAGTTAAGCCTTGCAGGTAGACGTGAAAAATTTTCTTACTTATCTCATTTGTGAAAAATGTATACATCATTATGATTATTGAATTTATTAACACTAACATATTACCCATAAAAAATGATGGAATGAATTGGCACTTCTGACAAAGATAAGTGTAGTATCTGTGCACAAAAACCTAGGATCAATGTGTGGCATCTGTGCACTGGGGAAAGCGTTATGCATGAACACACACACACACACACACGCACACACACACATATATATATATATATATATATATACATTCTAGATCATATATATATATATATATATATATATATATATATATATATATATATATGCACACAAACAAATATATATGATCTAGAAGTGTGACAAATCATACTCAAAGAAATTTAAAAATTTAATAAAAAGTAAACAAACTTTGACAATACATTTTTACAAAATTTCTTTGAAGAAAAGTTTGCTGTTGAAGTATGCATTATATGCATATATATAATCTAAACTTATTTATAAATGGAACTTTGTCTGTGTGTGTGTGAGTATGTGTGTGTATCTGTGTGTGTGTGTGTGTCTGTTACCTATAGACTCCGAAATGGCTGAACCGATTTTCTTGAAAATTTACACAGTTGTACTATAAGCATCTGTGAGTGTTCTTAGCTAGGTTTTGTGTTGAGACACCCCCGATAAATATCAAAAATTGATAATCGAAAAAATTGGATTATAGAAGGCTTGGTCCAATTTTAATCAAATTTGATATACTCATAGACAAAGATATAAGAAACGATATTCAGAAGTTTCAAGGTTGCAGTTCTTACAATAGTGCAGAAAATTGATAATATATATATAAGGCAAGATGTTTGTGTGTATGTCTGTTTATCTGCCTGCATGTCTGTATTTTTTCAGCCATTTTATTTTAGTTTTTGCTTCGGGTTTGGCTCTAAGTAGGTATAATTGTAGTTCTTAGTCTTAGCCATGATACCATTTACTCAGGTTACTGAAGGTTTTTTTTACTGTGTGGAAATATATATGTGTATGTACAATTAAACAACATTTCTTAGAAAAACATAGCAATGTAGGTAATATCAGACAGATTTTAGTCAACAATACAATAATCCTCTCTCATACACACAGTAAAACAAACCTTCAGATATTGGAGGCCATCTACATTAAATCCAAACAAACCACACTTAATAAAATCACGGTTAAATCTGGTCATAGCACATTACATTGCATTTAAATATATGGTTCTGTTATCATTTCAGGCTCTCACGCGGTGTAGCATCACAAATTTACGAACTGCGTTTGTTATTTTTGGTAACCATCATTGTTGCTTAGCAAAGTTTTATGTCAACACAAGATAAAATCATCGCTGATGGTGGATGTTCTTATGTTAACATCTTTGTAACCTCTCTGAAGATGGCTTATGTGAGCCGAAAGCTTAGAACCAAATTAATAAAAAACTATCCAAATGTTGGAGAATTTTTGTCTTTATTTTCATCTGAAATTAATGCCAAAATACAATGTTTAGAACAGCTCATGATTAAACATAATAGATATTCATTGTCTCTTATATTTAACAGTATATGTTTAGAAAATTATCTGCTGCCTTGATACAATATATATATATATATATATATATATATATATATATATATATATTTATCTATAAATATATAGAGATAAATAGATAGATATATGGATATATAGATTTTTTTTTTTTAATCATTTCACCCCAAGCAAGGCATTCCACTGCCACTATTGCGCTTGGGGCTACATAGGGGAAGGTAAATAGAAAGAGTGGTTAGATATAGGAAATGTCAGAAAGGAGGTGATAGGTAGTTGGGAGGATGGGAAGAGTGTTTGATAGAATGGGAACAGGTTAGTGTGTTAGGAGGTGTCTATTGACCTTACATTTAAACTCCTGGAGATTGTAGCCATCGGGGAAGCAGTCATGTGGAAGGGAATTCCACAGTCAGGAAGTATGAGAAAAGAAACTGTTGGAGTAGAAGTTGTGGTTGCATTTTATCAGTTTCACTGTAAAAGGGTAGGATCTAGTTGCTAATCAAGTATCTCGTGCAAATTCCAACCTAGGGGGCACCAGTGATCTAAGTTCATCAGAGCAGAAGCCATGGAAGTATTTATAGAAGAGACACAGGGAAGCCACGTCACGCCGGTGAGAGAGAGACTGCAGGCGGTCTGCTAAGTCAGTATCAATCACATTACAGACCCTCCACTGTACCTTGTCGAGAAGCCCAAGGAGAATAGCAGGGGTACCCGACCAGATATGGCAACAGTATTCAATACATGGCCGGATCGTAGATTTATAAATGTGCAGGATAGATTCAGACGGAAAAAACCTCCGGGCCCTGCACAGAGAACCAACCTCATAGCAGCGGATTTAGTAATGGATTCGATATAGTCATTCCACTTGAGGTAGAGAGAGAAACAATATGACACTCATATATCTCAAGGAGTGGTGAAAATGTTATTACCCAAACTACCTCCCTAAAACTGACCAAATGACAAAGTCTCACATATTTGACAAAAGATCTTTTAGTCTCAATGTATTTGAGTATCTCCCTCTCTGACTAAATATATATGTGTATGTGTGTATAAATTGAGAGATAGATAGATTTGAATAAACTTGAATAGACTTAGATATGAATTAATTAGAATAGAAAGAATTATTTAGATATATATATATCATATTTACATTGACAAAATAAATGTGTATCATAGAGAGAGAGTGGTGGGGAGAGAGAGGGAGAGAGAGGGAGAGAGAGAAGAAATAAAAAAATGAAATAAAATTCTAAGTTATCTTTATTAAACTCTCCAAACTCAAAGAACAACATTTAAAAAAGTTCTGATCTGATTTGGTTCATGTGGTGCAACACTTTCAAATCCAAATGAGACCAAATAAATGAAACAGTTGCTTGAAAAGGGAAAAAAAAATGTCAGTAAGCAAAATAGTTTCTCAGATATTTTTTGGCCTTTGTCTGTTTTGTTTTTTTTTGCAACTAACATTGATAACTTTGAAAAATATTTTCTGGAAGTTCATTTATTCCCTTTGTTGTTGAATTTCAAATGGAAAAATAGTTTATCTATCAATCACAGTTTTTTCATCTTTCATCTCAGTTTTCATTCAATCTTTTTCATTTCTGTATTTCTGTCTCAGCATTTTCGTACCTACGTCTATTCATTATCTATCTATTTATCTATCTTAGCCTATCCATATCTATCTATTTATCTACATATTAATCTGTCTATCACAGTCTGTTCATATCAATCTATCACATTCTATCTATCTATCTATCTATCTATCTATCTATCTATCTACAGGGTGCGATAGATAAATTGTCATCTAAATTACACAAAAATGAAAATAACACTGACAAATCATTTTAATGAATATATTTATGAAAATTGCCCAAAAATATCTTGAAATACTAAAAAGTAAATTTATTCAATAAAATCAGCATTGGCTTCAACCCCAGCCTCCAGATAACTTAAAAATCTCCTGCATGATCTCCTTGTTTAAGCTGGTGAATGCTACCATAGTTCAGTTCATGTTTGTTATTACTAGGAATTTTGTTCATCTCTCACTCAACTGTGTCCCACACAAAATAATCAATGGGGTTGAAGTCTGGGGAGTTAGGTGGCCAGATGTAAGGAGTGATGCGGTGGCAGAAATTGACTGATAGCTATGATTTGGTTCACCTGTTTGTGTGGCATGGTGCAGAGTCATGTTGCAAACATAGTGTCTTCTAGTAGCCACTTTTTTGACCAAAGGCAGTACTACCTTCTCAAGGCACTTGATGTAGGCTTACATATTGTATTTGAGGCCCTGTTGGAAAATAAATAGATACATAAATCTCACTAGTAATCATTCCAAACACTTTCATAATCACAATTAGACTCTTTTCAAATAGTCTGCAGTGTCCTCACATCGACACCCAAATACTCTGAAATGTTCATATTGGAACTTCTGGCATGAATGTCAAGCAGTAAAGTATGCTGCTTACAAATTTCTGGCAGAGTGAATTGTGTCATGGTGCTCTTTTTCTTCCAGACAGTGCCCAACTGATCCTACTATACTGTGCAGTCAACAAAATCAAAAACAAACAACACACAAACGCAAAATTAAAAACATAAAATACAATTTACCCATCGCACATTTTATATATCTATCTGTCACAGTCTGTTCATATCTATCTACCTAACCATTTTTTGTTTAGTGACATAGCAATGCTTATGAGTTTTTTTATACTGAAATCTAAATATTTTGTATGCAATTTTATTGCTTCAACTACATATATTTTGTTCATAATTTTATATTTTCAGGGCAAAAATGCATTTTTTGCATATCTAGTTTATAGATAATAAAATTTGTTGTTGTTAACTTTTAAAAAATATATTACTGGTAATTTTACTATCAAAATGTATTTTCATACTTTTAGTCATGCCATAAAAATGTATTGTTGATCATTTTTTTTTTTTTTAATCATTTCACCCTGAGCAAGGCAGAAATGCCACTGATGAGCAGAGGGCTACATAACTGTAAAAAGATTAATTAGAAAAGAGTGAGGAGTACAAGCTAGTTAGAAAGGAACAATAGAAAGCTGAGAATGCAGGTGCGATGACAGATACATAGGTGGAGAGAAAGGGAAGGATATACGGGGGTGGGGAGAGAGCTAGAGTCCAGTGGTTAATAGATGAGTATTGACATTGCATTTAAATTTCTGGAGGTTGAAGCCGTCAGGAAAGCAAGAATATGGGAGTAAGTTCCACAGGCGAGAAGTACGAGAGAAGAATCTGCAGGAGTAGAATTGTCGTCTTTTTTTTTTTTAAATATAAAAGTCTATTGCTGGTCATTTTGCTTTAAAAATGTATTACTACTACTACTCGGTTTTTCTTCCCTGTCTTCCCCATGTCCGAGGGTTGGAAGTTCTGCCATGCCGTCCAGGTCTGATGTTCATTCACCACCACCCCCGATCCATTGCTTGCTCAGATTTGAGGCTGGTGCTTTTCAGATCCTCATTGATGCAGTCGGTCCATCTTTTCCGTGGGCGACCTCTAGGGTAGGAGCCTGGGATGACAATGCTCTCAACTTTTCTAGGCCACACATCTTGGTCCATACGCTGAAGGTGGCCATACCAGTGCAGTCTGTTCCACCGGAGAACCTCCTCCACACTAGCCAGACCCAGTCTAGACCTCAATGAATGTAAGGGGTCCCTGTCAGAGAGTTTCGAGACACAAATCCAGTGGATCATGGCGTGGTCACTACGGGCTAATCTGGCTATATCCTCAGCCATAACGGGCCATGTCTCACTAGTGTGGAGAAGGATGCACCTCGCACACAAATTGTAAACATGGCCCCTGTTGTGCAGAGAGATGCCACAACATGTAAGGATGGGGAGGAGCTCTCTAAACTTTTTCCATGCCAATCTTAACCTGGCAGTTGTGGCATCATAGCAGCCCCCTCTCTCACCTGTGATTAGTAATTATTCATTTTTTATAAAAATGTGTTGGTGTTAATTTCACTATGAAAAGCCATTGTTGATCTTCTTTTTTTTTTCCATTAAAATGTATAGCTGGTAATTTTATGATAAAAAATTTTGATTTTGTTTGGGAGGTTTTGCCCATAGCTGGGACCCTAACAAGGGCTACAACTCAGGGTCAGAGTGAATTTGGAAACAATGGCTATTAAGAGGTGGTTCCATGCTCCTCAAAGCTTCTAATCTCCCAATCAGAGGTTTTTCTACCAAATGTAGTTAATTGTCATACACAGGCCTATTTTATGATTAGTTAATAAGCTTTCTGAATACTTTTGTCAAATAACTGTAGAAATTTTCTGGCGTTAGTCATAATATTTGTGTGACTTACAAGCAGTTTTATTTTTTTAGGGTTGCAAAAGTATCCTCTCATATTAATGGAAATGAAGTTTCTTTTTTTTCAGATTTTGAGTCATGCCTTTTAAAATTGTTTAATTATACGAGATTAAGCAATGACATAGTTTTAAGCTGTTAGTTCTGTAAATAACTTAATTTCCCATCAGTATAGCTTCCTTATTTTGCTTTTATGGCTATATATATATATATATATATATATATATATATATATATATATATATACATATTAGCTTTTTAAATTGATTTTTTATAATAGAATCTGCTGTTTCTTTTTCTTCTATGAAAATGAAAATTTGAGGTTTGGTGCTTCCGCTATTTTATTTTATTTTTTTATTTTTTTTTTTTTTAGAGATTCTTGGTAAGTTCCAGAAAAGAATCTGCAATGTTACTGGTCATGACCTGCCATCTAAACTTTAGTCTTTTTTCCACTATTGTAACATAGCTTCCCTGTATCTTTTCTATAAATATTTTAATGGTCATAACACTATAGTACCTATACTTTAAGAATTTATGTGCAGTAATAGATTGGTAGCAAAATTTTATCATTTAAGAGTTGAAATGACTAGATGTAACTGCAAGTTCTATGCTAACAGTTTCTTCTATCACACTTCATGCTTGTGGAACTCTGTTCCAGCTTCTTGCTTCTGAGTCAAGTTTGATCTACAAAAATTTAAATTTGAGGTCAATCTTTATTCTCTGTTTCAATTCTTGTTCTTGTATTGTTTTCTTTCCTTAATAATAGTTTTTCTCATATTCTGTAACACTCCATATCTCCTTGCATCCTAGTGGCTTTATTGTCTTACTTGGGTTGAAATTATTAAAAAAAATGTTACAGAAGCTGTCTTTAGTCACAAGTCAGTCTTATCATATCAAAAAGAGGCTGTCTCCACTTCTGTACATCTTTTGTTAGTGGTGTTTATATGGAAACTGTCGTCTCTGTTTAGAAGCTGATCTGTGGATTGACTGCTGAAGGTCACATGAACAATCAAGTCAGGTTTATGGAATGATGAAAGGGGAAGAATAGCTATCCAAATATCTTGATACCTTTGATTGGAATTTGCAGAAAAATATGAAGTGAGAAAGAAAAATCTCTCAAAAGTACTGAATGGTTAAACTACTTTGCCATTAAAATGAAATAAAATTCTGAAAAGAAAACAAAATTTGATGAAATGGCAGATTTAGAAGAATTTAATTCTTGATATCATTCTTTCTCCTCTTCAGACTCAGACAATTAAAAAAAAAAAAAGAATCCAAATATTTTGCCTTTTAAATTCTTCTATTACCTTATCTTCTGGCATCGTTTCAGGCAACTGAGAGGCAGGTGTGCACTTGGAGAAAGTTATAGTGCGAGACAGGAAGATAGATCACTAATGATATGTAAAGAAAATGAATAAAGGCAAAAAAAAAAAATCTAGAAAGTTAAGTGCACATGTGCACCAATATACACCCATGTACTAGAATATATTCAGTGAAAGAAATGATAGAAAACATAAGAGAGTGATCAATACACTGACTTTTCATAAATAGAAGAGAGAAAGCAAAAAGAGAATTTGGTCTGTAAACAGAGTGATAAGTTTTGTTTGAAAACTTTTTTTGGACAAAGTATTGTGAAAAAAAAAAACAAGAAACTAAAAGAAGAGGATGACAGGTGAAATTCATGTCTTAATGAATAAAGAGCATCCGATAAGGCAAAGAAAATGTACAGAATATATAACAATAAACAAAGTCATCAGAAATAACTACAAGCAAGAAACATACAAATGGCTCAGCGGGAAACATGCAGCAACTGAGAAATTGCAAAACATGACTCTAATGTACCCCAAAAAAATGATAGAATTTATAAAACAAAAATAATATTCACTTCAGCAGGATGTCATCCATCATTATGGCAGCAAATGCTGGAAAATCTCATCAACAATGAAGGAAAGACTTGAAGCAACTGAAATGGGGTTCTACAGAAGGATGCTGAAGATACCATGGACCGAACACGTGAGCTATGACAAGGTCTTGGAGAGGACGGAAACGGAAAGGAAACTTATACTTAAAATACAGCTGAAGTTTCTAGGACAAGCCCTTACCCTGTCCTCAGACCTCAAATGGAAGCACTATATTGAATCCATAGCAAAATCTACTGCTAAGAAGATTGGGTCACTATGTCGATCCAGGATGTTTTTTCCACCTGAATCCATCCTGCATATATACAAGTCAACCATCTGTCCGTGCATGGAGTACTGCTGCCATTTATGGTCAGGTGCCCCTGCCGTTCTCCTCAGTGTTCTTGACAAGCTCCAAAGGAGAGTCTGTAATGTGATAGGTACTGATCTGGCGACTCGACTGCAGCCACTTTCCCATCGTCGAAATGTGGCCTCCCTCTGTCTCTTCTATAAATACTTTCATGGCTTCTGCTCGGATGAGCTTAAGTCACTGATGCCTCCTCAACAGGTGTTTACCCGTGCAACCAGACTGGCAACTGGGTCCCACCCATTCACAGTCAGGTTAGCCAAATGCAGACGACAATTCTACTCCTGCAGCTTCCTCTCTCGCACTTCCTGCCTGTGGAACTCACTCCCGTATTCTTGCTTTCCTGACGGCTACGACCTCCAGAAATTTAAAAGCAAAGTTAATACTCATCTACTAACCACTGGACTCTAGCTCTCTCCCCTCCCCTGTATAATCTTCACTTTCTCTCCACCCATGTATCTGTCATTGCACCTGCTTTCTCAGCTTTCTATTGTTCCTTTCTAACTAGCTTGTACTCCTCACTCTTTTCTAATTAATCTTTCTACATTTATGTAACCCCCTGCACATCAGTGGCGTTTCTGCCTTGCTCGGGGTGAAATGATTAAAAAAAAAAAAAAAAGTAATGAAGAATGTGGGCTTAGAGAATCTAATACTCACAGGAAAGATAAAGGAAAAGAGGGACATGGGAAAGCAATACAAAACATACTTGATGGGCTTGAGCAAATGGATGGCATAGCAATGTGTGAGAGTAATAACAAGAGTAAGAGTGTTAAGAGCTACAAATTACTGGAAGATATGGAAAACGATGATTGTCTATGTCCTGAAGTTACACAACATATACAAGAAGAAGAAGAAATATGAAACAACCATAATAAAAAAAAGAACAGTTGAAACAGGCCTAGAATGAATAGGAGAGCACTTGCATGATTCAGTCAGTTAAGTGCCATACGTGATACACGCGTGGGCAATCATGTCTATTTCGAGACATAAGTGACTGGGCAGAAGATTATACCGCATTAGGTTGCCAGTACTTTCTTTGCTAGACTGGTTGCCAGTTAAGGCTATATAACTCAATCTGTCCATAACTGGAGGTAAGAAATTGATTAATACCTTTCCCAAGGGTATTTGCGTGTAATTGATTCAAGGAATTCAAATGGAATTCAAACTCAGCTCCCTGATTTCTCATTCTGAGTTGATATCCACTGCACCACAACGCACATCCCTTCCATGACTAGATAGAAGAAATACCTTCTTTCATGTGACGTGTTCCTTCAGGATGTGTAGATCATGGCTCTCCCAACTTCCTGGCCTTTGTAGCTTCAGATAATGTTTTTCTCCTTTCTATTCATTCCAAGTCATATGGTACCATCCTTTTATACAAGCTCATCAGGTAGGTTACTTACTGTTTTCCTCTGCCCTTCTTATTTTAATGAGTCCTTTGAGTGTCAAAATCTCCAAGCTTTCATTCCTTATCTCATTCATCTAAGAAAGTTCAACTATCTCTCCCTGAGTGTAAGTAGAAATTTTTGTTTTGGTTTCAGTTTCCTTCAAAACTTCCTCATTGCTCGCATGATCCACACATGGTATTCTCAGCATCCTTCTATAGAACAACCTTGTTTTATCTATGAGGAAACTATTTATCCTTCATTGCTGTTATGGTGCCCTATCTATAGGAATGGACTCTTCCTCCATCAATAAATAATAACACGTGTTACTTCTGGGGATGGCAGCTGTGAATCAGTCATAGGGCAGTCAAGATATGCATAACTATACAATTTGGATGTACACTTCTGTTTGCTGACTACTGACACTCGTATATGTATATATGTTCTGTTATTCTAATATACTGATAAACCTACCTTCTTGTTTCTGCATCTTTCTTCCTGGCCCAAAAAGGCCACTACAAAACAAATTGGCAATGAAGATTTGCCACAACAAATGCTGTTTAGGATCATGTGCAGTTCATTGAGGGGCATATCAATTCAGTACTCTTTTCTTTGTCTCTAACAAAATTTCTGTTTTTTGTTTAACTTCCAGAAGGCATCATTCTTTCTTTGTCAGAAAATTGTAAAACATCCACTGACATATGAGAAAATTGATACAAAGTAGCATTTCAGCACTCTTTTCTTTGCTTATAATGAAATTTTGAAGTTTTAAAAATAATTTGCAAAGATTTCGACATCCGCAATTAATTTGCAAAGGCAGAGAAATATATGATATAACAAAATATGAGATTTGGTCAGCATTGACAAAAGTTTAAGTTTAAGTTCCAGGCTAACATGTCACATTCACTTTTGCATCACACTAACTTGCATCTATTCTCCCAACACTCACCATCTACCCAACCCTCATTCTCAGTATCCTTACCCGTCTGTCACCCTCTTTCTGACATTTCCTATATCTAATCATCCTTTCTCACCACTTTCCCCTCTATGTAACACGTCCTATATCTAACCATCCTTTCTCACCACTTTCCCCTCTATGTAACACGTCCTATATCTAACCATCCTTTCTCACCACTTTCTCCTCTATGTAACACGTCCTATATCTAACCATCCTTTCTCAGCACATTCCCCTCTATGTAACATTTCATATATCTAACCATCCATTCTCACCACTTTCCCCTCTATGTAACAAGTCCTATATCTAACCATCCTTTCTCACCAGTATTCCCTCTATGTAACATTTCCTATATCTAACCATCCTTTCTCACCACTTTCCCCTCTATGTAACACGCCTCCCATATCTAACCATCCTTTCACCACTTTCCCTCTATGTACTAATTTATATTCTCCAACCATCCTCAGCACATTCTATGTAACATTTCATATATCTAACCATCCATTCTCACCACTTTCCCCTCTATGTAACAAGTCCTATATCTAACCTACCCTTTCACCAGTATTCCCCATGTACATTTCCTATATCTAATCATCCTTTCTCACCACTTTCCCCTCTATGTAACACGTCCTATATCTAACCATCCTTTCTCACCACTTTCTCCTCTATGTAACACGTCCTATATCTTAACCATCCTTTCTCTACACATTCCCCTCTATGTAACATTTTCATATATCTAACCATCCATTCTCACCACTTTCCTCTATGTAACAAGTCCTATATCTAACCATCCTTTCTACCAGTATTCCCTCTATGTAACATTTCCTATATCTAACCATCCTTTCTCACCACTTTCGCCTCTATGTAACATTTCCTATATCTAACCATCCTTTCTCACCACTTTCCCCCTCTATGTAACAAGTCCTATATCTAACCATCCTTTCTCACCACTTTCTCCTCTATGTAACATGTCCTATATCTAACCATCCTTTCTCACCACTTTCCCCTCTATGTAACACGCCCTATATCTAACCATCCTTTTCTCACCACTTTCTCCTCTATGTAACACGTCCTATATCTAACCATCCTTTCTCACCACTTTTCCTCTATGTAACACGCCCCATATCTAACCATCCTTCACCACTTCTTCTCTATGTAACACGTCCTATATCTAACCATCCTTTCTCACCACTTTCTCCTCTATAACACGTCCTATATCTAACCATCCTTCTTCACCACTTTCTCCTCTATGTAACACGTACTATATCTAACCATCCTTTCTCACCACTTTCTCCTTATGCAACACGTACTATATCTAACCATCCTTTCTCACCACTTTCCTCTATGTAACACGTCCTATATCTAACTTTCTCACCACTTTCCCCTCTATGTAACACGTCCTATATCTAACCATCCTTTCTCACCACTTTCTCTCATGTAACACGTCCTATATCTAACCATCCTTTCTCACCACTTTCCCTCTATGTAACACGTCCTATATCTAACCATCCTTTCTCACCACTTTCCCTCTTATGTAACACGTCCTATATCTAACCATCCTTTCTCACCACTTTCCCCCTCTATGTAACACGTCCTATATCTAACCATCCTTTCACCACTTTCTCCTCTATGTAACACGTCCTATATCTAACAATCCTTTCACCACTTTTCCCTCTATGTAACAAGTCCTATATCTAACCATCCTTTTCTCACCACTTTCCCCTCTATGTAACACGTCCTATATCTAACCATCCTTTCTCACCACTTTCCCCTATGTAACACGTCCTATATCTAACTATCCTTTCTCACCACTTTTCCCCTCTATGTAACACGTCCTATATCTAACCATCCTTTCTCAGCACATCTCTCCCCTCTATGTAACATTTCATATATCTAACCATCCATTCTCACCACTTTTCCCCTATGTAACAAGTCCTATATCTAACCATCCTTTCTCACCAGTATTCCCTCTATGTAACATTTCCTATATCTAATCATCCTTTCACCACTCTTCCCCTCTATGTAACACGTCCTATATCTAACCATCCTTTCTCACCACTTTCTCCTCTATGTAACACGTCCTATATCTAACCATCCTTTCAGCACATTCCCCTATGTAACATTTCATATATCTAACCATCCATTCTCACCACTTTCCCTCTATGTAACAAGTCCTATATCTAACCATCCTTTCTCACCAGTATTCCCTCTTAGTGTAACATTTCCTATATCTAATCATCCTTTCTCACCACTTTCCCTCTATGTAACATCAGCCCTATATCTAACCATCCTTTTCACCACTTTCTCCTATGTAACACGTCCTATATCTAACCATCCTTTCTCAGCACATTCCCCTCTATGTGTAACATTTCATATATCTAACCATCCATTCTCACCACTTTCCCTCTATGTAACAAGTCCTATATCTAACCATCCTTTCTCACCAGTATTCCCTCTTATGTAACATTTCCTATATCTAACCATCCTTTCTCACCACTTCGCCCTCTATGTAACATTTCCTATATCTAACCATCCTTTCTCACCACCTTTCCTCTATGTAACAAGTCCTATATCTAACCATCCTTTCATCAATTCTTCTCCTCTATGTAACATGTCCTATATCTAACCATCCTTTCTCACCACTTTCCCCCTCTATGTAACACGTCCTATATCTAACCATCCTTTCTCACCACTCTTCTCCTCTATGTAACACGTCCTATATCTAACCATCCTTTCTCACCACTTTCCTCTCTATGTAACACGTCCTATATCTAACCATCCTTTCTCACCACTTTCTCCTCTATGTAACACGCCCTATATCTAACCATCCTTTCTCACCACTTTCTCCTCTATGTAACACGGCCCATATCTAACCATCCTTTCTCACCACTTTCTCCTCTATGTAACACGTACTATACCTAACCATCCTTTCACCACTTTCTCCTATGTAAATAATACATTGGTATCAACCATCCTTTCACCACTTTCCTGTAACACGTCCTATATCTAACCATCCTTTCTCACCACTTTCTCCTCTATGTAACACGTCCTATATCTAACCATCCTTTTCTCACCACTTTCTCCTCTCATAATACCCTACTTAACCATCCTTTCTCACCAATTTTCCCCATGTAAACACGTCCTATATCTAACCATCCTTTCTCACCACTTTCCCCTCTATGTAACACTGCCTCTATGATTCCAACCTTCATCCTTCTCACCACTTTCCCTCTATGTAACACGTCCTATGTATCTATCCATCCTTTCTCACCACTTTCTCTCTATGCAACACGCTCCCATATCTGGTCCAATCCTTTCACCACTTTCTCCTCTATGTACCACGCCCTATATCTAACCATCCTTTCTCACCACTTTCTTTCTCTCAGCAAAATACTACTACATTCAACCATCCTTTCTCACCACTTTTCCCCTATGTAACACGTCCTATATCTAACCATCCTTTCTCAAACACTCTTCTCTCTATGTAACACGTCCCATTCTGAAAATCATCCTTTCTCACCACTTTCTCCCTATGTAACACGTCCCATATCTAACCATCTCTTCTCACCACTTTCCCCTCTATGTAACACGTGCCCTATATCTAACCATCCTCTTTTCACCACTTTCCCCCATGTAACACGTCCTATATCTAACCATCCTTTCTCACCACTTTCCCTCTATGTACATCGTCCTATATCTAACCATCCTTTCATCACTTTCCTCTATGTACACGTCCTATATCTAACCATCCTTCTCTCTGCCTACCTCTCTCTCTATGTAACCAAGTCCTATCTAACCATCCTTTCACCACTTCCCCTCTATGTAACATCTGCCATCTAACCATCCTCTTCACCACTTTCCCCATGTAACACGTCCTATATCTAACCATCCTTCTCACCACTTTCCCCTCTATGTAACATCGGCCCTATATCTAACCATCCTTTCTCACCACTTTCCCTCTATGTAACACGTCCTATATCTAACCATCCTTTCTCACCACTTTCCCCTCTATGTAACACGTCCTATATCTAACCATCCTTTCTCACCACTTTCCCTCATGCAACACGTCCTATATCTAACCATCCTTTCTCACCACTTTCCTTATGTAACATTGCCCTATATCTAACCATCCTTTCACCACTTTCCTCTCTATGTAACACGTCCTATATCTAACCATCCTTCTCACCACTTTCCCTATGTAACACGTCCTATATTCTAACTATCCTTCTCACTCTACTCTCCCCTCTATGTGTAACACGTCCTATATATCTAACCATCCTTTCTCAGCACATTCCCCTCTATGTAACATTTCATATATCTAACCATCCTTTCTCACCACTTTCCCCTCTATGTAACCCCCTATGCAATAGTGGCAGTGAAATGCCTTGCTCGGGGTGAAATGATCATAAAAAAAAATTAACATCCTTTGGAAAGACACAAATCCATCCACTTCTTTCCATCATCTAATTGTTCAATAGCAGGATAAATTAGGATCTTAAGTGGTAACCAATCAAAGAGAATTACAAACCATTGCCAAAAAAAATGAGTAACCACACCCCTATATTTCTCAAGAATTTATATTCCATATATTTTGTTTTGTAATAAAAATTCTTCTTCTATGTGCCTTGTTCTTTCAGGACATAAGTGATCATGGCTTTCAATGTCTCCCTATCTCTGGTTGCTCTTAGCAATCCAGTACTCTCTGTTTTGTTTCTAACAAAATTTTCCTGTCTTCTAATTCTCTACTCAGCTTCTGGAACGCGTCCTTCACCATGCCAATTCACCTCCGATCTCTGTGTTGCACTTTCTGTCTTTTGTTAGAATACTTCCCAGGTATTTCAATTTTTGTACCTGGTTGATTTTAGTATACCCCACCTGTATTTGGCATTTTGAGCTGCTCTTTTTGCTGATGACCATGCATTTGGTTTTCTTGCAGTTTATTTGTAATTCTTTTCTTGTCACTCTCTTCAGCTACCTTCTGTAGGAGGTCTTGTAGTTTCCTTTCTGTGTTCTGCTATCAGCACTGTATCATCACAATTGGAGTAATATAATATTGCTCAAATTATGGATTCTGATGACAAATTCTGGCATAACATCTAGGGTCCTCAGAATAGTTTGCTCGGCTCTCAGTTACATATATCAAACAAAGACCTTTAAAATCTTTCCTATGAATTTTCTGGTGAGAGAGAAAAAAAATAATGAGAGAGAAGTAAAAAATAGAAATAAATTAAGAGGGGAAAAGAAAGATAAGTGAAAAAAATAGAGAGCAAAAGAGAACAAAATCCTAAAATAGAGGAGAGAGCAGAGAAAACAATTGAATTAATTTGGCCATTGCTTTTGGTATAAGAGAATTAAAAAAATACATATATAATAAGAGAATAGAAAGAGAAACAGAGAGAGAGAGAGAGAGATATTGAAAACAGAGAGAGGGAGTCATAAAACTGAATGGTGGGTAGGAGAAATTTCATACATTAAAGGTTGTTAATTTCTTATTTTGCTCGACTTATTTTTCCAAATTAAGAGAGAGAGAGAGAGAGAGAGAGAGAGAAAATTAGAAATAGAGAAAATTGAACAAAAAGTGAGAGGCAAGTAAGGGACAAAGAAAGAAAGATAAGTGAAAAGAAAAATAAATTGAAAGAGTAGAATAAAAAGAGCGTAAGATAGAAAGAGAAAACGAGAATGGAAAAGAAAATAGAAATTAATTCAAAGTGGAGATTTTCTAAGCACAGCTTAGATGTGGCACAAGGCCAAAAGTTCAGAGCAACCTACGAGGATCAAACTCACTATTCAATTATAATGATTCTTTGTGAGATAAGCTTGTTAGCCATTACACCACTTCAAGTGAGTGGAAAAAGAGAGAGAAAATTGGAAAAGGGAAGTAAGGGAAGAAAAAATACAGAGGGAAAAGAGTAACAGAGAAAGAAAGATAAATGAAAAAGAAAAGTAAAATAAATCGAGAGAGTGAAAAGAGAAAGAAAGAAAGAAAGAAAGAAATTGAGTGGGTGTTAAGAGAGAAAGAAGCAAAAGAAGTTAAACTTTACAAGTTTAACATGGCTATTTCTTGCTTTGCTTAGGTTCTTTCTTCAGATTCTACAGGAGAGATAGATTGCACATGTTTGTGTGCGCAAGAGAGAGAGAAGGAGGGAGAGAGAAGAAGAAGAGAAAGAGAGAAAGAAGAATAAAATAAAATGAAAACGAATAAAGCAATAAAACCGAAGGCTTTAATCGCTGCCTTCAATTGCTTCCTTAATTTCCTTCCACACATTTTATCTGATCAAAATTTTTGAAGATGAATTGTTGTGACCTCAACTTCCATTCAATTTTTTTTTAGGCAGCACGAGCAAAGGTTTGTTTAGGAAAGGCAAATAAGTTAACGTGCAGCTTCATGTATTATTTATCATCATTGGAACGGGTTTTTTGCTGATAAGGCAGAAATTTAGCCAGAGAAAAAATTAAAGAAAACTGATAAGATAGAAATGTAATGATAATAATGAGGATGATGATGATGATTTGAAAGTGAAAGTAGAAAAATCTCAAAATTAAGAGAAAATACTGCATATGTTAGAAAAAGAAGAGGCTCTAAGACAGATCATAAGTGAAACCAATAAATTGGTGCTAAAAGAATATGAAGCAGGCATGACAGAGCAGGAACAGTCATTCACTACAAACTATGCAAACAATTGGCATTTGGTAATCTAAACAAATGGTTCCAGCATAAATCAAATGCTTTCTTGAGAAGATAAAAGAGTAACTTTTTTTGAGACACAGACTGAGTTCCTATCCAAGTAAGAATATTAGATATGATTGTAACAATTGAGGAAAATGGAATTTACCAAACAAATGAAAATGGCTGTACCACAAACCATAGGATGAAATGAAAAAACTTTATAAATTCCAGGTTTTTGCTCAAAAACTAAGGTTGGAGAACATTCAAGTGAGGTTGGTGTTAATAATGAACGGAGAGATGAAACTATAAATCATATTGTAAACCAAAGTAGCATGTTGGCTCAAAAGGAATCTAAAATCAGATATGACAAGAAGAAATGATCATACACTAAAAATGTGCAAAGAACCTGGATTTGATCAGGCAAACAAACGGTTTCAGTGCAGATCAGTGGCTGTACCAGAAAATAAAAATAATATGATACTCTGAAACTTGAAAATACACACTTTAATCTTCCATTAAAATGAAGAGATCAAATTTGATCATTGCAAATAAAGAAAAGGAGACCTGTCAGAACATGGACGTGGCTGTGCCCACAAACAACGAAAATAAGGGAGGAAGATGAAAACAAGAAGGGAGGAAAATGACAATGAGAACAATGAAGACGAGAATGAGAAAAGGGAAGAAAAATGACGATGAGAAAAAAAGAAATAAGATGACTACGAAAACGGAAGAAAGATGACGACAAGAAATAAATGATCATAAAGGGGGTGACAATGAGAATAAAAGAAAAGAGAAATAAAAGTTGATAATGAGAAAGTCAGATAAAATCAAATAAGAAATAAAAGATGATGACGTAAAATTTTGAAGATATCGTTTAAGGTGCCGATGAGGAAACGAGAAAGATAATAAATGTGACGCTAACAAGCAGGCAATCACTGTGAAGATGAGAATTAGAAAAGCGTAATTGTGGTGCAGTGGATATCGACTCGAAACGACAAATCGGGGTGCCGAGTTCGAATTCCAGTTGAATTCCTTGCATTCACTTACGCACAAATACTCTTGGGAAAGGTATTAACCCGTCTCTTCCCACCAGTTATGGGTTAAATAATAGAACAGATCGGGTTCTATAGCCTTGGCTGGCAACCAGTCTCCCGTAGAAAGCATTGGCAACCTACTGCGGGATAATCTTATACCCAGTCAGTCATGTCTCTTTCGAGACATGATCGCCCAAGCGTGTATCATGTATAGCACTTAACTGACCGACTGATGAAAAAGACAGGATTCTGAAGAAGGTGGAAGTGAGGAATGAATCAAGAAGAAATAGTTATTTGCGATGATGTCGATAAAGAAAGTATGGCAAATATTATGGAGATGGAAGTCAGAATGGCATTAAATAACTCACAAAGAGTTGATATGTCATAAAATAAATTAATCAATCAATCAAATGTCAACCAGAAAGAGTTGTTTGTGACGAAGGTAGTAATGGAGAAAGGATGACCAAGTAAACGATCATTCTGAAGGTGGCGATGAAACAAGAGTGAAACAGTAGACATTTTTTAAAAAGAAAAGCTGGTGAGAAACGAGTGAAGAAATTATGGATATGTGGCTTCCCTGTGCCTCTTCTACAAGTACTTTCATGGCTTCTGCTCCGATGAGCTTAGATCACTGGTGCCGCCTAAGCACGAATTTACACGAGATACTAGATTAGCAACTAGGTCCCACCCTTTTACAGTTAAACAAATAAGATGTAACCGTAAATTCTACTCCAACAGCTTCTTTTCTCGCACTTCCCGCCTGTGGAACTTCCTTCCACAAGTCTGCTTTCCTGACAGCTACAATCTCCAGGTGTTTAAATGTAGGGTCAATAGACACCTCCTATCACACTAACTCCCAATTATTCTCAGAACACTCTCATCTACCCACCCTCCTTCTCGGTATCCTTACCCGCCTATCAGCCACTCTCTGACATTTCCTATATTTAATCATCCTTTCTCCACTCTATGTAGCCCCCTGCACAGTAGTGGCAGTGACATGCCTTGCTCGGGGTGAAACGCTTATAAAAAAAAAAAAAAATTCTGAATAAAGCAGCAATAGAAAAAAATTGATGAAGTTAGAATATGAAAACGGGTGATGAGAAAATAATGTTTATAAAAAAAGGTGGCGATAAGGAAAGGATGAAGAAATGAAGGTTGATTATGGAGTAAGTGACATTGAGTAGCCACTTGGATGTTCTTTCTTCTCGTCTTTATTTATATGTTTTTGGCATTTTAACGTGATTCTTTTTTATTTGGTTTGGTTTGATAAATTACATTATTTCCTTCATTTCATAACTTGTTTTTTGCATGTATCATTAAGTTCCGTACGTGATACACGCTTGGAAGATCATGTATCTTTCAGGATATGACTGACTGGGTAGATTATTTTCTAGCAGTATGTTGCCATTACTTTCTGCGGTAGACTGGTTACCAAGCAAAACTCTGGAACCCAATCTGCTATTTAACCCATAGATGTAAGGAGGAGCCACGGATTAATACCTTTCCCAGGGGTATTTGCGCGTAGGTGAAAGCAATTAATTCAGTTTGATTTTTCGTTCCGGACCGATATCCACTGCACTACAGATCATATCCTATCATATTACATTTATTATAATTTTTCTACTCTAAAACTTTTCTTTTAAACAATGGCGGTTTGGTTCTTAGAGCAACAGGAAATAAAATTTCGAATTCTTTTCTTTCTTTCATGCGCCGTGTCTTTTGAGGTAGTAGGCGATCATCCTCCTATCACTTGTAGCTCTCAATACCTTTTCTCTTAGTATAGACCATGCTTTGCCATTCACTTGCTCAAGCCTATCAACTATTTTTTGCCTTGCTTTTCCGTCTCTCTTTCCCTCTATCCGTCTTATGAGTATTTGGTTCTTCAATCCCTCTTTCCTTATTACATGTCCCAGAAACTTCAACTATCTTTTCCTTTTTCCTATCTAAGTTTCCTTTTCGCTTTTCTCCAAAACCTTGTCACTATTCGCATGTTCGGTTCATGGTATCCTCAGCATCCTTCTGTAGAACAACATTTCTGTTGCTTCAAGTCTCTCCATCATCTTTGATAAGAATGTCCAGCATTTGCTGCCATACAGGAGGACAGATATCACATAACAGTCTAGTACTCTTTTCTTTGTTTCCAACGAAATCTTCATGTCTCTCAATACTCTTCGGAGCTTTTGAAATGCGACATTGGCCATGTCAATAGCCTTCGAATCTCAATGAAGGATTTTAAAACAATTGAGAGATTTGGTCATAAGTAAAAGATCTGAGAAGAATAAAAAAAGAAAAAGTGAAGCAAAAAGACGAATGACAATCTTGGAAAGAGAATCATTTTTGGATAAGAATACTGGAAAAAAAGAAGAGAAAAAAGAACACAAAAGACGGTTGTAGAAGATAGAAAGGAAAAAAGAAAAGCAAAAAGCATTTTCTATTTCTTTCACCCTTTCCCTCTTTTTCACTCATTGATGAACGTTTTTTCTTTTTCTTTTTACTTGTTTATTCTTTACTTTTCTTTTGCCTTCATTTTTTCACCATTCTTTATTCTCTCTTAATTTCTATCGTCATTATTTCTTTCTTCATCTTTTCTTTTTTATTTCTTTATCTTTTAACTTTCTTTTTTTCGCCTTCATTTTTGCTTCTTCTTTCTAGATGTTTTGAAACACATTCATTCCCTTCGTAATTTTGTTATTTATGTTTATCTTTTGACGATTTCTTTCTTCCATATTTTTTATTTATTTTTGTCTCCACTTCTTTCTCGTAACTTTTCTTCTTTCTCGTTCACTTGTTCTTTTTTCCTTTCTTTATTTTCTGTCTTTATTTATCTCATTCCTATCTTTTCTTTTTTTCTTTCTTTTTTTTTTTTTTTACTCTTCTACATCCTTCATCATTTTCCTTTTTTTTTTTCTTTTTCTTTTTCACTCCAAGCAAGGCAGAACCGCCACTGGCGCGCAAGGGGTTACAAAAGAGGTGGGTGATGAGAAAGAGAAACAAGTTACGGGTGTGTCAGAGAATGGGTAAGAGAAGGATAAGAACACTGGTGTGAAGAGGGCTGCATAAGAGTGGAAAGGAAGAAGAACATGACACAAAGGTTGTCAGGGAAAAGATGTGAGTCAAGGAGATAAGAGAATACAACTGACTTTGCATTTAAATTCTTGGAAATTGTAGCTGTCAGGGAAGCAAGTATACGGAAGGGAATTCCACAGGCGGAAAGTGCGAGCAAAGAAGCTGAATAAGTAGACGTTGCGGTTACATTTGATTGGTTTCACTGTAAAAGGGTGGGCTCTAGCCGCTAGTCTAGTAGCTCGACGAAATTCATGCAGAGGGGACACCAGAGAGCTTATAGCGGGTATCTCTTCTCTTATTTTATAAGTATTATACTTTTCAAGTATAATAATCCTTTTTCTGTTTCCATTTTCATTTAAACAGTCCTCGTCACTCACATGTTCCATCCATGGTATTCTCAACATCCTTCTGTAGAACCACATCTCTAGTCTTCTCTTTCTCTATGAGTAAATTCTCCTTTATTTACTGCCATATAGGAGGATTGATATTACATAGCATCTGAGAATTATTTTCTTTTCCATGGTATTCTCAACATCCTTCTGTAGAACCACATCTCTAGTCTTCTCTTTCTCTGTGAGTAAATGCACAATTCCCAGCCTTTTGTTAAAACATCTATACATTTAGATGTTCATGCTTGCTTGATTTTAACATCTCCAATTAATAGCAAGTGGGGCAGCCCAGGAGTTGAGCTAACAACCATATATTTTGGGTTTGTTTTTTCTTTACACTTGATAGTTAGACTGTTTTTCCCTGTTCGTTTCCTACCGTTATTTAGAGATCCTCATGCGCTTTCTGTCGATGAGAACGACTTTATTTCTTGTTATTTCTTTTAATTTTATGCATATCTATGGTGATCATCTTCTTCTTGCTATGGCTGCGCATTTTTTGTTGAGACGCTCCTCTTTTGCCTGCTTGTATTTCTTTGTAATTTCTGTTTAGTGTTCTATATTCTGATCAATTTCTGGTGGTGGTGGTTGTGGTAGTAGTAGTCGTAGTAGTATAAAGAAGAAAAAGAGGAAGTTTTAATAGTAGTAGGAGTAGTAGTTAGAATCAGGAGGACTATGAATTAAAGTCGTTTTTTTTTAATGTGTAGATAAATCAATAAATTGAAAAAATGTAAGTTGAGGAAGATAAAAAACCTTTTGCTGTCAATCGAGAAATTGTAAAAGCAGAAGCGGAAAAATCAATTCAAGAAGGGAAATAATAATAATAATAATAATAATAATAATAATAATAATAATAAAAAGAAGAAGAAGAAGAAGATGAAGAATTTAAGATGATGATGATGAACAATAAAAATAAAATCAGAGGCGCCAATCAGATTGTTTTTCAATACCCTTTGTATAATCGCAATTATCGGCGGAACAATCTTGTCCTTACTCTTTTTTTCCTTTGACTTTGTTATTTTTTATGCCTGTGATTGTGCAAGGCATGCTGTTAAATAAAGAAGGAACAGGCGGCGAAACAATGATGGATTTTGGAAGAAGGTAGCGTTTTAAAAAGGAACTGTGGCTGGGGGGAGTGAATTTGTTATTTGTTTCTATCAAGAATTTAAAGTGAAAATATGTCGATGACAGAAAAAAATACATCATAATAAGGATAGTCATGCTGGGATAAAAAGCGATTTGTCAGGGAATTGGATGTTTACTGACAAAAATATATTAGAAATGTTTGAATGATTAAAAATGAATAAAAAAAATGAATAAAAAATAGAAAGTGAAAGAAATAACAATCATGCCGTGTTTTCGCCTTGGGTTTTTAAAGCTTAACTTAAAGTGCGACCATACTTTCAAGGAGAAAAAGATTCGTGCGACCATACTTTCCAGGAGAAAAAGATTCGTGCGACCATACTTTCAAGGAGAAAAAGATTCGTGCGACCATACTTTCCAGGAGAAAAAGATTCGTGCGACCATACTTTCAAGGAGAAAAAGATTCGTACGACCATACTTTCGAAGAGAAAAAGATTTGTACGACCATACTTTCGAGGAGAAAAAGATTCGTACGACCATACTTTCGAGGAGAAAAAGATCCGTGCGACCATACTTTCCAGGAGAAAAAGATTCGTGCGACCATACTTTCGAGGAGAAAAAGATCCGTGCGACCATACTTTCGAGGAGAAAAAGATTCGTACGACCATACTTTCGAGGAGAAAAAGATTCGTGCGACCATACTTTCGAGAAGAAAAAGATTCGTACGACCATACTTTCGAGGAGAAAAAGATTCGTGCGACCATACTTTCGAGAAGAAAAAGATTCGTACGACCATACTTTCGAGGAGAAAAAGATTCGTACGACCATACTTTCGAGGAGAAAAAGATTCGTGCGACCATACTTTCGAGAAGAAAAAGATTCGTACGACCATACTATCGAGGAGAAAAAGATTCGTACGACCATACTTTCGAGGAGAAAAAGATCCGTGCGACCATACTTTCGAGGAGAAAAAGATTCGTGCGACCATACTTTCGAGGAGAAAAAGATCCGTGCGACCATACTTTCGAGGAGAAAAAGATTCGTACGACCATACTTTCGAGGAGAAAAAGATTCGTGCGACCATACTTTCGAGGAGAAAAAGATTCGTACGACCATACTTTCGAGGAGAAAAAGATTCGTACGACCATACTTTCGAGGAGAAAAAGATTCGTGCGACCATACTTTCGAGGAGAAAAAAAGAAAAAAAGAAAGAGTATAGAAGGAGGAGGAGGGAGAGGATGATGAGAGGAGAAGAAGAAGGAAGAGGAAGAGAAGAAGGACACAGAAAACTATAAAGACGAAAAAGATGAAAAGAAAAGAAAAGAAAGAAGAGTTTATGGATGAAGAAGTAAAAAGGAAAACAGATCAGGAAGCTGAGAAAAGTGAAAGACTGCTGAAGAATTATCGAGAAAAAAAAATGAATGATAAATAAAAGAAGTAATAAGAGACCGTAGAGAACGAGAATGAGTACAGAAAGGAAAGTCAAGAATAGACGAAGAATAGAAAGAAGAAAAAGGAAAGAGTTTGACGTAAAACAAAACTTGAAAAATAGAGAGTCATTTAAAGGAAAGGACATTTTTATTTAAAATTTCTTGAATTAAAAAAAATGGAGATAAAAAAAGGAATAAAATCAGGAATAATATAAAATTGAAATTGGGCTAGTTTGTATCATGACATACAAAATCCTGTTGTGATTTATAATATAATTTAAAAATTGCAATAAGAATCTTACATTGGTCAAGTTTATACACCAAGAGCTAAATAGGCTCGGTTTTACACTGAAAGAGACATCCGTCAGCTTAAACTAAGACAGACATACATTCAAATTTAATAATTAGATATAGGTCTTTATGACAGACAGAGATATCGTTTACACCAAGAGAGGAACATATCCGTTTTACAGTAGGTTCGGTCTAAATTGTAAACATAATTCCAGAGTGCCCAAAGATAGATGTACTCAGACTCCGGTTTACACTAAAATGGACATAGATGCCGTTTATACTAAGAGAGAAAGAGATCGATTTTAATAAAGCTAATGCAGGTTCCGTTTTAAAGGAGGCATCATTTCGGTGCAAACTAAAGAGAATATAAGCTTAGTGACTTCTAGGGTAGACATAGTTCCGGTCTACACTCAAGCAGATATTGGTGCAGTTTACAGTAGAATCACAAAAGATAAACGTTGATTCGGTTTATATACGAAAAAGAAAAAAGTAGATATAGATCCGGTTTTGCACTTTAGTATAAAAAGTAGTCATTGGTCGAGTTTATATACGAGCCTGTATGTAATCATTTCACTTGCAGGGGTAGTCGATGTATTGTAAGCCACTCAGGTAGGGCTAGACAAATGTGAGGTAAGGATTGAATTACATTCATATATAAATTTAAATATTCTTTAACTCTCAACTATATCTGACACATTGCTACCCCCAAGTTCCTCTTCGTTCATTCATCTAACCGTTAGGTAGGTTACTTAAAGAAACGCAAAGTTCTCGGCTGAGATGAAGTGGAAAGACTATATTGAATCCATTGCTAGGTCAGCTGCTGAAATGATAGGTTCAGTGTGTCATGATAGACTATTTTCTCTCCAGACTCTATCTTACATATCTATACGTCTACTGTTTGTCCATGCTTAGAATATTGCTGCCACATATAGTCTGATGTTCTTGCTATTTATCTAGAGCTTCTGAAGAGTCAGTATTTTTATTAGTACTGATCCGGCGTCTTGGCTCCAATCACATTCTGACCGCTATATGCTTCCCTCACATTGCCTTTTCTATAAATCCTTTCACGGTAATTTTTGGTGAGCTTTTCGCTGTGATACATAGACTCTTTAAATTTAAACGAAGCTGCTCACTATTAACCATCATAGACAATCGCTCCTACCCCCATTAGCATGGAACAGGCTGGTCTCCCTGAAAGTAAAACACTACGCCTCCTTGGTCTCACACTCTCAGCGGACCTCAAGTGGAATGACTACATCGAATCCATTGCTAAATCCGCTACTAAGAAGGTCGGTTTACTGTGTAGAGCCAGGAAGTGTTTCCCGTCTGAGTCCATCCTGCACATATATAAATCTACCATCCGTCCGTGTATTGCATACTGCTGCCACATCTGGTCGGGTGCCCCTGCTGTTCACCACGAGGTTCTTGACAGATAGATACCGACTTGGCAGCTCGGCTGCAGTCGCTATCTCACCGGCGTGACGTGGCTTCCCTCTGCCTCTTCTATAAATGCTTTCACGGCATCTACTCCAATGAACTTAGATCACTGGTGCCTCCTAGGTATGAATTTACACGAGCTACTAGATTAGCAACTAGGTCCCACCCTTTTACAGTGAAACCGATAAAATGTAACCGCAATTTCTACTCTAACAGCTTCTTTTATCGCACCTCCCGCCTGTGGAATTCCCGTCTATATACTTGCTTCTCTGACAGCTACAATCTCTAGGAATTTAAATGTAAGGTCAATAGACATCTCCTGTCCCACTAACTCGCATCCATTCTCTCAATCTCTTTTTTCCCTCTACTTCACTCCTATTCTCGGTATTCCCATCCGTCTATTGCCCTCCTCTTGACATTTTCCATCACTAACCCCCTTTCTCACCATTTCCCCTATGTAACCCCCCTGCGCAACAGTGGCAGTAGAATGCCTTGCTTGGGGTGAGATGATTTAAAAAAAAAACACAGTACTAGACTGGCAATGAGGTTTCATCAATTTACAGTTGTGTTGGCTAAATGTAACCGTAAGTTCTATGCTAACAGTTTCTTTTCTCGCACTTACCATTTGTGGAACTCTCTCCCGGCTTCATGATTTCCAGCTAACTCCAAAAAATTTTAAATGTCAATATTATCGATTATCCTTCTGATAACTCTTGTTCTTAGTAATTCTCTAACTTTTTCACACCCAGTAACCCCTTTCTGTCAGTGGTTTTACCGCCTTGCATGGGGTGAACTCGATTTAAAAAAAAAAACAGTGATTTATCGTCTGTTCATATTTGCTCAGCCTTTACAACGAGGCTTTCCTAAGGAGAGTGAAGATCCTATCAGAATTTATTATCGCTGGGTGTCATCTTAACAATATATGAAATACATATTAACAATATATTCAATATATGAAATACATATTAACAATATATTCAATATATGAAATACATATGTCGCTTCATTGATGGCTGTTACATTTTCAAAAATATAGAACTTCTAAACAAAAATAGAAAAAGTAGTAACCACCAACGGCAAAAAGATAGAAAGTTTGGTAATGAGAAAAAGAAAAAATCCTAAAATGTATGTTACAAATTGGAGATGTCAAAATCAAGCAAGTACAGAAATCTAAATGTCTGGAAAGTGTTTTAACAAAAGATAGGGCTTACGGCCTATCACGTTGAGTACACCGGTTCTCGCTCGATCACCGAAGTTAAGCAACGTTGGGCCTGGTCAGTACTTAGATGGGTGACCTCTTGGGAATACCAGGTGCTGTAAGCGTATAGTGACGGATGTGCGTTGTGGTGCAGTGGATATCGGCTCGGAAAGAGAAATCGGTGAGCCGAGTTCGAATTCCAGATGAATACCCTGCATTCACTTAAGCACTGGTACCGTTGGGAAAGGCATTAATTCGTCCCTTCCCTCCAGTTATGGGATAAATAACAGGGTAGGACTTGGGAGCCCTGCCCTTAAAAACAAATCCCAATGAATCTTGATACTCGAAAAGAAAAAAATGTATGACTAGACAGAAAAACTTATATAAACAACAATAAATTGTTGAAAGAAAAAGCAATAAACAAATAAAGTTTAGTTGGCAATAAATGACCCGCCGAGTTTGATTTGCTATAAAAACAAAACAACCAACAAAAAACAGAATATTTGAAACCGAAATCCGAACGCGCATTAGATGAGCTAAAGTTGCCTTCTTAAAGCTAAGCAAAGTAAGAACAAACAGAAACATGTCGTTCAAAACAAAGAAATGTGTGTTGAATTCCTATGTGATTTCCACGCTCTTGTATTGTATCGAAAGCTGAACAATCACCCGACAGGCTAAGAGAAAACTAAATACAGCCGAAATGTAGTTCTACAGACGGATACCATAGACGAAACTACTAAACAACCAGGAAGTCTTCAAGAAAATGGTATTAAAAGAAGACTTATATTCAGACAGCTGACATGTTCTTGGACACGGAAACAGAACTGGTAAAACTTAATCTTCACAGGGCATATCGATGACAAAAAGTGATATGGAAAGGTAGCGAGCTACCTACTTGACGAGCGTTTGTGAATGGATGGCCTAACGGGGGAGGATGCTTGATGGAAGGCCACAAGAGATAAGACGTTGTGGAGCGCCATGATCACCCAAATTCTGAAGGGTCTCGGCATATAGGATAAGTTTTTTTTTAAAAATCACATCACCCCGAGCAAGGCGGTAACGCCACTGATGTGCAGGGGGCTACTTAAGAGTAAACAGATTGCAAAAGAGAAAACCGGAAACCGCATCCTAAACGGGAAACAAGGGATGAGCCTCTTCACTTGTTCAATAGATGTGGGTGGAGTGTGAACCGGGAGATAGTTTAGGCTATCTACTCCAATTGAAAAAAAATTGAAAAAAGTGAGAAGATTAGAAAAGAGAAAACCGGAAACCGCATCCTAAACAGGAAACAAGGGATGAGCCTCTTCACCTGTTCAATAGATGTCTGTGGAGTGTGAACCGGGCGGTAGTTTACTTGTTAAAAAGTAATAATTTTAACACATTCAACATTATAGATAAAATAGTGAATCTTAATCTGATAGTGGTTTTTTTTTTTTCCAGACAAATTCACGGATTTGGATGTATTTCTTTTCAGCATGATGTCAAAATCCGCGAAAATATTTAATCCTTTAATCAGTTGCGTTATAGCTTTAGCTTAATTTGTAACGTATATAAATATAGGTAGAAAAAAAGTAAAAAAAAAATACATATTGGTCAAATAGCGAGGGTCATATAGCACTGTCCTAAATAAATAGGTACTGTACGCACCAGACCTGAGTCGCCATTTGAATGTTAATAAGATGATATATTCATAAAAGGACAGCTAAAATTTAATGGACGTACGCTTGAAATGGCACATGCTTTGTTCACAGTATGACATTGTTCACAGCATCTTATTAAATTATCATCGGATGTGCGTTGTGGTGCAGTGGATATAGGTTCGGAACGAGAAATCGGGGAAATGAGTTCGAATTTCACTTGAACTCATTGCATTCACTTACGCGCAAATACCCTTGGGAAAGGTATTAAATCCGTCTCTTCCCTCCAGTTATGGGTTAAATAACAGGACAGACTGAGTTCTATAACTTTGGCCAGCAACCAGTCTACCAAAGAAAGTAATAGCAACCTACTGCGGGATAACCTTCCGTCCAGTCAATCATGTCTCTTTCGAGACATGATCACCCAAGCGTATTACGTATGGCACGTAAATGACTTATACTCAGACAGCTGATACGTACTTGGACACGTAAGGAGGAAACAGAACTGGTAAAACTTAATCTTCACAGGGCATATCGATGACAAAAAGAGGTAGAGAAACGTAGCGAGCTACCTACCTGACGATCTTTTGTGAATGGATGGCGTAACGGGAGAGGATGCTTGGTGAAAAGCCACAAGGGATAAGACGTTGTGGAGAGCCATGATCAACCAAATTCTGAAATGTCTCGGCATATAGGATAAGTAATTTATTATGACAGTGGCGTAAGCACATCTTACATTTCAGGAGCATTAGTTGGTTAACTATGACACATTTTGACTCTAGTATAAGATCAATATCTACTCCAATGTGAACTGGACTGATGACACCAAGCCTGCTTTGTAATGTGACTTCTCTCTATCTTTTCTACAAATATTTTCATAGCAACTGCTCTGATGAGCTATTTCAAAACTTAATCTTCAGGTGCTGATTAAAGACTCATCTGTACATAATTTAATTTGCATAAAATAATACACTTAATATCCGATTATTTATATATAAGTAAAATGGATTGTAAATTTCAATGCGTCTATCAATGTCTGTCAATCATTACAGGCAACATCTCCTATCTCCCATAAGCATGGACCAAGCGAGTCTCCCCGAAAGCAGTATATCTTATCCTATCTTCCGATCTCAAGTGGAACCATAACATTAAATCAATAGCTAAATTCACTGCTAGGAAGGTTGGGTCACTGTGTCAGGCCAGGAGGTTTTTTTCCGCTTGAATCCATCTTGCACATATACAAATCAACCATCCGTCCGTGCACGGAATACTGCTGTCATATATGGTCAGGCGCCCCCCTCCTCGCTGTTCATCTCAGTGTTCTTGACAGGCGCCAAAAGAGAATCAGCAATGTGATAGGTACCGACTTGGCGGCTCGACTCCAACCACTTCCCCACTGACGGGATGTGGCTTCACTTTGTCTGTTCTATAAATATTTTCATGGCTTCTGCTCCGACGAACTTAAGTCACTGGTGCCCCTGCAACAGTAGTTTACGCGTTCAACCAGACTGACAACTGGGTCCCATCCATTCACAGTTAGATCAGCCAAATGCAGCCGACAATTATACGCCAGCAGTATCTTTTCTCGAACTTCCTGCCTGTGGAACCCCATTTCATATTCTTGCTTTCCTGACGGCTACAACCTCCAGGAATTTAAATGAAATCTCTTTAAATGCAAATTTAAATCTATCTCTTATCCACTTGACTCTAGTTCTTTCTACATCACCCTGTATATCTTTTGCTTTCTCTCTACCTTTGCAACTGTCATCACACTTGTATTCCCATCCTTCTCTTGCTCCTTTCTCGGACTCCACCTGTAACTGGTTCATCTTTCTCCTTACTCTCCTCCTATCTAATCTTTTACGCTTATGTAGCCCCCCCCCCTGTGCATCAGTGGCATTACCACCTTGCTTGGGTTGAAACGATTAAAATAAATAAATAAACTGACAGACTATATAGAAAGAGTAAGATCTTAATATAGCTACCATTGATAACGTTAAAGTTATAAATTTCTTAGATGCTACCTTCGACCTGAGTAATGTTCTGTACAAACCAGACCCTAAAGACACACAGAATCATAAATATATGAAAGTCTCTCTATAGAATCATCAATAACCTACATACGGGTTTCAATCCTGGCTAGAAGCAACCGGATGTCTAACCGTACTGATGAGCTGTGATACAGCGAAACAGGACTGTCTGCGGATGACTATATATATATGCAAACTTATCACTATACTCTTTTCAAAAAGCCCTCCGCGTATACATGCGGAAGGAGAAAATGATTGTAAAAACAAAAAGAGCTAAGCACATGAACATCAGCCAAAGCGATTTGGGACGAGCCAGTACGTAGCCCAAAGAAAAAACCCGAGACGAGTAATCAATAACAAAAAAAAAAAGAGCTCAATACTTAAGCAGAGCAAAATAAGTAAATTAACCTAATGACCCAACAAACCTACCACACAAAATCATAAATGTATCAAACTTTCCCTATAGAATCATCAATAACCTACATAAATTCATCCAATTTCGTATAAGTACCAACTCTAGCAATAAGAAAATTTTTGACAATTCCAAAATTAAATACATTAATGCTTAAAAAAAATAAATTCAACACCAGTTTAGTATCATCTTTTTATAATCGAACTTGCATAAAATAATACACTTGATGTGCTATTACTTATATGTAAACAGACAGACATAGAAATAGTATGATCTTAATATAACTACGATTTTAATATAGCTACCATCACTAGGATGTGCGTTGTGGTGCATTAGATATCGGCTCGGAACGAGAAATCGGAGAGCCGAGTTCGAATTCCAGCTGAATTCATTGCATTCACTTACACGCAAATACCCTTGGGAAAGGTGTTAATCCGTCTATTTCTTCCAGTTATGGATTAAATAACAGGACAGATTGGGTTCTGTAACCTTGATCGGCAACCAGTCTACCGCAGAAAGCAATGGCAACCTACTGCGGGATAATCTTCTGCCCAGTCAGTCATGTCTCTTTCGAGACATGATCGCCCAAGCGTGTATCACGTATGGCACTTAACTGACTGACCATCACTAACGTTAAAGACGTAAACTTCTTAGATGTTACCTTCGACCTGAGCAATGTTCTGTACAAACCAGACAAGAAAAACTCGCAGAATCATAAATATATCAATAGTGATTCAAACTCTCCTGGTGCCCCGTTCACGTGAATTTAAGCGGGCTACTAGACTGACATCTAGGTCCCACCCTTTTACAGTTGAAATAATTAAATTTAACCGCTACTTCTACTCCAACATTTTCTTTTCTCGCACTTTTTTCTTTTTTACCGTGGAACCTGTTTATCTGCTTCCCTAATAGTGACAATCTTGTGAAAATATAAATGCAACCTAAATTGTCATCTTCCATGTTCTTAAATCCCACTGATTTTTTCTCTTTTATTCAATACCCCCTGTCTCCCCACTTTTCTCTCACTGTAACCCCCTGCGAACTAGTGGCGGTCTCGCCTTGGCTGGGGTAAAAATAAATAAATAACAAGGCGCCTGCTGGGACGGTGGCACTCGTTAGGGTCCCAGTTATGCACAAAAAGTGAACACTAAACAAAAGTCAACAGTGCATTTTTTACGGTATTTACATTATTCGGATTATTGTCCTCATCTTTGTTGCCATTTGTAAGACTAGTGGATATAGACGTTGGTTAGTTCCTGTGACTTGACCCAAAAATTTGTGAGTTCAATACCAGGCTACAGCAGTGAACAAGTAACGTGTAGGGTTAGAGGGAGATAACTCAAGACTTCCAATCGAGGCTTTACGCAAGGAATGGGGATAATATACCCCAATGATTGTAATAAATGGTTCGGTTCGAAATTTTTAGCAACTGAAGAAGGCCTGAGCGTACAACAACCGAAACGTCGTACACATGGCAACAAAGATGAGAACAATAGTCCGAATAATGTAAATACTGTAGATACTACCTCATCTCAGAAATATAGTCAAATGCATTTTTTATAATCAAATGACCAACAGTAAAATTTTATACCAAAATGGCAATCAATGCAAACCCCCGCCATTATAAAAATACATTTTATCGTAATATTACCAATAATACATTTTATGATTTACAAACTATCGAGTTCCTTGTTCCCTGTTTAGAACGTGGTTTCCGGCTTTCTCTTTTCCAATCTTTTTACTCTTTTCTTTTCTTTTTTTTTTTCAATTGGAGTAGATAGACTAAACTATCGCCCGGTGGGCTCCACCCACGTCTATTCAACAGGTGAAGAGGCTCATCCCTTGTTCCCTGTTTAGGATGTGGTTTCCGGCTTTCTCTTTTCCAATCTTTTCACCCTTACGTTGCCCCCTGCGCATCAGTGGCGTTACCACCTTGCTTGGGGTGATATGATTAAAAACAAAAACAAAAAAAAAACATGCTTTTACTCTGAATGTATAAAAACATGTACAAAATATCTGTAGCTGAAAACGCAAAGCTACGTACAAAATATTTCAGTCAGTTACGTGCCATATGTAATACGTGGTGATCATGTTTCTTTTGATCCATCACTGACTAAGCCGAAGATTTTCACGCATTAGATTACCATTTCTTTTTTGCGGTAGAGTTGTTTGCTAACTAAGCCTATAAAACCCAATCTCTCCCCTCTATTTAACCCGTAGCTGGAGGGAGAAGAAATGGATTCATAACTTTCGCAAGGGTATTTGCACGCAAGTGAATGCAACGAATTCAAACTCGTATAGATTTATATACCGATAAACAAAATAAACAAACGACGTTTGGTCACTTTGAATGACACCCGTCATACCGCGTGCTGCAATAACATTAGATTTTCTCATTATTCGGTAGCAACGAATATTAATTATTACACAGCGGGTGATTCTATTCTTTGGGATCATTAATTCAATCAATTGTTTCCTTCATTTTATTTTTCTCTCTGCTAATTTTTTTCTCATATTTTCTCACCCCCTTGTCTCGTAGTGGCTTTATTGCCTTTTTTGGATGTAATGATTTAAAATAAAATACTTTCTGTTTGTTGAAACTGTTACAGTCTCAACAAAATGCCAACTGAGCGTTAATACTACATTCTATTGGATATAAAGTGCAAGTTGGTTTTTGCTGATCCCATATGATTTACTACATATTACTACAATAACTGAAAAATATATTTAAAGAAATGCATGTGAAAACCTTCTCATGAAGTAAGTACTTAAAATATCAATTTCCAGTAAGCTCTCATTTTTGACGACATGGTTAAACGATATTTAAACAGAAAAAACAAACAAAAGGAATATTAGAGAAGAGAGTCAAATAGTCGCTTTCGGTGGAGAATTGCCATTTTAAATGTTCGGATTTGTGAGCTTAATTTGCTCCCAGCTTTATTTAATAAACCTATCCTTTTAATTTGTATTTTTTTTTATTTTCTTTTTAAATTATTTGAAAAGATTTCAGTAATCTCTTTTCGCTTTCCATCTGTAATAGCTTCGTGCGCATATCGAAATCCCATTCTTCCCCATTCCTCTCTTACTTATCGGTTCATTATCATTGGCTTATCATAGACGAAAGATTTTCTCTTATGAAGCGAAATTGTCGTCTTCGATTAAAGCTAAACTAAAAGATATATATATATATATATATATGAAGTGCATTGGAATTGATAAATTGTGATTAATTTTTATCAGTATTTGCTGGTTCTTTTTTTTATGAAATCTTTTTTTCGTTTGGAGATTAAAAAAAAAAAATACAAGAGCGAATATCAGATTTTTTTTGCTAGTGTGTAGCTGAATGATGCAAAATCGTTTGACATCCAAGTTGTTAGATAAAAGTTCAGAGAATTTAAGCTTGAGAAATTAAAAAGAAAAAAAGAAACGTTTGCGACGCCATACTAAACAGAGACAACCCGCTTAGCGCTAAACTTTAAGGGACGATTCCCTCGCTGAGTAGCGTATTGAGAGACAAGAAAATTTCGTTAGAAACAAAGAACAGAGTACTGGATTATTATATGATGTCTGGCCTTCAATACGGCAGCGAATGCTGGGCAATCTCATCAAAAACTTGAAGCAAACGAAATCTGGTTCTACAGAAGGATGCTGAGGATACCATGGGCTGAACATGTGAGCAACGACGAGGTTTTGGAGAGGATGGAAACGAAAAAGAAACTGATACTTAATATCAGAAAGAGACAGCTGAAGTTTTTGAGATATGTAATGAGGAAGGAGGGCTTGAAGAATTTGATACTCACAGGACGGATAAAAGAAAAGTAGGAAAGGAGAAAGCAATGTGTCATATACATGATGGGTTTAAACAAATGGATGGCAGAGTAGAAGACAAATGTTGAAGAGCTACACGGGATATAAAAATGTGGAATTCCATGATCTCCTACGTCCTGAATGGACACGGCATATAAAGAAGAATATGTAATAATTACATAGCGAAAGAATAGTCTTTGGATGTCTACATGAAATAAGCCTTGATTCTAAGATCTGTAAATATGGAAGAGAAACTGGGTTAAATCTTAAAAATAGCGGTGAAGCATATACAACTGCTACAGAATCAGCCAGTTCCCTTTCCGAAGCAAGATGTCGACATAGATTAATTTGCAACGCACCAGTAGCTAAAGAATTCAGAACTTAAGGGTAAGACAAAAGGGTTTATTCTTACTGCACGGTACCTGAGCCTGCATAAACGCATCTTCTTCTATATGCCATGTCCCTTCAGGACGTCGGTGACCATGGCTCTCCACGTCTCCCTATCCCTGGTAGCTCTTAGCACGCTTTCTCCTGTTACCCCACCCAACCCAAACCCCGCTCTGCCATCCACCTGCTCAGCTCCTCCAAATATATTATCCACTGCTTTCTACTGTCTCGCTTTCCCTCTATCTGACCTGTGAGTATCAGATTCTCCAGGCCTTCCTTCCTCATCACATGTCCCAAGAACTTCAGCTGTCTCTTCCTGATCCTCAGTGTTAATTATCTGTTCGTTTCCATCCTTTCTAAAACCTCATCATAGCTCACATGCTCGATCCATGATATCCACAGCATCCTTCTGTAGAACCACATTTCAGTTGCTTCAAGTTTTTCCTCCACCTTTGATGATATTGTCCAGCATTCATTGTCATATTGAAGGACAGACACCACATAGCAATCCAGAACTCTGTTTCTAGCGAATTTTTTTTTTTTTTTTTTTGTCTCTTAATACTCTAATCAGCTTCTGGAATGCGTCCTTGACCATTCCAATTCACCTTCGGATCTCAGTGTCACACTTTCCGTTAGAACACTTCCCAAGTACTTAAATTTTTGTGCTTGCTTGATTTTAGTATCCCCAACTGTAAATGACATCTTGCATAATAGTATGAACCAAAATGTAGCTTGTATGGCTAATACAATAAAACTATTAAACACCTTGTCTCAAGATGCTTACGACTCACACCCAGTGAGTACAAAGACCGTCATAACAGAGTATCTGCATTGGGATATCTACCGGATAAAAACAGCTGCAAACTGGCTCGAAAATCATCCTGAATCTGTAGTTGAAGGAGACGTTATTACCGAACAACATAAACAAAACGCCCAGATATCATAGACAGAAAAGTAACAAACTGCGAAGTGATTGACATGAATATACCAAATGACATAGAGATCTCTGCAAAGGTTTTGGAAAAACTAAGCAAATCCGAAAACCTGGAGATGAAAATCGGAAAAAAAAAAAAAAACACAAAACAAAAAACGAAAACTGTTAATTTTGTTGTTGCAGCTTTAGGTCTGGTTAGGAAAGGAATTCAAAAACTAATCAACAAAATCTTTGGTGCTTTACTCCTGCAGGCTCCCCACCACCCCAAAAATACTTTCTGACAAATTCAGCCGTATCATCCGAAGAGCTTTGTCAATTTAAGTGTGTGTGTGTGTGTGTGTGTGTGTGTGTGTGTGTGTGTGTATAACTGTCTTTTGTTTAATTAAGTGGAAACAACAAAAACTCGCATCCTTTGCTGGTCCTTGGCCATTGGTTAAGACGTAGTATATGCTTAGAAAACAAATGCCGACCATTTTTTTTTTTAACTGATACAAATAAACTAGTGGAATTATTCATTATTTATTTGAAATAAACATTTAAAGAAAAGACTATGAAATGATCTATATTTTCTATAAATATTTTCAAGGTAATTGTTAGGATGTGCTTTTCGCTATGGCGCCTGAAGTTTTTGTGTTTAAGCGCGGTGGATGTGCGTCGTGCTGTTTGGAACAAGAAATCGGAGAGCTGGGTTCGAATTCCAGTTGAATTCGTGGCATTCACTTATGCACAAATAAGCTTGCGAAAGGTATTAATACATCTCTTCCCTCCAGCTATGGGGCAAACAACAGTACAGATTGGTTCTATAGCTTTGGTTGTTAACCAGTCAACCGTAGAAAGTAATGACAAGTTACTGAGAGAAAATCTTTTGTCCAGTCATTAATGTCTTTTTCGAGACATGATCACCCAGGAGTGTAACTGACTGACTAGACTGGCGACGAGGTCTCATCAATTTACAGTTGAGTTGTCAGGCGCTGTTGAAATTCCTCGATTTTTAGTGATACCAAGGATTAACACTGCCAGAAAATAGAATGTCATCGGTGATTAGATAAGCAAGTCTAAATCGAATGTTCGATTTCTTTTCGATGAAAGAACGTGCTAAAAACTAAAAGCAGAAAGGAACAACACATCTAATCTAAACTTATTTATAAATGGAACTTTGTCTGTGTGTGTTTGTGTGTGTGTGCCCGTTACCTATAGACTCCGAAACGGCTGAACCGATTTTCTTGAAAATTTACACAGTTGTACTATAAGCGTCTGCGAGTGTTCTTAGCTAGGGTTTGTGTCGAGGTACCCCCGATAAATATCGAAAATCGATAATCGAAAAAATCGCGTTATAGAAGGAGTGGTCCGATTTTAATCAAATTTGATACACTCATAGACAAAGACATAAGAAACGATATTCAGAAGTTTCAAGGTTGCAGTTCTTACAATAGTGCAGAAAATTGATAATATATATATATATATATATATATATATATATATAAAAGGCAAGATGTTTGTGTGTGTCTGTTTATCTGCCTGTATGTTTGTATTTTTTTTAGACCTTTTATTTTAGATTTTGCTTTGGGTTTGGTTCTAAGTAGGTATAGTTGTAGTTCTTAGTCTCAGCCATGATACAATTTACTCAGAGGATTTATTTAGCCTTCAAAATTCAGTTTACGACGAAAAAACTTAATTGATATCGATACCAGGAAATCAAAATTTGACTTACATCCATTCATTTTTCTTTCAGTCTACAGTTTCGCTTTAACTGGAAACAACTATTGCTTTTTAGTCTTTCGTGCCAACGTCCAAATAGTCTGAGCTCCAGGACCATGGATTAGTTTTAAAGCTTTTATTACACCCGAGAAGCGCCGGGCTATACTGCTAGTTCTTTAAATAAATTCTGCAGTAGGAACCGCATAAAACTGGTTCTATTTATTATCGTTGTTTTGACAAACAAATAAACGTGCTCCCTATAAGATAGTCTCAAAAGTTGGTTTTTCCAGTGACGCCGTAAATTGTTTTAGCTGCTTCTACTTTTCGGCAATGTCTATATTGTTTTAAAAGGCAATTAATGTGAGTCGTGGTGTAACGGATATCAACTTGGAATGAAAAATCGGAGAGCCGAGATCGAATTCCAGTCGAGTTCGTTTCATTTCTTATGCAAAAATACCCTTTGGAAAGGTATGAATCCATCTCTTCTCTCTCTAGCTATATGTTGAACAGCAGAACAGATTGGGTTCTATAGCTTTGGTTGGCAACCAGTATACAGCCAAAAGTAAAGGTAACATACTGCGGAAAAATCTTCTGCCTGGTCAGCCATGTCTCTTTTGAGACAGGATCGCCCAAGCGTGTATCACGTATGGCAATTATCTGACAATGAAACCGAAACATATTTAACTGAATGTGAATTTATACTTTTTCTTTGCTTTTTTAGAATTGTCAGCAAAAACACTAAACACTGTTAGATTGTTTATTTAAAATGTACAATATTTATTAGATTATAGTATTTAATGGTTGGCAAAATATTGGTTAATTGCTAATTAATTTAAACTTTGTAAAATGGTGAATAATGAGGATGTTCTTCTTGCTGTTCACTATAGGATACAAATACTATATCATCCATCAATCAACTAAAAAAACACAAAATAAATTGCACACCCGCAAATTCGGATTCAAACGACCAACATTTGGAAAAACCTTAAGTAAAATTCAAACGACCAACATTTTGGGAAAAAAACAAAATAAAATCGCACACACGCAAAAAGAGGATTCAAACAGCTAAAAGCTTTTCTTTTTCACAAGTCAGTCTGAAAAGCGAAACTCTAGATCCTGATTGGATGACAAATGTAAAAATTCAAACAACGTCAGAGAAGCGGTTTTTTCACAGCTATCACGTGATCAGAATTCAATATTTAAAGATGGCCCCCGACCCGTCACGTTAGTCAATCCCACGTGCGGGCGGAGAGCATTAACCTAGTCGTGACTACGCCGAAGGGTGGAGTCACGACTGGGGTAAATTAGACAGGAATTTTTGGCCGGGCTATATGGCCCGGGGAATCCCACTTTAAAAAGACATTGTGCCGCATTGCATTTTGCCTTTAGTGGGAAGGCGAATAAATACTATCAGTCCGACATGGGAGCGGTTAGCTGAGGGCCTCATGGCAATGGCACGGTTTCATTCGACCTCTTCTTCCAATGTTTTTTTTCTTCTTTTTCACTCCACGCCACAGTCAGTCAGGTAGAAGCGGTAGCTGATAACATCTCACAATGTAAGAAAGAAACTTCAAGCTGACTCGCCTTTGCGGTCAATTTTCTTTTCTTCTTTTTCAGTCCACGCCAATCCGGACGTAGGGCATGCCACAGTTTCATTCGACCTCTTCTTCCAACGTCCTTTTCTTCTTTTTCAGTCCACGCCAATCCGGACGTAGGGCATGCCACAGTTTCATTCGACCTCTTCTTCCAACGTCCTTTTCTTCTTTTTCACTCCACGCCAATCCGGGCGTAGGGCATGCCACAGTTTCATTCGACCTCTTCTTCCAAAGTCCTTTTCTTCTTTTTCACTCCACGCCAATCCAGGCGTAGGGCATGCCACAGTTTCATTCGACCTCTTCTTCCAAAGTCCTTTTCTTCTTTTTCACTCCACGCCAATCCGGGCGTAGTGCATGCCACTGTTTCATTCGACCTCTTCTTCCAACGTCCTTTTCTTCTTTTTCACTCCACGCCAATCCGGGCGTAGGGCATGCCACAGTTTCATTCGACCTCTTCTTCCAACGTCCTTTTCTTCTTTTTCACTCCACGCCAATCCGGGCGTAGGGCATGCCACTGTTTCATTCGACCTCTTCTTCCAACGTCCTTTTCTTCTTTTTCACTCCACGCCAATCCGGGCGTAGGGCATGCCACTGTTTCATTCACCCTCTTCTTCCAAAGTCCTTTTCTTCATTTTCACACACGCCGCTGAAGAGAACAACACAACGACAAATTAGATGCGTTAAGTACAACTTCTTTATTTGTTTTGCCTTCTCTCTTTCTCAACCTGTCGCGACCTACCAAACAGAGGAAAGAACGAAGACTTTACATTCCGCTACTACACAACCATGAACTCTAAACTTCTGCGGACAGTTCTCTACGAAGAATTCTAACTACAAAACAGCGTGCATTTTCTCAATGAACTTTTTTTTCGCAAATATATTATAGTGTTCAGTTAACAAAATTTCACTTATATTTTCCTTCTTACACTTTTGTCATTCTGTAAATAAATCTTTGCTTTAATGTACACACGAAATATTTTATCCTTTCACATTTCAACAACCAACCTTCAAGCTTCTGATATTTAAAGTGTGGGGACTTCGGACGTGTTTGGCACAAGGCCAATTTAACACACATCACTGAGGCTCCTACAAATTGGTGACCTCGACGTGATACGAACACGTAGCATTCTGCATATTTAATAAAACCCGAAAGAAACACTCACCATACAGAAGGATAAAACCGCAAAGAATGCGCAAAGAAATACTTACCTCAACATATTTAATAAAACTTTCGAATTCCAGCTGAATTCATTGCATTCACTTACGCGCAAATACCCCTGGGAAAGGTATTGGATTAATCCAATGTAGATTTGCTTATCTAATCACCAATGACATTCTATTTTCTGGCAGTGTTAATCCTTGGTACCACTAAAAATCGAGGAATTTCAACAGCGCCTGACAACTCAACTGTAAATTGATGAGACCTCGTCGCCAGTCTAGTCAGTCAGTTACACGCCTGGGTGATCATGTCTCGAAAAAGATATTAATGACTGGACAAAAGATTTTCTCTCAGTAACTTGTCATTACTTTCTGCGGTTGACTGGTTAACAACCAAAGCTATAGAACCAATCTGTACTGTTGTTTGACCCATAGCTGGAGGGAAGAGATGTATTAATACCTTTCGCAAGCTTATTTGTGCATAAGTGAATGCCACGAATTCAACTGGAATTCGAACCCAGCTCTCCGATTTCTTGTTCCAAACAGCACGACGCACATCCACCGCGCTTAAACACAAAGACTTCAGGCGCCATAGCGAAAAGCACATCCTAACAATTACCCTTCCTTCCAGTTATGGGTTAAATAACAGGGCAGATTGGGTTCTATAGCCTTGGCTGGCAACCAATCTACCGCAGAAAGCAACCTACTGCGGGATAATCTTCTGCCCAGTCAGTCATGTCTCTTTTGAGACATGATCGCCCAAGTGTGTATCACGTATGGCACTTAACTGACTGACTGACAAGGAACACTTGGTAGAATTCTGAACCCTACAGAATGGCGGCTCCTCAAAAAATACACTCTCATTAAAATAAGTTTAACATGTATACACAAAAAAGAGACTTTTCTTCAACAAGAAGTACTTATTTAGCTCCCAACTATTCATACCTCACTACACACATATTTTAATAATTTAGTAAATGTTTATAAATTTATAAATAAAATTGTTTTTAAATTTATTTTTTTTATAAATTGTAAATGATAAATACTGCATTGTGCATAACCTTCAGTAGATCTCATTATTAGTTTGTTTTTTAGAATACACATTGTAAATGTAAAATTAATCCTGTAAATAATCTAATGATTTAGGTACCTCCACTTTTCAGTATAAATTTTAGATACCTAATTTTAAAATGAAATTTTTAAAATTAAAAAACATTCTTGAAGATTTAATTTTAGATTTAATTAAAAGCCTAATGATTAAATTTTTTATTTCCATTCAGTAAAAATTTCTGGTGTATTTCAGATAGAAATTATATAGATTTGAAATCACATTTAATTTTAATTTCTTAAATTTTCTTAAAAACGGCCATTTTTCTTAATCTTAAGAAATTTGTAAACAAACAAAGATTTATCGATTTTAAAAATATTTCAAAAGATTTTTGACACTTTATTTTAGTAAAATTAGAAAATTGAAAGTTAAATTAAGCTGATTTAAAAAGAAATATTACTTACTTATAGCATAAAAAGTAATATTATAGTGGGTTGCTTATCCTTTTCTGCTAGTAGTGGAGAGCCCGTTCTCGTGAAGGGTAGTTGTATATTGTTGCAGGTTAACGGAATTTGGCCTTGTTGTAGATAGCCCACTATAAGTCATAAAATGATTACAAATCAAGAAAGGCAATTTTAGTAGAAAAATAACATTTTATATATACACATATCAATTAATGTTTTTACAATTGAAGTAATACATGAAGTATAGGTCCAATGGAGGTTAAAATGTTCATGGCAATAAAATACTGAAAGAGAATTAATGCTTAGGAATTTGGGAGCGTGTAAGTAAGGAACGTCTTTGATGTATTTGCTCCTCAGGTCAGTAAGTAGTTTTTGAGGCAGGGAAGAAGGAAAGAGGCGAGGAAAGCGAGCGTAGTAAGCCGCTTGACTTGGGTCAAGGGAGATACTAAATACTCTCTTCTCCTCGAGTCGGTCTGCCCGCCGATGCTTTCGGTATCCGCTTTTTATATCTTCTTTTTGGATCACAGCAGCTCATTTGGGATTTCACACTTGTATTTGGTTCTGGGCTTCCCATTGGCTGATAAATAAAATTCGTGTAGGCTCGCGAACTGGAAATTTAATATTTAATTAATTTTTAGTTTTCAACCGGAACATCTGCGCGGAGCCGGCGGCGCAGCGAAGACTTTTGGTCATTTTCTTTTTGGCCGTGAAAGCGCAAACATCCGGTCCATCGCTTTTGCTCGGTACCACCACAATATACAACCAATTATGAACGATTGGTCGTGTTCATCTGATCGAAGGTTTGACGGATTCGTGAGTGATTTGATGATGACAGGTTGTACGCATACCCAAAACCGACAATTTTCATAACTCTAAGTGAAGGGACAAAACTCTTAAATTTCATAATAATGGCACTTTCAGTCTACCATGCATGAAAATAAGGTAAAAATATAATAAATTAAAAATTACTTTTTAAAATAAAATAACGTAATTACGTTTATTAATCTTTGCAATTTTCTACTCGTAAATTTCGTTTCCATCACATTCAATAAACGTCTTAATACAGAATTTTACACGATTTTAAACTATAAATTATTATAATTAAAATGTAAAAAAAATGAAAAAATTATTGTAAAAATTTATTATTCATCAGAAAAAAATATATTGCTTCAGACAATAATGTCCTTAATATTTCTTATTTAAAAAACAATTAAACGCTTTTCTTTTAAGTAATGTCATAGTTTTATTGGATTCTTTATTTTTCAATTCAGAGCAGATTTCCAGTTAAGTGGTACAAATTTCCAGTTAAGTGGTACAAATTTCCAGTTAAATGGTACAAATATGAAAAAAAAGTAGGTGATTTGTAATTTCTAATGACTCCTACTTTTAACAAAAAAAACAAGAAACAAATTCTATAAACGAGAAGGTTCTGTGCAAAATTTTATGAAATTAAGTAAGTGGGGAGTAAAACATTTTTTTTAAAAAAATTTACCAATATTTTCTAAAAAGAAACCTTTCAAAAATAATTTCATTCATTTGTGAATAAGTTCTGAAAATTTCATTAAAATCGGACAGTTATTTGATTTGTACAAGAATTTTCAAATTAATGTGTTTTCAACAGAAAAAAAGCACAAAAAAATCCAATGTTAAACTTTGTAGAAGACGATGACGTAAACAAAACAAGCATTCTAACCAAAATTTCGAACGTGTTAGAAAAGGATTAAAAAAATTAATAAATGATTAAAAAATTATTTGATCTTTCTTCTTAATAATAATAATAATAATATCAACATTTTGACTATAAAACTTTATTTTCGTTAAGTTTGTGACGTTTTGCATTACGCTATGCTGTTTTGTTTTGTTTTTTTTTCGTGAAAAAGTGGAGGTAATGATTAAAAATAGTGTTTAATATTTGTTTATAAATTCTCACAAACAAAAAAGTATGCCTTCACTTTCCTCACATGCTTAGGTTTTATTTGAATCCTAATAATCGCTTTTTAAGACAATGAACATAACGGGAGAAGAGTGAAGGCAGTAAACAAAAAGGCGGTGTCATGGGAAAAACCGTCCTTTTGAGACGACATCTTATTGCGGACACGTTTGTTAATGTTTGCCGTCATTTCTTTATGCTACTTCTGTTTTACTCTAGGCACTAAGCCGACCAGAAATTAATACATCCTGACAAACGAAAGAAATGAAACGGAAAGCTATCTCTCTGTAGCTAGGAGATACCTGATTCCATAAGATTTGTCTCTCAGACAGTTCCTCTCCATTTTTAGTGCTAGGGCCAGTAGGAATAACTCCAGCCGATAAAGCAGGCAAATCTTTTCCATCAAACCACTGACTAATAGTACTCACGTTCAAGGAAACACTGTAGAGAATTTCCGGGGTGTCAGAGGACGTTAGATAAAGAGAGAAAAGTGCAGTATTTAGTTCAGAGAGCCTACCTGAAGAGTAATTCAACGCCATTTCACATTTCCGGGTGTATAGCAGATTTTATGGCTTCGTAAATTTTTTTTTTTTTTGGCTTTCGATAGTTTTGATCCGACGAAAGTTTTTGCAGGCTTTCACCTGGTAAGATTATTTATTACTGGTCATTAATTAACATTATATTTTTTAATGCCATCTCCTTTTAGGTTTAAGCAATCATGCATCTCTACAGATTCCTTACTGTTGTCTGTCAATCATCACAGGCAACCTCTCCTGTCTCCCATAAGCATGGACCAAGCGATTCTCCCTGAGAGCAATACATTGCGCCTCCTCGGCCTTACCCTCTCTTCTGATCTCAAATGGAACCACTACATCGAGTCCACTGCTAAGAAGGTTGGGTCACTGTGTCGGGCCAGGATGTTTTTTTCCTCCTGAATCCATCCTGCATATATACAAATCAACCATTCGTCCGTGCATGGAATATTGCTGCCATATATGGTCAGGTGCCTTTGCCGTTCATCTCAGTGTTCTCGACAGGCTCCAAAGGAGAATCAGTCGTGTGATAGGTACTGACTTGGCGGCTCGACTACAGCCACTTCCCCACCGACGAAATGTGGCCCTCCCTTTGTCTGTTCTATAAATACTTCCATGGCTTCTGCTCGAACGAACTTAAGTCACTGGTGCCTCCTCAACAGGTGTTTACTCGTGCAACCAGATTGGCAACTGGATCCCACCCATTCACAGTCAGGTTAGTCAAATGCAGACGACAATTCTACTCCTGCAGCTTCCTCTCTCGCACTTCCCGCCTGTGGAACTCGCTCCCATATTCTTGCTTTTTGACGGCTACAACTTCCAGTAATTTTAATGCAAGGTCAATACTCATCTATAAACCACTTGACTCTAGTTCTTTCCCCACCCCGTATATCCTTTCCTTTCTCTTCACCTTTGAAACTGTCATCACACCTGCATTCTCATCTTTCTATTGCTCCTTTCTATTGCTTCTATTGATTGCTTTTCTAACTGGTTCGTCTTCCTCTTCACTCTCTTCTAATTAATCTTTTTACACTTATGTAGCCCCCTGCACATCAGTGGCATTACCGCCTTGCTCGGAGTGATACGATTAAACAAAAATTATTAACTCTGTATTACCTTGCCTTCTTGGAAAATATACTAGATTGTTTTCCTTTTTTCTTTTTTTTTTTCTTCAAAATTCTGCATTCAGACTTTTCATTATCTTGGACAAGCTGCTATCCAAGGCCAGAGAGCCTAATTTATCCTTCTGTTTAAAACACAGTAGAGGGAAGAAGAGATGGGTTCATGCCTTTCCCAAGGGCAGTAATACAAACGCGAACGCAACAGTCTTGGCCAGAATTTGAATTCGGTTCGCTGATTACTATTTCTGTGGCGCTAACCGTTACAGCACAAGCACATTCTAATTAATATGAAGAAAAACAAATAAAAGACTAGATTAATTCGAATTTTAGTTGAATTTCTTGCATTCACTTATGTGCAAATACCCTTGGGAAAGGTATTAATCTGTCTCTTCCCTCCAGTTATGGTTTAAATAACAGGACAGATTGGGTTCTATAGCCTTGGCTGGCAACCAGTCTACCGCAGAAAGTAATGGCGACCTATTGCGGAATAATGTTCTGCTCAGTCAGTCATGTTTCTTTCGAGACATGATCGGCCAATCGTGTATAACGTATGGCACTTAACTGACTGACCTATCAATGGTTACGTTGTGCAAAGCTGAAACCGAAGGTTTTATTCCTGCTATACAGGACCGATGTTTACTACCTAGAAATTGCCAAGCACGCATACTGATTGATTATGTTAACTCGAAATCCAAATTTATTAATAAATATCCAGAAACAATCGACGATTTTGTGTCAGCTTGCACGGAATATAAAACTCAACATGACAGAGTAGACCAATATCTTTACTAGAAAATATGCAACTCTTACGGGAAGGAAACTGAAAGAAAATGGCATGCACATCACCCAGACCCAGTTACAGAGATAGGACCTATAACAATTTTATAAGACTTTACTATACACACGGACAGAACAATCACAGCTCACCCAACTAGACATCTCGATCAAAGGCTGTAAAAACAGAATGTGCTTTCTGATTGACATGGCAGTCTATTCAAATTGTAATGTATCTTTGAAGATCTTCAAAAAACTGTATAAAAAATACAATGATCTTGAAGTGAGAATTTTTAAAAAGGGATATAAGGATATCAATAATTCTAGTTGTAGTTGGAGCCCATGGATTGATTGGAAAAGGTTCTGATTGACTCATTGAAGCGATTATTGGTAGCCCATGCTTTAACCTTGGAATACTAACCATCAATTAAAGTTACACCACTACTAACCATGGGTATATCATACCCAATTTTGAAAATATCAAAAAAATGTTAAACATAAGTCTTTGTTTAAAATATTTTAGATGCAGGCACTTCAAATTTTGTACTTTGTGTTAACATTAATAGGAACTGAAAAACATTATTTAGGTAAGAAAATCAGGTACTGAAGATTGTAATTAAATTGTAATTAAAAATGTAAATTAAATGTAAATTAAAAATGTAAATTGTAATTAAAATGGTGTCATTTGTGCTGGGTACTATATAGCTATGGTTAGTGTTCTCAGGTTAAAAATATACACGAAAAATATACCCAGAAGTACAATTCACGCATTACAAAGAGCTTTATCTATGTAACATATGTGTGATCTTAGTTTTATTTTTTTTATTTTTTATGAGGGGGTTGCTTTGCAAAAATACTCAGCAGAAAATGTCATGAAGCTATTTCTGACATTAGGTCTCTGATTGGTACCCGGAAGTAAATTTGTGAAGAAGAAGAAGAAAAAGAAGATGATGATGATAATAATAATAACAATTTTAGCGGGATAGATATATATGTTTATTTTGATACGCTAGGAGGGAGTGCGAAAACATATTAAACTCATCCATGTCTCCTAAGCTAGGCCATTATAACCAAAGATTAGTTGACTGACTTTGCGACCTATAAATGCTTTTTGCTTGATTTGATATTGAATGTTGTATGGATTGGTCAGTGAGGATGGAACTCACTACTCCACAGTAATGGTCAACTTGCGAAACAATACGCCACGCCAAAACACCCTAAATGTATTTCACTATGAATATACATTTGTTGAAACTGAGTTTACTATAAGAGTACTTTTCAAATGATTTTCCTTTCAAAATGCATTGAAAAATATTTTACGATGAAAATGCATTGCAAATGATTCTACTCTGAAAACTTCTACTTCGAATCAGAAATATACAGTTAAAATTTCTCGCGTACAAAATGAAGAAAGAATGCTTAGAAAATGTAATACTCACCGGACATGTTAAAGTCAAGAGGGACAGAGGAAAGCAAAGAATAACCTACCGAGCGATCTTGTGTGAATGGTTAGCAGAAAACGGATTAAAAGACACAGGACCTCCGCAACTTCCTATTCTTTGTAGATCTTAGTAAAAGTTGTCTCCCCCTACGCCATGTTTTCTCAATCCGGTCACTTAAGCTCGTCTAATAGATGCCCCTTTCCTATTTGTCTTGTGGATGTCAACGTTTCTAGGCCCTCTTTCCATTTCTTAAATTTTCCAAATTATAGCTCTATTTCTGCTTCAAATTTCCCCTTTTGTTTCCGTTACTCACACTTTTTAATTTTCCTTACTTCTAACCTGTTATGGGGAAACACACCTATTACTCAGATAATAGACTCTCCCTCCTGTATTAATAAGAGTTAATAGGAAGTTCTTGGGAAGTTCATAGGACTTCCTTAGACTTCTATTAGAGTTCAGTATAACTACTAGGCAGTTGATATTAGTCGGCAGTTAGCCGAATACTAAGGAGTCAGCTTTCAGTGGAAGATTACCAAGTTCCTAATATTTTGGGTACATTAAGTCGATTAGCAACCGATATAGCACGATTATAACCTTTAGTGCGAAAACTACTCCACAACATAATCATAATCATCATGGCATATTATTGTACAAACCACAAATTTTTATGTACATTTGGGGCGTTTTGTAGGTCCTCGGTATGTTTTTGCGGTATTTTGGTGCACGACAAGTATGAGTGTTGATGGACAAATTTTTATGGTGAATGAGAATCATTGTAACGTATGTATGGGTCGCGAATCTGATTAGCTAGATATAGGATAGAGTATCTGTAGACCAACCCGAGTTTTGTTCCCCCTCCCCATTTTTCGGCCTTGTGCCATAATTTTGTAAGTTTGTAAGTTTACAAAATAAATACACATAATCATCATGGCATATTGATGCCAGGATTTAATTTCATCTTCTGTAGTCTCTTCTCTTCCTTCTCCTCTTTATCATCATCATTCAACTTATATTATTATTTTTTTTATTGGTGTATTTGACCGCTTTTCTTTCTTTTCATTTTTGTCTTTCTTTCAAGATTTCTGATTACTTTTTAAAATTTTCTGTTAAAGGGAATATTTCCTTCCGTTTTTGTATAGTGAAGATCGTCTACCAGGATTTTTGTTTTAAATATAAAATCGTACCCACAACAAATAAACAACGCGAAGAAAACTTCCCAGAAAAAAAAAAACAAAGAACAGAAAGCTAAATATAACAAAAACATTTATACAGGTAAATACATCTATTTACATATGATACTTCACTGTTCTTTGTTGTGGCCATGAAGAGATCAATGGATCGATTGTTCGAAATGATTCGTCGCAAGTGAGTCTGAAAAATTCGAAATGATTTTGTTGTAAGTGAATAAAAACAAACGGTAGGTTTTTTTTGTTTTTTTTTTAATCATATCACCCCAAGCAAGACGGTGACGCCACTGATGCGCATGGGGCTACTTAAGAGTAAAATGATTGGAAAAGAGAAAGCCGGAAACCACATCCTAAACAGGGAACAAGAGATGAGCCTCTTCACCTACTCAAAAGACGTGGGTGGAGTGTGAACCGGGCGATAGTTAAGTCTATCTACTCCAATTGAGAACAAAAAAAAAGAGAAAAGAAATAAAAAAGTGAAAGATTGGGGGGAAAAAAAAGCAAAGAAAGCCGGGAACCACATCCTAAACAGGAAACAAGGGATGAGCCTCTTCACCTGTTCAATAGATATGGGTGGAGTGTGGCACTCGTTATAGAAACGTGTTTGACTGCTGACTGATTGCGTGCGTAACAGTAATTTTAAACACGGTGAACAAAGGAGACAGTATCGGACTTCGTAAGATTTGACTGCACAGAAAATCCGAGCTTACACATATCTATACCTTTTCATGAGCCAATAAAAAACCGTATATATTTATACATTCACCAATAAAAAGCTGCTTTCCTAATACAACTGGTTCACTAAATTTTACCATGCACTGATGCCTACAAAAACAAAATAAATATAACCTCTTATTTATAGGAAAAAATATTAAAAGTTGGTCGGATCCTAATTTTCACAAACGTATAAACACGCGTGATATTTTTTTTCTTTCCTCTTCAGGGAGTAACAAGTCGATATTCGGACGTCTCATCTAAATGAAATGCCTTTTTCCGTATTCTCACTTTCTCTTTCACAACCCACTAATTAATTCTTCTCCTTCCTTATTTACTTGTCGGCAAAAAAAAAAAAAAAACAACAAAAAAAAAAAAACAAAGATATTTCGGTTTTCATTCATACTCAGAACGAACTTTCCACCTACTACAATTGTATACACCAGACATCAGATTTGTTTTTTCTTCACAAATTTATTTATTTCGTCCGAATTCTAAAAAAGCTCAACATATGCAGAGAAATGTTATTTCAAAACAACAAAATTGATGTTATTATTCTCGTTGTATACTTATTAATTCAAACGAGACCCTTTTATCCGTTGTTCAACCAACCTTCTGATTCTTTCAAATGTGGTGGACTTGGTCACGTCTGACACAAGGCCATTTCGCAAGCAAGTTCTGAGTATGAATGAAAACCGAAATATCTTTGTTTTTTTTTTTACATTGAAAATCATTCATAGCCGATGCTTCCTACAACAGTACTTTCTTACGTCACGGCTTTGAATGATTTTCAATGTAAAAAAATCATCGTGTTATCATGGTAACGCGTGTTTATGCTGTTGATGGATGCATAACATTGTTTGTCAAAGATCTGCTGAATATCTTTTCGTTTTCTACTGGTGAGTCGTTTTTATGGCTGACGGCTAGCCGATGCTCGACTCCAAATCCTATCTGAATTTTGTGCGGGAATGTATTCAGTAATTCGAGCTCCGATCGTTTTCTATGTCATTTAGAGTTCAACCGCGTGGACGTCAGAGAAAATACATCACGTAACTTATACTATCAAATCAGATTCTAGAAACCACATTTTTAAAACTTACAGCTCTGCTCTGTTTGAACAGAATTGTAAAAAGGTTTTCGTATGTACTGAATTTACTCAGATTTATTTGTTGACGTTTTTTATTTGTTTGTGCTTCACTTATTGGCCGTAAAGTATAGAAGCTTATATTCTATGTTACTATTTAAAAAAAAAGAAGAAAAAAATGGCGAAGGCACAACAAAAGAAAATAAATAAAATAAATCAGTAAGTATTATAATGTCGTTCCGTTTCGAAGAGAATATACTCATTGGCATTTGTTATTGCTTTTGGTGATGGCGTATTTATTTATTTATTTTTCTTTGCGATGCTGAGGTGTATCGAATGTTTCGAAATGTCGCTCGACTTGATAAGGAGATTGTGAGAAGGAAAAAGTCGTCAGTATTTGTTTCGATAAATTCTCTTAACGTTAGAAATATGGATGGAAAAAATGACAAGATAAAGAAAAGAAAAGAAAAAAGAGAATTTTAGTAAGTGAAAAACAGAAAAGGGAAGCAGATTAGTTTAAAAGAAAGACAATATTCTTAAAATATCAAAGCGAGAAAAATAAAGAAAGAAAGAAAAACCGAAATTTTAATGAAAGAAAGTAAAAATTAAAAAAATAGTAAAAATAGGAATGAAAAAGCAGTGAGAATATAAATCATGGAAAAAGAAAAGAGAAGCTGAATTAAACAGTGACTGGTAAGGGGAGACAATTGAATGTGCGATGAATAATACCACGAACGAAAATACAAAGAAAGTAACTGACGAAATAGTCCAAGTGATTTTCTAGTGAGAAAAAGGCAAACAGAACAAGAAAGTGAGAAATGCGTGTATATATATATATATGCGTGTATGTGAATATGAGTGTGTGTATATATATGTATGTATGCATATATATATATACATGTGTGTGTATTTGTATATATATGTGTGTATATGTGTGTAGATATGTATATATGTGTATTTATATAGCTTTTAGTTATGCTATATTTATGTGTATGCGTACTGCATATCGGAGATGTAAAATGTAAATGTAAAAGTGAACACTGAAGTCTGATTCATGCTTAAAAGCAACCTTCCAGCCGTTACCTGAAGATTGCACTCAAGCATGAAACACTGTTGACCTCACACACACACACACATATATATATATATATATATATATATATATGATTTGTTTAAACGTTATTTTTTATCGATACTCGTATTTAAGTAGATATTCTGTTTTTAATTAAACAGCATTATATATTTATATCTACTGGCCTGATAATTTACGATAAATTTTTATTACGAAAATGTGTGTCATTCGGCATGATTCGAACCTGCGACCCCTATCCACATAAGGGAAGATACCATGTAATCTGACACATCTTAGACCTCTCGACCACGAATGACTTTCAGTCTAAACGAGGTTTTAATCAAGCCTATATAACAAGTTTTCGATTTATCGCAATAACCATATCTGCTCTGAAATGTTGTTTTTTTTAATCATATCACCCCAAGCAAGCCGGTAACGCCACTGATGTGCAGAGGGCTACGTAAGAGTGAAAAGATTGGAAAAGAGAAAGCCAGAAACCACATCCTAAACAGGGAACAAGAGATGAGCCTCTTCACCTGTTCAATAGACGAGGGTGGATTGTGTACTGGGATGTATTGTAATGTCAACAAATGTAAACATGTTACGGAAATTAACAAAGATTAACGAAACTTGGTTATAAACAACCGACAATTTGAAATGATTTGTTTGAACATAATTTTTTTTATCGATACTCGTATTTAAGTAGATCTTCTGTTTTTAATTTAACAGTATTATATATTTATATCTACTGGCCTGATTATTTACGAGAAATCTTTTTACGAAAAAAATTATATAATAAAAATAATGTTCAAGCAAATCGAATACATAAAAATATAAATCGAAAACTGTGTTATATAGGCTTGATTAAAACCTCGTTTAGACTGTCATTCGTGGTCGAGAGGTCTAAGACGTGCTAGATCACCTGGTATCTTTCCCTATGTGGATAGGGATCACAGGTTCGAATCCTGCCGAATGACACATTTTCGTAATAATTTATCGTAAATAATCAAGCCAGTAGATATAAATATATAATACTGTTTATTTAAAAACAGAAGATCTACTTAAATACGAGGATCGATAAAAAAATAATGTTCAAACAAATCATTTCAAATTGTCGGTTGTTTATAACCAAGTTTCGTTAATCTTCGTTAATATATATATATATATATATATATATATATATATATATATATATATATATATATATGAAGTTGAACATACAGATTGAGATCCAACGAGATGGATAGAATACATAAAGAACAGATGATAAAAATTGTCTTTAATCTAATATGTTTCAAAGTGAGACATGTTAAAGACTTCTTCTTCTATGTGCCCTGTCCCTTCAGGACGTAGGCGATCATGGCTTTCCACCTTTCCCTATCCCTGGTGGGTCTGAGCACACCTTCACCTGTTACACCAGTTCCGTCATCCACCTGATCAGGTCCTTCAAATATGTTATCCGCTGCTTTCCCCTGTCTCTTTTCCCTCTATCTAGCCTGTTAGTATCAGATTCTCCAAGCCCTCCTTCCTCATTGCGTGTCCCAGGAACTTCAGCTGTCTCTTCCTGATGCTCAGTATTAATTTCCTTTTTGTTGCCATTCTTTCCAACACCTCATCGTTGCTTGCATGCTCAGTCCACGATATCTGCAGCATCCTTCTGTAGAACCACATTTCCGGTGCTTCCAATTTTGTCCTCATTTTCGATTATATTGTCCAGCATTCACTGCCGTATTGAAGAACTGACATCACATAGCAATCCAGCACTCTTTTCTTTGTTTTTAGTGAAATTTTCCTGTGTGTTAGTACTTTACTCAGCTTCTGGAACGCGTCCTTTGACATGCCAATTCGCCTTCGGATCTCTGTGTCGCACTTTCCATCTCCTGTTAGAACACTTCCTAGGTATTTAAATTTTCTTGGTTGATTTGTTTCTATGGCTTTTCAACTTTTTGCAGATCATTTAAAGTCAGAACATATTTTTAGCTTGTAAGAATTTTTTTGACGTAATAATAATGATGGATTTCGTGATCATGTTAATTCTCGTTAAGATTTTACTTGTCGACAACGATCCATCTGCTGAGCTGTTTGTCGAAAAAAAGGTTACGTTTTTAAGGTAAAAATATCCGGTTTTGTCTGTTTAATATATCCACATATATTGCCTCCTAGAATCTTGGACTCTATCGCAAATGGAAGTCGAATGGTGAATACATCCGGTTCATCAATAGGAAAACATATTATTAATAGCAGGAATTGCGTTGTTGGTTTGAGTGCAGATAATTTCACCCTCTTATCCAGGTCGTACTCGTTATATCATCTTAAGGTACTGGAGTCACTTTACATCAGGTCCCGTGGGCCTTCTCTCTATAAGAAGAGAGAATGCCTTCGGGATTGAGTATTATTGGGCTCTAGTCTCATTAAAAAATCCCCCCCCCCCACTTCACAATTCCTAAAAATTTCATTTTTTACTTTTAAGCTTAAATCCCAGAATTTAAACTTAATAACGATCTGGGCGAGAGGCAAAAAAGCGAAAATTTCAAATCCTGTATTTTTTATGACATAAACCATCTCTCCCTCATGTTATCGGGAACCAAACAGAAATTCGAACTCGGCTCTGCCATTGAAAATTCAGAGTCATTATTCATTACACTATCTGTACATCTAAGCTTAAAACATTTGGTATTCGCAAGCAGTCACCTAACTAGGTAGTGCTCAGGACCTCTGTGATCGTACGGGAACAGGAGTTCCAACGGGATATGGCCGTGTATATATACATATATAAGAAGTGAAAGAACAGATAGATTAAATAAAACTACTGTTCGTTGCATTTACTTTTATAAAAAGTGCTCAGTACATAGTAGAAAAACATTCATGTTTCAGAACATTATTGTCCTTCTTCAGATGATATTTTAAAAATAAATGGTGAAAACGAAAATAAATCATATACATATATATATAATATATATATATATATATATATATATATATATATATACTGTAGTCATCCACAGACAGATCTGTTTCGCTGCATCACAGCTCATCAGTACGGCTTAGACTCCGTTCGCTTCCTAACCCAGGATTGAAACCCGACCAAATCGGCGTCAGTCGTTGATTCTACCCCAAGGCTATATATATATAAACACACACGCACTAGCAGTATAGCCCGGCGTTGCTCGGGTGTAATGAAATCTTTAAAACTAATCCATGGTCCTGGAGCTCAGACTCTTTGGACGTTTTTTAAGACTAAAAGAAAAATGAATGGATGTAAGTCAAATTTTGATTTCCTGGTATCGATATCAAATTTTCTGCACTATTGTAAGAACTGCAACCTTGAAATTTCTGAATATCGTTTCTTATGTCTTTGTCTATGAGTGTATCAAATTTGATTAAAATCGGATCACTTCTTCTGTAACCCGATTTTTTTTTCGATTATCGATTTTCGATATTTATCAGAGGTACCTCGACACAAAACTTAGCTAAGAACACTCGCAGACGCCTACAGTACAACTGTGTAAATTTTCAAGAAAATCGGTTCAGCCGTTTCGGAGTCTATAGGTAACGGACACACACACACACACACACACACACACACACAGACAAAGTTCCATTTATAAATAAGTTTAGATTAGATATATAATTTTAAAATGTAATTACGAGTGGCTGAAGACTGCGTGAAAACGCATGAAACTGTTGTATCTGGCTACTGTTCACAGAAAGTTTGATTAATAAAAAGTTAGAGAAAGAGCGACAGACGCCTAGGTGAAATATTTACGAATTTACCACCAAGCCAAGGCAAAAAGATAAAATTTTGAATCTTTTTTTTTTTTTTCTCATTAAGCCTTCCTCTCCTCATGTCAATTTAAGCTGACATCGTTTTTTCTTATACATTGTAACCATTCTGCATTATATTTTTGTTTTTTATTTCATATAAAAACCTGGAAATTTTCCAACATATTTCAATGAAATTTTCCCGAACATAATTGAATTTTTAGACAGATGGGAAAAACAGGTCGTCAGTTTAAACTGACGCCAGGAAGATAGTAAATAGCAAAACAGAGCTTTCTTTTATATATATATATATATATATATATACTTAGTACAGCACAAATTTTCTAGTTGGTGTTATACACTACAAACACAAGCTGAATACATCACGTGGCAGAGAATAAAGACTAAGAAAGAATGAGAGGTCATGGCAAAGACAGGAAAGGTGGGACAAAAGAGGAAGTGAGAACGTAAGAAGAAAATTAAATAGAAAAGAAAGAAAAGGTTGCAAATTGAAAGAAATAGTCTCAATTGAGAATATTGATTAAAAAAAAGGATAAAAAATGAGGAAAAACGGATGGGAATTGTGTGAATGACAGGAAAACTGAAAAAAATGATCATGAAAAAAAAAAAAAAAAAAGAAACAAGAAAGGAAAGCAACCAAAGAAAAATAAACTGAAAAAATAAATAATGGCTGTTAGCTGCGGATGGCTTGAAATATTGAAAAACTAGAGAAAGAGAAAAATATAAGAAGCCCATGTAGCATGAGAGGAAGGGGGAAGAGTAAAGGGTATTGAAGTAGTTTAAGAGATGAGAATGGGAGAGAAAGTAAGGAAAAGCAAACGAAGGTGAGTGAGTTTATGAAAAAACGAAAAGAAAAGAAAGAAAAAAGGAAAAGAAAGAAAAAAGGAAAAGGAAAACAGCAGACGAGAAGGAAAATGTAAAGAAAAACAATTGATATCAAGAGATGCGTGTCTTCTGGAGAAAAAAGAAAGAAAAAGCAGTGAAATATCAGAAAAGAAAGAAAAAAGAGAAATTAATTTTTTAGTCAAAAAAGAATGAAAAAAAATGCTATAGAAAAATGAGTAAGAAATGCTCTGGAAAAAATATTGAGTAAAAAGTAAACCTGTTAAAAAGGGAAAACAAATTCTCTTAAGAATAAAAAAATAAAACATTAAAAAATGAAGTCAAAGATGAAGAAAATAAACATAAGCATTATAAAATAAATAGATTAAAACAATAAGAAAAAAATGGTAAAACAAGGAATTATCTCAACGGACAGAAAAAAATGAAAAGAAAAAAACAACAAATAAAAAGAATTGTAAAAAGGTTTTTGCAAAAGAAAGAAAGAAAGAAAGAAAGAAAGAAAGAAAGAAAGAAAGAAAGAAAGAAGAAAAACAGTTTTGGTTGGAGAAAGAAAGTTACAAAAAGAATAAATGAAAAGAAAAAAACAACAAATAAAAAGAATTGTAAAAAGGTTTTTGCAAAAGAAAGAAAGAAAGAAAGAAAGAAGAAAAACAGTTTTGGTTGGAGAAAGAAAGTTACAAAAAGAATAAATGAAAAGAAAAAAACAACAAATAAAAAGAATTGTAAAAAGGTTTTTGCAAAAGAAAGAAAGAAAGAAAGAAAGAAAGAAACAAAGAAAGAAAGAAGAAAAACAGTTTTGGTTGGAGAAAGAAAGTTACAAAAAGAATAAATGAAAAGAAAAAAACAACAAATAAAAAGAATTGTAAAAAGGTTTTTGCAAAAGAAAGAAAGAAAGAAAGAAAGAAAGAAAGAAGAAAAACAGTTTTGGTTGGAGAAAGAAAGTTACAAAAAGAATAAATGAAAAGAAAAAAACAACAAATAAAAAGAATTGTAAAAAGGTTTTTGCAAAAGAAAGAAAGAAAGAAAGAAAGAAAGAAAGAAAGAAAGAAAGAAGAAAAACAGTTTTGGTTGGAGAAAGAAAGTTACAAAAAGAATAAATGAAAAGCAAAAATGAATTTTAAAAGGAGAAACGAAAGAAATAAATCAGTGCAAAGAAAATGTCAAGTGAAGACGGAAAAGCGAAAAGTGGAGATACAAAAATATTTTTGGCTGATCGAATAAAGATCGTGTTTTTATCAAATGCTGAATAACAATAACAAAACAAAAACGATAATTGTTTTCAAATTTATTAATTCTTTTTAAATTTTTCTTTCGATAAAAAGATCATGCGGTCACGAAAGAAATCGAAATCTAAAAAATAAAAAATAAAAAAAAAAATAAAAAAAAAATCATGGAGGGTGTGGTTAAAAAGATCCAGTGCTTTGGGGAAATTTGGATTCCAAACACGATTTCTTTTCGAGGACTTCTTGAAAATTGGTGGGTAGCCAGATTATGAAGCTTTGATCCTAACAATCCCAGCATCCTCCCGATCACAATGGCGGTAGCGGGAAGGTTTGTGCGTTCCCCTGGTAAGCCAATGACTACCTGTTCATTTTTTTTTTCAATTCAATAAACCTAGCTGGGGATTATAAACATTTACTGTTCTTGTTTGTGCCATGTTTAAGGCGATTTTAAGAACCACCTTGGCCGTGTCCGTTCAAGACTGAGACGATCATGACTTTCTACAACCACCTAGCTTTCATTAACGTTCGTTTCTTTGCCACCCACCAACACCGACCCACCATCAATTCACACAAACTCGTTAGTTAGGTGGCCCATTGCCTTTCTCGGTTCCTTTTGCTTTTGTTATGATCTGTGAATGTCAAATGGTTCAAGTCTCATTTTCTCCTTATGTGTCCTAGAATTTGGAGATATTTCTTTCTGATTCTGATCACAATTGTTATTTTTGTCTCCATTTTCCTTGAGCATTTCTTGATGCTTACAAAGCCTGATATTTTTGCAGAACCACCTTTCTGTTGCCCCCAGTTTCCTCTTCATGTGTCAGAAGATTGTCTAGCATTCACTGTCATACAAGAGGATTGATATTACGTAACAGTTCAACTTGTTTTCTTTTTTTTCTTTTTCGTTTCTCATTACATTTTCCTGTTTCGTAATACTTTACTTAACTTTTTGGAATACAACTTTTGCTTTTCCAGTGCACGTTCAGATTACATTGTTAAATTTTTCACACTTCAAAGATATTCGAGTCAAAATAGAGGGAAAACGCTTGTGATAGATCATTTTTTCAATTTGGGTGTACCAGTCTATATGCATATTTCTTACTAGTGTTTGTTTTAGACGTGTTTTACTCAAGGTATAGAGTGGGTCCTAATAGAAGTTCCAGGCAAGAAGCCTCACTGAGAGGAAACTGGTTCATCATGACATAACTTTCTGCTGTTTTTGGGATTGTGGTAATTTAACTTGGTTTTCGAGGTATCGAATGTTACAAATTATAGATGGGGTTTCAATAAACCTCATCATTTTCAGAAAATTATTTCGTTGCGTGGATGTATATGCCTAAAACTTAGTTAAATTCTCACATAAATAAGTCACGTGAGTGTGCAATCTGCCTTTAGCGGAAACGACGTAATTACATAATGGCTGCTTCCAGGGAAGAATTCTTGTCAACTTTTATTTTTCATAACATTTCAACTTGTTAATTTTGAATTATTGGGTGATATATTCATTTTTCCAGTTCTTTTGAAGATAAATGGAGAATTAACCAGCAAAATAATAAAATGCCGACAACATGACACTGGATCTTTTTAACCACACCCTCCATGATTTTTTTTTTTTAATTTTTATTTTTTATTTTTTAGATTTCGACTTCTTTCGTGTAGGTAGAAAATGACTATAGTATTATCCAAGTGGGAGAAAAAAATCATATTAAAAAAATTATTTAGTTCTATGTTTTGTTAGATTAACTTGCAGTATAGCCGGCGTTGCTCAGGTGTAATGAAAGCTTTAAAACTAATCCATGGTCCTGGAACTCAGACTCAGCCTGAAGAATATTTGTGTGAAGTTTGGTGAGAATCGGATAAAAATTGTGGATTTGTATAAAGGACATACAGACAGATAAACAGACACACAAACATCTTGCCTTATATATATATATATATATATATATATATTATCGATTTTCTGCACTAATGTAAGAACTGCAACCATGAAACTTCTGAATATCGTTTCTTATATCTTATGTCTATGAGTGTATCAAATTTGATTAAAATCGAACCACTCCTTCTATAACCCGATTTTTTAGATTATGTAAATTTTCAAGAAAATCGGTTCAACTGTTTCGAAGTCTATAGGTAACGAACACACACGCACACACAGACACATACACACACACACACACACAGACAAAGTTCCATTTATAAATAAGTTTAGATTTAGATCTGGCACGAATTCACAAGTGAGGATAATATCACCGTCTTAGTTGTAATTCTAATAATGTTTTGGCTATTTTCAGAGATATAGAATTAGCACTGAACTACTTGGACGAGTATCCTCGTCACGGTTGATAAAGTTGCAAGGTGTATTTAGTTATGTCTAACTATTATTATATATCATTATATATATCGCTCATTCAGTAAAATGAATTTGAACACTCTGGCTATTGGGCGCGTATAATGATAATATACACGCTAAAAGTCTGCCTTCTTCTACCGAACGCCCTTAGCCCAGAGGTAGAATCGCCGACTGACGCCAATTCGGCCGGGTTTCAATCCTGGGTTAAAAAGCAATCGGAGTCTAACCGTACTGATGAACTGTGATACAGTGAAACAGATCTGTCTGTGGATGACTATATATATATATATATATATATATATATAGTGAATTACTTAATTTTTGGTCATAATTAAATTGGATACAGTTGTATTAAAAAGTGTTCAATGAAATTATATTGTAGAACTTAACTTTTAAATACTTTTCATTTGTATATTTTTCATTTTTCGTTTACATATATATATATATATATATATATATATATATATATATATATTAATTCAGATACTTCAATCCAAGGGAAAAAAGCAGGAAGGTAAATTCCAAAAAACCCGATCCTAATTAATATTAAAAATTTATTTTAATATTAAAAAATGATACAGGAAGAGAGCTCCATGTAATAAAATATTACAGAGCAAATATATATTAAAAAAGGATTAATTCAAAGATGTTGAATGGCCATTTCGATATGAAGATCCCCACGGGGGACGACACATCACCTCAGCAACAGAAAAAACCTTTCAGAAACTGGAGAAAAATTACTCTACTTTTCCTTTTTAAATAGATTGCAAAGAAATTAAAAAATAAATAATAAAATAAAAATAAAAATAAAGGGAAAGAAAAAGAAAAAGAAAACGAAAAAGAAAAATAATATATATATATATATATATATATATATATATATATATAATAAAAAATGATAGATAGATAGATTTGAACTCTTATCCTCATCTTGTTTATTTGTTGTAGTACCAATATTTTGGCTGATTCAGTGATGAGGAATTATTTATTTGATCTAGTTGAACGAGTCTCCACATTTTGGTTGTTATAGTCCCAATATTTTTACTTAAGTTCATTTTAGAACAGGGGTACAAGTAAAGGGTACTCAATGAGGATCAAACTCACTAGTCAGTAGTCAATGTCAGTTAGATCGTTAACCATAAACACACTCCGAGACACACTTATTATTTACTCAAAGTAGCCTATGGCTATAATTAAGGGGCACACTGTGAAAATCAATCCCATTAGTCATTAGTAATTGACAACTTGTTACTCATTAACAAACTTTGTGCGTCCTTGTTATTTATAAAGTTTACTTTGTTTTGGCAAAGGCCAAAATATAGGCGTCCAGTAAGAACTAAAATCATGACTAACCATTTCTACTGAACGGTTACTCAGATCCTCAACAGGAGTATAATGACTGTGGCCTTGTGCCAAACTAAGATAAGCTAAGGTCTCCTGAATTCACAGATCATTTTTTTAAATCATCTTACCCCAAGCAATGCATTCCACTGCCACTATTGCGCATAGGGCTACATAGGGGAAGGTAAAGAGAAGGAGTGGTTAGACATAGGGAATGTCAGGAGGAATGAATGTTAGACATAGGGAATGTCAGGAGGAATGGGAGCAGGTTAGTGTGTTAGGAGGTGTCTATTGACCTTACATTTAAACTCCTGGAGATTGTACCCGTCGGGGAAGCAATCGTGTTGAAGGAAATTCCACAGTCGGGAAGTACGAGGAAAGAAACTGTTGGAGTAGAAGTTGCGGTTGCATTTTATCGGTTTCACTGTAAAAGGGTGGGATCTGGTTGCTAATCTAGTAGCTCGTGCAAATTTGGCTAAGGGTACTCGTAAATTCTATGCTAACAGTTTCTTTTCTTACACTTCTCACTTGTAGATCATCTATGCGGCGCCATGCTTTTCAACAAACCTTAATATTCAAAATTTAAATGCAATATATTGGTTACTGCTGTCCTACTTATTCTTTTGTTCTCGCTCCTTAGCAATGTTTTTGTTTCTAACTTTTACACACCATTTAACCCCTTGTGTCTTAATGGTTTTTCTATCTTGCATTGAGTGAGCTCGATTTTAAAAAATGAAGTAAATAACAGGTGTTCAGTATTCGTTAATTATTAATTCAAATAAATGGTGAATTGTGTGCACGATATGTTTGGTCATTTTGTGTTTACATAATGACCTTTTGTTTATCACAATGACTAATAAAATTTATACCATTAGTTTTCACTTTAGACATCTTGTCTTTGTTTTTTTTTTTTTTTTTGTTTTTTTGTTGTTTTTTTTTTGTCTCTGCTGAGAAATATTTAAAAACAATAATTTTTCCTTCTTTTATTCAAATCTTTTGTTTTCTTTCTTTTCTTCTTCGGTTACATTATTCTGTTTTTAGTTTAATTCTTCTCATCTCTTTCTCTAACAATACCGTTATCTATTCTTTCTTTTCCCTTTGTTTCCCTCTCTTTCTTTCCTTCCTTTTTTTTTTCTGTTTTTACTTTTCTGATCGTAAACTTGTTTTCTTTTCTCTTTTCTTTTCCTCTTTATTATTTATCCCTTTCTTATTTTTCTTCTCTTTAATTCAAGCTCTTCCTCTTCCTTCAACACAACCTCGTCCTCTTTCATTTCTCTTTCTCGTCTTCTTTCTTCTCCACGCGCGTTTCACTCTGATTATTTAAAACCTCTTTCTCTTCTCCTCCTCTACTTTTCCTTCTCCCTCGCCTTTTTCTTCTTTCGTTTCTTCCTCTTCCGTTTTTACATTTTTCTATTTCAATTTCTTTTTTCTTTTTTCTTTTTTTTTTTCACTTTTTTTTTTCTCCTCACTCTTCCTCTCCTGGTTGCCTTCCTCTTCTTTTTTTCTTATTTTCTCGCTTTTACCTCTTTTTTTCATTTCTTTTTCTCTTACTTTTTCCAAATCATCTTTTCTTTTCTTTCTTTTTACCTCTTACTTCTTTTACCGCCTTTTCCCACTTCTTAATCAAATCCCTTCTTTCTTCTCTCTCCTTATTCATCCGCCTCTTGACCTTTCTTATTATTCTTTCTCTCCTTTCTTTTTTTCTCCACTCACTCTTCCTTATTCTTAATTCCTTCTTCTCTTTCATTTTTTTATTTATTTGCTGGTAGTCCTTGTTTTTCTCTTTTTAATGTCAACCGTTTCCTTTTTTTTCTTTTACTTCTCCCTTCTTTTTCCACATTTTCTTCTCACTATTTCTCTCATTTCTGCTCTCTTAACGTCATCACATTTCCCCTGTTTCGCGTTTTGCCTGTTTTTACTTGTCCTTCTCTTCCGTTTACTTAATCTTCTTCCTGATTTCGTCCTTTTAATGCCCTCTTTCACTATTTTAATACCCTCTTTCTTTTAATGCCCTCTTTCTTTTAATGCCCTCTTTCACTATTTTAATGCCCTCTTTCTTTTAATGCCCTCTTTCACTATTTTAATGCCCTCTTTCTTTTAATGCCCTCTTTCACTATTTTAATGCCCTCTTTCTTTTAATGCCCTCTTTCACTATTTTAATGCCCTCTTTCTTTTAATGCCCTCTTTCACTATTTTAATGCCCTCTTTCTTTTAATGCCCTCTTTCACTATTTTAATGCCCTCTTTCACTATTTTAATGCCCTCTTTCACTATTTTATCTCCCTTTTTCCTTTTCATTCTTTTTTTTTCCCCCAATATTTACTTTCTTGATTTTTTCTGCATTCTTCTTCTTCATTATTCTGTCACGTTTCTGCTTCCTTCACGTACTTCTTCCTCATCTCATCCTTTTATTTCAACTCCTTTTACTCTTCTTTTTTCTCTTCCTATTCTCTTTGTTTTCTTTACTTTCCTCTCAAATGCATCCTTCCTTATCTCATTTTACTATTTTCTTTTTTCTTTCTTTTCCTGCTTTTCGATCACCGCTCCCACTTCTGAAATCCATTCTTCTACGCTTTCTTTTTCTTAATTCCGTCTCTTTTTTTTTTTTTCACTTCCTCTTTTTCCCACTTCTATCGGTTCTTTATGTTTCTTCTTTTTCTTTCACTTCTTAAATCCATTCATTTTTCTACTGTTTGTCTTTTTGCCCCTTCGTTTCTTCTCTTCCTCTTTATATCCTCATCTCTGCAGGTTATTTAAAGCCAGAGGAGGGTCTGTAATGTGATAGATACCGACTTGGCTGACCGCTTGCAGTCTCTCTCTCACCGGCGCGACGTGGCTTCCCTGTGTCTCTTCTATAAATACTTTCACGGCTTCTGCTCCGATGAACTTAGATCACTGGTGCCCCCTAAATACGAATTTGCACGAGATACTAGATTAGCAACCAGATCCCACCCTTTTACAGTGAAACCGATAAAATGCAACCGCAACTTTTACTCCAACAGTTTCTTTCCTCGCACTTCCCGACTGTGGAATTTCCTTCAACACGATTGCTTCCTCGACGGGTACATTCTCCAGTAGTTTAAATGTAAGGTCAATAGACACCTCCTAACACACTAACCTGCTCTCATACCTCCTGACATTCCCTATGTCTATCCACTCCTTCTCTTTACCTTCGCCTATGTAGCACCATGCACAATAGTGGCAGTGGAATGCCTTGCTTGGGGTGAGATGATTTTAAAAAAATGATCTGTGAATTCAGGAGACCTTAGCTTATCTTAGTTTGGCACAAGGCCACAGTCATTATATTCCTGTTGAGGATCTGAGTAACCGTTCAGTAGAAATGGTTAGTCATGATTTTAGTTCTTATTTTTTAATCCTTCTCCCTTGTATTTTGTTACTGCTTTTTACCTCCTGCATCACGAAAAACGTAAATCAAATTTACCAGCATCTTCATATACTCTTGATTTCTATTTGGATGTTTTATTTTTTAATTTTTTTAAATTTTCAGCCATTTTGTCCAATCACTGTTGCCCGCCTGTTCCCTATAACGAATATCATCTTTAAAAAAAAGAAAAATCCCTCGATCCCCAAAAGGAACAATGACTTTAACAAAAGTGATAGACGAATCAAAACGAATAACAGAGGGTGATTACAACAAAACCGCTACTTTAAAAACCGTATCAACCAACAAGACTTACTTTCATTCAATTCTTCCAAAACGAAGCTGCTGTCAATTAACCACCACAGACGACCGCACCTCCCTCCCATTAGCATGGAACAGGCATGCCTCCCAGAGAGTAAAACACTACGCTTGCTTGGCGTAGTGTTTTAACACTACGCCAAGTAACACGTAGTCTCAACGGACCTCAAGTGGAATGACTACGTCGAATCCATTGCTAAATCAGCTACTATGAAAGTTGGCTCTCTGTGCAGGGCCCGGAAATTCTTTCCGCCTGAATCTATCCTGCACTTATACAAATCTACCATCCGCCCGTGTTTTGAATACATCTGGTCGGGTGCCCCTGCTATTCTCCTCGGGCTCCTTGACAAAATACAGCGAAGAATCTGTAACGTGATTGATACCGACTTAGCTGACCGCCTGCAGTCACTCTCTCACCGGCGTGACGTGGCTTCCCTCTGCCTCTTCTATAAATACTTTCATGGCTTCTGCTCTGATGAACTTAAATCACTGGTGCCCCCTAGCTGTGAGTTTGCACGAGATACTAGATTGGCAACTAGGTCCCACCCTTTTACAGTGAAACCGATGAAATGTAACCGCAATTTCTACTCCAACAGCTTCTTTTCTCGCACTTCCCGCCTGTGGAATTCCCTTCCGCATGCTTGCTTCCCCGACGGCTATAACCTCCAGGAGTTTAAATGTAAGGTCAATAGACACCTCCTAACACACTAACCCTCCCATTCTCTCCAACTCTTCCCCTATGTACTTCCTAACTCGTCTATCGCCCTGTGTAACCCCCTGCACTATAGTGGCAGTGGAATGCCTTGCTTGGGGTGACATGATTAAAAAAAATTAAATAAAATTTTAAAAAAATTTAAAAATGATAAAATTAACCGACAATGCATAAGAAATCCCAAAACTGATAGAAAATTATTGCTTTTGTTCAAATATAAATTTCAGAAGTGATAATTCAAGATATTGCTTTTTCTTTTTTATTTGATTTTTATCATTGATCAACCTTCTGCAGAAAGCCAGAAAATTTTTTTTTGTTTGTAAGAAATTTTATTAATAATAAAGATTTACTGATACAAGAACTACTAATTAATCCATAGTTGGGGAGAGAAGAGATTCATATCATACCTTTCCCAAGGGTATTTGCTAATGAGTGAATATAAACAACCCGACTGGAATTGGAACCCGGTTCTCCGATTTTTTATTCCGAGCCATTATCCTTTACATCGCAGCACATCCAAACTTAAAGTAAACGGTATTCCCAAGTGGCCAACCATCAATACACACTGACCAGGCTTGATGTTGCTTAACTTCAGTGATTTTGCGAGAACAGGTATTTCAACATGAATGGCCGTACCCACTTTTTCTTTTGGAAATTACAAGAACTGTTACACACAGATCAATTTGTACGAGTCTTCTCATTTTGTTTGTTTTAGTCCCAATATTTTTGCTATCTTTAGAGTAGGTACCTGCACTCATTTTCGATAAATAACTTTTAAATTGGATTTTCAAAAATAAAGAAGTTTTCTTGAAACTTTTCTTTTAGTTTTAATTGAAAGCTAAATGATTAAATTTACTATTTCCAGTAAGCAAAATACTCTGGTGTATTTCTAACAAAAATTATATTGATTGGAATCTGAAATTTTCAATCTTTTGTTTTTTAATCTTTCAATTTTTTGGATATTTTTGAGCGATCGACACATTTGTAAATAAAAGTTAATTCTCGGTTTTAAAATCTTGCAAAAATAAAATATACATATATGACAATTTATTTGTGGAAAATTAGCTAATTTAATGTTAAAATAATCTGATTTACATAAGTATTACTTATTTATAGCAGGAAATTTAGGATAAAACTATTTCTTAAGCACAGAGTTCAACTTTCTGACCTGTCCGCTGTATCTGAGATGTGTTGACAGCTCGCCAAATGCGAGATAAGATGTGTATGACGATCAAAAGTGACAAAATTGTACAAATTTTTTCCTGTAATGGTAATAACTTCTGGAACCCATGATCTTCTAATGTACACATAGAAAATACTATGAAAAAAAAATTCAAATACACAAAAAATTAAAAATTACTTTAAAAATACAAAGGAACGGCGATTTGTATATATTTTTTTAATTAATAGATATAATCTTCATTTAATAAGTTTATAGACTAACCACAACAAATCTTTGAAATATTTTTAAAATATTTTTGAAACTTTTAAAAATTATTATAATTAAAAAAATGAAAATAATTCTTTTAAAATTTCATTATTAATCAATGTTTTCTTCAGACTATAATGTCCTTAATATATATTATTTATTAAAGCCATTAAAAGCTTATCAAATTAAATGTTATAGTTTTATCGCATTTTTCATTTTACTATTTAGAGCAGATTTTTTAAAAATAAAGGCAGAATGTTTAAAAAAAATAATAGAGTATTTACATTCCCCAATGAGTCCTGCGTTTTAACTAATAAAACCAATTATCCTAACAAAATTTAATTTCTTAAAATTTCATGACTTTACGTGGAGGTGGGTAAGAGATGTAAAAAATATATTTTTAATAAGATTTTTTAAATAATAATTTAAAAAATAATTTCATTCATTTGTAAATATGTCCTGAAAGTTTAATTAAAATCCGACAATTATTTGATTTTTGCAAGAATTTCCAAATTAATGTGTTTGTCACCGAAAATAAAAACTGTGTTATGTAATATTTCGTTTTCCATTGTAAACTCTTGTAACGATGTGGTTACTGGATAACTAAAATCAAAACAAGATTTTTACCAAAATTTCGAACGTGTTTTAAATAATTAAAAAATACTTTGATTTTTCCTCTTAATAATAACAAACATTTTGATGGAAAAAGTTCGTTTTTATTAAGTTTAGGGCCTTTTTTTCTTCATACTATGCTGTTTTTTCAGTAATTTAGTGGCATTAGCTACTTTAGAGATAACAAATTATCATTATTACGCATTAATTACTTGGACGAGTATCTGCATCTTTTTAGGTTAAATACAACATTTCTGCTCTTTTGCTCCTCGGCCTTTTTCTAATATCTGTTATGTTTGGTAACGTTTTGCAATTTCGAACCGAATCCTTTATTCAATCAACTAGAACAGTTTGTTCCTCATTCCGTTCTCTATTCTTGACAAGTATCAGTTCTTCCATTTTCTGAGTTAACCCGTCTTTGTAAGGCTGCTTTTCGTCTTTTAAATTCAACAAGAGAATATACAGTTGACACTGTTTGTGTCAAGCTCTGAACTCATGACGACCAGATAAATTGACGTTCTATTTCGGAAAAATCACGTCGTTGAATTCTGGAGATTTAGACCCAATGTTTTCTTTTTCATTCAGCCGTTCCCGTCTAGCGTTTGTTTCTACGCAGGCAGAAACTGCCGAGGGGATTAACAATGGTTAGCACATAGGCCAGTTCTTTCAATCGTTTTTTTTTTATTATTATTTTTATTTATCATTACGCTAACTGCATTTCGAATGGGTTCGAGATTGCTTTTTTCTGGCTTACGGTCATATCAAACACCAGTTTTTGTACGGTCACCGAAGACAAGCAACGTTCGGTTTGGTTGTTGACGCTTAGGAGAATCCAGGTATCGTAGGATTTGATGTACGTATTGTGTAATGGATAATGGCTCGGAATTGGAAATTGGAGAAGCGATCCTAGTCACATGCGTTATATTATATTCATTTATACGCAAACTAGCAGTATAGCCCGTCGTTGTTCGAGCGTAATGAAAGCTTTAAAACTAATCCATGGCCCTGGAGCTCAGACTATTTGGACGTTGGCACGAAAGACTAAAAAGCAATAGTTGTTTCTAGTTAAAGCCAAACCGTAGACTGAAAGAAAAATGAATGGATGTAAGTCAAATTTTGATTTTCTGGTATCGATATCAAATTTTCTGCACTGTTGTTAGAACTGCAACATTGAAACTTCTGAATATCGTTTCTTATGTCTTTGTCTATGAGTGTATAAAATTTCATTAAAATCGAACCACTCCTTCTATCACCCGATTTTTTCGATTATCGATTTTCGATATTTATCGGGGGTACCTCGACACAAAACCTAGCTAAGAACACTCGCAGACGCTTATGGTACAACTGTGTAAATTTTCAAGAAAATCTGTTCAGCCGTTTTGGAATCTATAGGTAACGCACACACACACACACACACACACACACACAGACAAAGTTCCATTTATAAATAAGTTTAGATTAGATTCAAGATTTATGTGTTTAATTAGTATATTCATTTTTTCATCATTTCTTTTTTTTTTTCTATGAACAGCTGTCTTGAAAGTCTAATTAAATTCATACGATCCAGTACAATATCCCTAGGAAGGCCAGAGTATCTGTCATTTTTAATCGTAAATTTTCGATGTCTACGTTCAGTATATGTGAGTAATGGGGAAGTGCGTTGATAAGGAGGAAATTTATTCCGAAAAATAAATAATTGTTGCATGAAATGAATGCTATTTTTGTCATTCATGTATTGACATTAATTTCACAGTGGACTCGTCTTAGCTAGATGATTAGCCTCAATGATATCGTTCTTAAACCCTGTTCCTCGGTGTATGTTTGCTATCACTGAAGACTCTTTCGGATCACCATTACCAACAGTAATATCAAACATACATCTATAGCATAGATGTACATTTTTTTCCTGGCGATATATGTCAGACCTTACATGGTAGTATTGCATTCGGTTGCCTCAACACGATTTGCATTTAATGTTACAGTATCATGCTTTTCAGCTAGATTCAAGTACTGGTATTCCACTGTGTTTGGTCCTATCAGATACGACAACTTCGCATATATTCGCATTCAGTCAGTTAAGTGCCATACGTGATACACGCTTGGGCGATCATATCTCGAAAGAGACATGACTGACTGGGCAGAAGATTATCCCGCAGTAGGTTGCCATTGCTTTCTACGGTAGACTGGTTGACAGCCAAGGCTATAGAGTCCAATCTGTCCTGTTATTTAACCCATAACTGGAAGGAAGAGACGGGTTAATACTTTTCCCAAGGGTATTTGCGCGTAAGTGAATGCAAGGAATTCAGCTGGAATTCGAATTCGGCTCCCCGATTCCTCGTTCCGAGTCGATATCCACTGCACCACAACGCACATACACTACATTACAACTGGTAGGTATGGGTTAGCTTTGACTCTAGAGGTACAAATGTATATATGTCCAGTTCAAAAAGATATAAGACTGCAAATATTCAACCAGAAGCCAGCTGTTGTTGAGAATGTTACTCTTATTCATAGAATTTAATTGATATATTCAAAGCTACGCCGGCAGAATAGAACAAGAAAGATGAGAACAATATACGATTTCCACGTCTCCGTAATATTAGCCAGAATCCTATAATCAACTGATTCCTTTTTCAAAACTGTGTCTCAAGGAAGGACCATAACAATCTAGAGACAGTAGAAATGTGGTTCGACAGAAGAATACTGTCACTTCTACAGAAGTGTACTTTAAATTTCTCACAGACAGACCAAGTAAACTACAAAGAAGTCTTAAAGAAACTGGCAAGAGAAAGAGCACTTATACTCAATATCAGGCAAAGACAGCTGAAATTCCTTGTGCACACAATGAGGAAAGAGGGCTTGGAAAAATAAACCCTCACGTGGCATAGTGAATGAAAGAAAGATATGGGAAGGCAGCTGACGAGCTTCTGTGTATCGATAGCGGAACAGGGGGCGAATGTTCTTAGCAAAGGAAGTAAAATGGCTAAGAGCCACATTAGATCGAAAGTTGTGGAGAGCCATGATTTGCCTATGTCAAATGGGACACGGCACGTAAAAGAAGACGGTCAGTCAAAGTCTTGGATTATTTTTTTTTTTTATTCGTTGTGAATCGATGCTTACTGCCAAAGTCTGAAAATAAAGGAAAACGTTTCGGACATTTTTGCCTCTCTGAAGAGATTACAAAATGTCTTATTCATCGTCACATTCATTGCTCTTTATTTTTATTTTTTCTACCTCCAATGCACAGTTCACAGGCATTTACTTTCTTCTTCTGTTCATTTTATTTCCTAATGGAAATTGATTATTGTGCGAACGGAATCAAAGATGACGACTGCGCACCAGGGAACATTTAATGGACAGATGTTCAACGCCGCGACAAGTCTGACCGATCGGTGGCGTTCGATAATGGCACAAAAACGGCGCAGTGCAAAAAGTGTAAGGCGAGAAAAGGGATAGAAATATAAGGAATAAAAAAAAAAAAGAAATCAGTCAATGGAGTCATTTTTTTTTTTTTTCCGAATAATTGTTATAAGATGATTCTGGTTGTTCACATTATAACTTACCACGTTGTTCCTGCGGACAAATGAAAAGTTGTTTTTTTGGTGTTTTTTTTTTTTTGTGTGTGTGTTTTTTGTGTTTTTTTCTTTTTTCTTTTTTTCTTTTTTCTTTTTTTTTTTTTTTTTGCTGTTGTTTTATGGTTTCCTCTTTCACGGAATGGTGTAGAATGGAAGAATATTATCGACAAATTTCTTCCTTCAACATTTTTTTAACTTCCCCCGTCCGTTTACTCTGATCGTTGTCCTTGAAAATATTTTAGCCAGACGCGGATCAGATTTCTTCTGAATGGAGACAAGATCATTTATATTAAATAGTGATTTCTTCTTAATACCGTAAATAAAGAAAGGATTTACTCATGATTTGATCATATCGAGAAGACATGAAAGGTAACATTTTTTTAGTAGGGGTTGAGAGATGGGAATGACATATGAAGAAGTAATGCTTAAGTATTGTCATTAATGTCCTTACAGATGAACAAAATCGCTGAGGCAAAAAGAGATGTGATTCTACAGAAGGATAGTGAGGATGCCGAAGACAGACTATGGGAGCAATAACGAAGTTTTAGAAAAATGCAAACAAAAATAACTCTTGTAATTAGAATCAAAAAGAGAAAATTTAATTTTTTTTTTTTGTACATAATGAGGAAAGAGAGCCTAAAGAATTAAAAATTCACATGATATACTGAAGGCTAAAAGAGATGACAAGAACATCGAATAACTTATCTAACAAGCCTGAGTGAATAAATTGCAGAACAGGAACTAGGGAGATAGTAAGTTGAAAATGTTGCCCACAGTTGCAAATGATAGGACGTTGTAGAGTCATTATCATCTACGTCACAAAAAGAAGATACTAAGTCGTCAACTATAGTAGAAAGAAAGGAGGAGTTAATTCGATCCTATGAATATCAAATTCTATAATCCTTATTTCCTCAGATATTTTAATTATTTATTTTTTATGTATCTTTTATTTGAAAAAAAAATAACGTTGAATTCAATCGTAAAAAAAAAAAAATCTGTTCATCATTCCATTGTGGTGATACCAGGGACTGGATGTTTGCCCTCAGAGGTCCAGATAGCAAATGACCAAAACTGGTCTTTGCACATCTGGGCCCCACGCAGAAGTTTCGGTGGAGAACCAAAAATAAATAAATATTAAATTCCCTTTACGGACTCTTTTAGCGAGCCGATGTGAATTTCGTTTATCGTCCAATGGGAAGCCCAGAATTAAATCCGGGTGTGAATTCCCAAATGATTTGTTTGGAGCTCCAAAGACGAAATAAAAGGCCGACAGAGGAAGCATCGCCAGTTGAGAAAATATGAGCATAATTAGCATGTTCCTTGACCACGTCAAGCGATCGCATCATGCTTGCCTCTCTTTCTCGCTCATCTTCTTCTTCACTGTTCACTGAGCCACTTACCCGATGGAATGAGCGGAGACATCAAAGACACTCCTAACAAACACTCACACATACATACACATAAACTCTTTGCGATGTTTACTGCTATGAACATTTTAACGACCTTTGTACCAACCAAAAGACATTACTTTTATTTGTATATATAATTAGTTAATTAGTTAGTTTTTTGTCATAATTAAATTAGACCAGCACACAGTTGTAAATTAAAAAATGTTCAATACAATTATGCTGTAGAACGTTTAAATATTTTTCATTTAGAAGCGAGGTATTTTGCGACCTAGGTTTCTACCTTTTGGTGTCTTCAGGCGATTTACAGGAACTTTTAAAATTAAAAGAAGTTACTTAAGAGTTTTCGAACACTTTCAACTTTAGTTGTATGATCCTAGTAGGTATTCATTGGTAGGGTTACACTTGGACATTATTTCTCTTCTTTCATTTAGTAATTCATTTTTGTCTGGGAACAACATAATAGCCTATCTTTCATCCTGGCATGATCTTCATATTTTACTACGGTTGTAAGGTTTGGCTGTTTTTACTAGTCTTACTGATTATCGTAACGTACTCGATATCAGGGTGGAAATATAGCGTTGATAGGTTTAATGCAAAGAATTTGTTACTTTAACTGTGCAGTTTCCTGCAGTAAGTGGAAAGCATTTTACTTCCACAACAAAGGAAAGACCAACAACGACAGCAACTTCGGATTCCCATAAGCAAAATGTTCACTACAACAGAACAAACGCACTGCATTTGAAAATGACATTATAAACAAATTAGAAACAACAGTATTTACATTTTTCGGACTATTGTCCTCATCTTTTTTGCCATTTGTACGACGTTTCGCCGTTGTACGCTCCAGCCTTCTACAGGTGCAAGGAATTTCGGACCGAACATTTTATTACAATCACTAGGGTATATCATCCTCATTCCTTGCGTAAAGCCTGGATTGGAAGTTATGAGTTATGAGTTAAACCTGTAAGTTACTTGTTCACCACTGCCGTAGCCTGATATTGAACTCACTTTGGGTCAAGTCACAGGAACTAACCAACGTTTTTATCTATTGGGCTATGTGTCCTTAAAGAATAAGAACAAATGAATTGTTGGGTATTATAAATCTAACGTCCAGTAACCATCTTTACCAGAGTTCATATTGCAATTTTTTATGTTAATGGTTTTCTCTAGTATTTTTATGTTAATCGAAGCTTTACGCAAGGAATGAGGATGATGTATCCCAGTGATTGTAATAAAGGGTTCGGTTCGAAATTCTTAGCACCTGAAGAAGGCCTGAGTGTACAACGGCCGAAACGTTCTACAAATGGCAACAAAGATGAGGACAATAGTCCGAATAATGTAAATACTGTAATTACTACCTCATTTCAGAAATATGGACAAATACTAAATTTGAAATAAGAAAAACAAACACAAATTCCAAACCCAACTACAAAAAGACGAAACAACTCAGAAAAGATTTAGATAAAAGCTGATAAAACTAGAAAAATCTACAAAATGAACACAAATATCGCCCGGTTCACACTCCACCCACGTCTATTGAACAGGTTAAGAGGCTCATCCCTTGTTCCCTGTTTAGGATGTGGTTTCCGGCTTTTTCTTTTCCAATCTTCTCACTTAGTTTTTTTTTTCAATTGGAGTAGATAGATCTATCTATCGCCCGGTTTACACTCCACCCACGTCTATTGAACAGGTTAAGAGGCTCATCCCTTGTTCCCTGTTTAGGATGTGGTTTCCGGCTTTCTCTTTTCCAATCTTTTCACTATTACGTAGCCCCCTGCACATCAGTGGCGTTACCGCCTTGCTCGGGGTGATACGATAAAAAAAAAAATGACTACAAAACACTAATTGAAAAGAAAATCACCAAGTTCTATAAAACAACCAACAATAACACGGAAAGCAACTTAAACAAGGAAGTAAAAATCGTAGCCGTGAAACTAAAACTAGGCAATAGAATCAAACAACTGTTGAAAGTAGAACCATTCATTAAAGTAAAAAACAACAAAGATAACTTCTTAAACGAGTCATCATGCAGATTAATAAACCTCACAAAATCTAACATCGGAAAAATAAGAAAACAAATAAAAGAAGGAACGTTCTCAAAAACAAGGCGGAAACCAGAAATAGAAAAACACAAAAGAAACAATTAATTAGTTCAACAATATTACCAACAATAAGGCAGGCTAATTCATACATTTAGTAATAAAAGATTTCCTCTCATCCGTCAACGAACAAACAATAAGTAATGCACTAAACTTAGCAAAATAATAAACATCCCAGAAAACCTAAATATTATCAAACACAAAACATTATCAAAAACAGAAAATACACACTAGATCATGACAACAAAATATGGCGAAAAAAAAAATTAAACACTAACAACAACAATACTAAAAATGACTACAAATTGACGTAACAATTAGAAGCTACGACGGCACTGATTTATGCAAAATTATAGGCATATGCATCATCAACAAATTAACAAAAATTATTAACAAAAATATATAGGTTTATACAGTGACGTTGGACTAATAAATCTAAAAACTGCAACGGTAGAACTACGGAAAATATAAGAAAACAAATTATAAAAATCTTCAACACTTTAGAATTCACAATTAACATAAAAAAATTTAAAATATTAAACTTCTTAGAAACTTTAAGAAAACTGAGTGCATGGTCATCAGCAAAAGATACCACCCAAAATGCCAAATACAGGTGGGGGATAACAGAATCAAACAAGTCCAAGAATTTAAGTACCTAGGAAGTGTTCTAACAGGAGATGGAAAGTGCGACACGGAGATCCGAAGGCGAATTGGCATGGCAAAGGACGCGTTCCAGAAGATGAGCAAAATACTAACACACAGGAAGATCTCAATAGAAACGAAGAAAAGAGTGCTAGACTGCTACGTGATGTCAGTTCTTCAGTACGGCTGTGAATGCTGGACAATATCATCGAAAATGAGGACAAAACTGGAAGCGGCCGAAATGTGGTTCTACAGAAGGATGCTACGGATATCGTGGACTGAGCATACAAGCAACGACGAAGTGTTAGAAAGAATGGCAACAAAAAGGAAATTGATGCTGAGCATCAGGAAGAGACAACTGAAGTTCCTGGGACATGCAATGAGGAAGGAAAGCCTGGAGAACCTGATACTGACTGGACAGATAGAAGGAAGGAGAGACAGAGGAAGGCAGCGGATAACATATTTGCAGGGCTTGATCAGGTGGATGACGGAACGGGGGTTGCCAGGAGCAACAGGAGCAAACATACTAAGAGCCACAAGGGATAGGGAGACGTGGAGATCCATGATCGCCTACGTCCTGAAGGGACAGGGCACATAGAAGAAGAAGAAGATATAGCACTCAACTTAAACAACTACACATACAAACCAAATAAAAAAGAAAACAAGAACCCCATATATATCAACAAAAATTCTAATCACCCTCCCAATGTATTCAAACACATACAAATATCTATAAACAAAAGGTTATCTACGAACTCCAGTAACATAAAAATATTCAAGAAAAACAAAGAAATGAGTCGGCACTAAGAAACAGTGGATACCCAAATAAACTAGAATCCACAAATGCAGACAAACTAAACAAAAACAATAGAAAAGGAAACATAATCTGGTTCAACCCACCCTACCACAACAATATAAAAACACAACTCCTGCAGCTTCCTCTCTCACACTTCCCGCCTGTGGAACTCACTCCCGTATTCTTGCTTTCCTGACGGCTACAACCTCCAGAAATTTAAATGCAAAGTTAATACTCATCTACTAACCACTGGACTCTAGCTCTCTCCCCTCCCCTGTATAACCTTCACTTTCTCACCGCCTATGTATCTGTCATTGCACCTGCTTTCTCAGCTTTCTATTGTTCCTTTCTAACTAGTTTGTACTCCTCACTCTTTTCTAATTAATCTTGTTACATTTATGTAGCCCCCTGCACATCAGTGGCGTTTCTGCCTTACTCGGGGTGAAATGATTAAAAAAAAAAAAAAAAATTTCTCAGCTTTCTATTGTTCCTTTCTAACTAGCTTGTACTCCTCACTCTTTTCTAATTAATCTTTTTACATTTATGTAACCCCCTGCACATCAGTGGCGTTTCCGCCTTGCTCGAGGTGAAATGATTAAAAAAAAAAAAAAAATTTCTCAGCTTTCTATTGTTCCTTTCTAACTAGCTTGTACTCCTCACTCTTTTCTAATTAATCTTTTTACATTTATGTAACGCCCTGCACATCAGTGGTGTTTCTGCCTTGATCGGGGTGAAATGATTAAAAAAAAAAAAAAAGGAAAAACATTTTTCAACATAATAGGAAAACACTTCCCTAAACACAACTATAAAAAATCATCAACAAAAACGCAGTCAAAATCAGCTACAGCTGCATGGAAAACATGGAGAAAAGAATAACCAAGCGCAAGAAAATACACAATGAAACCAATAACAACAGCACAAACCCACAACACAATACAAACAAAGAAAGACAATTGTTCACTTAATAATAAATGTCTAACCAACAACATAACATACAAAGCTACCTTGACAAATAACACAAACGAAAAGATTTACATAGAAGCAACAAAAATATCCTTAAAAAAAGATTCAATAATCATTCATCAGAGAAAATACAAAAGCAGCACAACGCTATCAAAATACATATGAGACCAAAAAGACAATAACCAAATCAAATAGAAAATACTAAAAACATTACCACCACACAATAGCAATAGCAAAAGCTTTAGATTATGCCTAAAAGCGAAGCTAGCAATTATCGGTTTTAAAAACCAAAGTAAATTATTAAACAAAAGAAACGATATAATGGGAAAATGTAGATATATGAACGAATATCTATTTTACTACACGAAAACAATAAATAACAACAAAATCAAACAAAAACAAAACATACAAATAAAAATCTAAATATACAAACACTCAATCACGAGAAAAATCATAATATAACAAACACCAAACAGCAAAAAACCATGAATAAAGCCCACAAACACAAACACACACTAGAACACCCAAACATAACCTAAAAAAAACCTTAAGCGGTCACATATACCATCACAGTAACAAAAAAGTCAAACCAATGTGTGTATGTGTGTGTCCGTTACCTATAGACTCCGAAACGGCTGAACTGAGTTTCTTTAAAATTTACACAGTTGTACTATAAGCGTCTGCGAGTGTTCTTAGTTAGGTTTTGTGTCGAGGTACCCCCGATAAATATCGAAAATCGATAATCAAAAAAAATCTGGTTATAGAAGGAATGGTCCGATTTTAATCAAATTTGATACACTCATAGACAAAGACATAAGAAATTATATTCAGAAGTTTCGAGGTTGCAGTTTTGACAATAGTGCAGAAAATCGATAATATATATATATAAAAGGCAAGATGTTTGTGTGCCTGTCTGTTTATCTGCCTGTATATCTGTATGTTTTCAGCCCTTTTTATTTTAGTTTCTGCTTCAAGTTTGGTTCTAAGTAGGTATAATTGTAGTTCTTAGTCTCAGCCATGATACCATTTACTCAGAGGATTTATTTAGCCTTAAAAATTCAGTTTACGATGAAAAAAACTTATTTGATATCGATAACAGGAAATCAAAATTTGACTTACATTCATTCATTTTTCTTTCAGTCTACGGTTTCGCTTTAACTGTAAACAACGATTGCTTTTTAGTCTTTCGTGCCAACGTCCAAAGAGTCTGAGCTCCAGGACCATGGATTAGTTTTAAAGCTTTCATTACACACGAGCAACGCCGGGCTATACTGCTAGTATATATATATATATATATATATATATATATATATATATATATATATATATGGTTCATCCTGTACAATAAAAGAGAGACACTTTTGCTAGAAGGGTTACGTTAAGAGGTAATTTATATGGATTAGAGGGAAGATAATGACTGACTTTAGACTAGAACAGATAAAGATTGTTGTGATCAGAGAAAAAAATCTCTTGGGACTTTGTTTCATAGAGACATGATTCGCGGGAAGAAGCTGTTTGAGCGGAACTCACTTCTCGCAGATGTGTGGGTGGTTTGCTGCTATGTCAGTGGTACAGCGGGTCTTAGCCGTGAAGGTCAGACTTGGTGGAACCAGGTGAAGCAGCACGTTCGAGAGCGGTGAAAGACTTGCGTTGAGAGAGGTTGGATGGTGGAAAATAATTCTTCTTTAAAAATAGTTATTCTCAGCGACGCTTTTGAACTATATCAAGACTGCCCAAATACGTTGTGCCCTATTTTCGGTCTGATCTTGGTCTTATAGAAGTAAAGGATTGCACAGTGTATAAGGAACCGGTATTTTACTTGCTTCCTATAGCGATGATTGTATATAGTTCGGGGTCCGATCGGCGATGATGGAATGTAATCAGTTTGGTTATTGAAGCATATATATATATATGCTTCAAAAACCATATATATATATATATATATATATATATATATATATATATATATATAGAGAGAGAGAGAGAGAGAGAGAGAGAGAGAGAGAGCTAACCTTCCCTGAACATCCGTTTAGGTGAAACTTTGGTAGGTTTGTTGGCTCACTAGGTTAATTTACTACTTATGCTTTGCTTACATATTGAGCACTTTTTTGTTATTGATTACTCGTCTCG